>VXBO01004321.1:177025-211933 GCA_013400135.1 Rhinoptilus africanus
AAGAAGAAAAAAAAAAAGCCGCCTTCTTTGTGTCCTTATCTCTCCCGATGCGATGCGTGCTACATGTTGCAGCAAAGAGCAGGGGCGCTGAAGCCGAGCCCAGAAATCCGACTGGATCTGAGGACGCCCCCAGTAAACAGGGCGGCACAAAAGTCCATTGTGCTATGAGATANAGGGTCGGGAGAGGACAAAAAGTGCGAGGTTCCCCAGTCCGCGGCAGCAAGCCGCCCGGGGAGGGGGGAGGGACCCGCCGCTGAAAGGGGCTGGGGGAAAGTGGAAACTTTGGCTGCGGTGTTTGCCAGGGCGCTGAATGATGCCCCGAGCAGTGGCGGTACCGCAGGTGCCACGCTCATCAAGCCCGAAGCCTTTTATATTAATGAAATAATGCCTGGCCGGAGCAGCTCTTTCAAGGCTGCAAGGGATGCAAAGCTGAAAAGCCTTCGTGGTGGTGCTTATTTTCCCCAATCAAGGCATTAGCAATAATTATCTTGATAACTTTTAGCCGCAGTCATTGACCTTTTAGCCTCTGCCGTACATCACCGTTTCAGGATGTTTTCACTTGCCTGGCTTCGCCAGGGAATTTTTGGTTGCGGGTTTATGGAAGCATCCGTATCCATCCTTTGCAGCTGAAGCACTTTGTTTCCAGTGGCACATTTCTTTAGTCTGTCAGTGTATCTGCAGGTATTTCAAGACCTGCAACACCTATCCTACAGGTTCTCCAATGGTATTTTTCAAAAGCTTTCACATAAATAGGCTCAGTACAAATATTAACAGTCAATTTTTATTTCACTTGTTCTCTGACTTCACTTTAATCCCAGTGTTAGGTACATTTCCCCTCATATATTTTAAAGTTTAAAGTGAACATGGGAAGCTCCAATACCATTTCTTTCCTGGACATGGATATCTGAGGAATTAAATAGAGCTGGCTAAAAAGTAACTATAATTGTTCAGGGGAAACTTGGGGGGGGGGGAGGAGACCCCCATAAAAATGTTTTTTCAATTAAAACCTGAAAGTGAAACCAAACAACTGTGCTAGAACTCTTTCATGCTTTAAAAATCAAATTTGGTTTCAAATATTTAATTTCCGCAAAAAAAAAAAAGTGAAAAGATGCTTACCCAGCATTTTCCATTTTCAAACTTGCAGACAACCCTTCTGTGACTGTTTTTCTTTTTTGGGTAAAATCATTTTTTCACATTTTTTTTTAGTTCAAGCAGAATCCCAATCCTCGATTTTTGATTTTGCAGTCAGATCTGAGTGCAAAAGAAATGCACCATTTGATCTCAGGTAGGTATTGTTCAAAGGCTTCTTTCTGCGTTTATTGAGAATACAAGTTAACTTTGTTACAGAATGTACATCCAGGGCATAGAAAGATGAGACAAAAGAAAACAAGTAATTTTTCAATCTCACCGTCTCAGCTAAAAGAATAAGAGATGGAAGAAGTGTGTGTAAAGATACTCCTAGTTGCTCGGAGAAGGGCCATTTTTTGATGCTATCGCTGTACGAAATTTAAACAAAAACAACCTCAGATTGTTTGGCGATCGTCATTCTGGAGCATCTGCCTTTGACCCCCAAACTACTGACATCCATGAGTTTCATTTCTCTTTGGTAACTTGCAGATTATTGATTTTATCGTTTGCCTGACATTTCACAGAGCATTGCCTCACTTACAGAAATGTTCAGCATTTACACTGTGATGTGAACTGTCATAAAGTGAGGTAACATTCCATAAAATCCTAAGGGGAAAAACACTTTGATGAGATGCAGTCCAACTTGGAAGGACTGTATTTTTTCTCAAGCCGTTCTAGGCTCGCTCACCCTGAAAAAGCACATTTCAGAAGGGACAAGATAATTTTAAATAAGGACTGCTGTTTGAAAGGAAAAAGGAAAAGGATGAAGTCTTTTCTTGTGACATGAACAAGAGTCATTATCAGTGCGGAAGGTAAAAAGGAGTAAAATGCATTTGCTGTGCTCCGTTTTCAGCAGAGCAACCAGATTCAAGAGAAACAGCTTGTGGTTTACAGTTTTGATCTGCTCATTCCCTTTTTTTTTGTTTTAAAATGTATCGCTTGGCCTGAACGCCCCCAAGAGATGAGGCGGAGGCATCCGGCACGTACTTAGGCTCTGTGTCTTGCAACAGAAGGAGCCCGAGAAAGAGAGCCAGCCCTTCTCCTGCTGGGTCAGTCACATGCAGTCAGGCTTTTGCACAGAGCGAGCCTTCTGTCTCCTTCCTTTCAGGGACAGAGTAACATTTTGTAGTGACACAAAGAAATTCTTTCCTCTCTTGATCATAAAGGCCCACAGCGCTGGATCCTCTTTATCAACTGCTCTTTTCTTATAGGATGCCATATATTTTATTTACATATGAATCGATCGGTTTGCCTAGCAGACCTGGAAAGCTCAGGGGTTCGCAAAAACATAAACTACACTAGTTGGAGTCATTGCCGAAACTTGAAGAAAACAGCTATCACACTGCTTTGGTTAACTCTCCATAATCTGCGTCCTATCCATTATACATGTTAGTGCTGTGTGGGGCTCAGAGGTGGGATGTAGTTCGTTGGATTTCATGGGTGACAAAGCAGAGCAATAAACTACAATGAAATTACAACCACAGATGAAATCACAGTATTTGGCAGCGTTCTTCTTCTTTTTGGAAAGAGTTCCCCATAAAAACACTCGGCTTCTCATTGCCTTTGAAAGTGGCTGTGCAGTTTATGAGAGGCTGCAGAGACATCATACTAAGCTTTCCAGTTCTCTCATCTGTACCTACAGGTGTGCGTACCATACCGAAATGCATTTCCTTCCAGACCCTGCTGTCACTTCTTGTACTTTCCATATGCTCCTATTAGCAATATGCAGCTTACCAACAACCGCATGGCTTGTAACGTAGGAGAAACCACGACAAAGATAAATGATGGGGAGATTTTCTGGCTTCGTGACTTTTCTCCCTAGTCCAATCAGAATCTTGCAACTTCTCTTGGCCTCGTAATTGAGCAGCCTCAAATGAAATTACTAGGCAGAATTAGAAGACAAACAAAAGTCCTCCTTCACACATGGCATACGCGGGCTCTTTGTACCAGGTAACTCCTCCCTAGAAGAGAACGTGGAAGCCAAATGGGCTCAAAAAGCAGCTATGCAAAGCCAAGAAAGGAAAGTCCAGTAGATACCACGTCTGTGTCAGGAAATTCCTAAATTACAGAGAGCTGCACACAGAGAGACTCTACCATGGGAAGGGTCACTCTGTGCTGTCCTCCTCATAATCTTTCCCTAAGCAGTTATTACGAGACACTGTCAGGGACAGGAGCAGAAGGACCTTTGGTCTGACTCCGTACAGCTGTTCTCTTGTTCCTCTGTTCTTGTTTTATTACAGCAACTGAGTCTATTTTTATTCTTCTCCCTAGAACTGTGGCCAACACACTGGAAAGGATTTTACTAGGAATCCAGACTGCCGTGACCCCATTTGCAGTACTCACAGGGACACTTCTTTTCTTTCTTCTTCTGCTCTGAGGAGCTCTGTCAGAGACATTCTCTGTCTTCCCCGACTCAAGATGCTGAAACTCATTACACCAAGAGGCAACATACTCACGGGCTTCAGTGATTGTCTGGTAAGCATCAAAACAACATTAGTGTCGTAACATGTGGTAGTTCGACACCTATGTAAACAGTAAGGATAGTTCCTCACCAGAAAGGGACTGACACCAGATACCTTACATTGAGAGCTTTAAAAAATGCACTTATTTAATTCACAAGAATGTTGCCTCTTAAAATAACCCCAGTGTGTAGGATTCTTTTGTTTTCTGCTGACATGAATACCACTGGAGGAAAATATGAGTCTGAAGGTCATGGTTAAAATCTGTCATAAATGTGTGGATTTGTTCTGGAAAGTGCCAGGTAACTAACTTTCACACACTGAGTCCACACTCAATCCAAGCAAAGGACCAGACTTAAATTCCATTTCAGCCTCGTTTCCCATCTCACGTTTATGGAGAAAGCCCATGTCTAGCAGGGAGCATCGTTCATGACTGCATAAAAGCATTCAGTTTCATTCTCAGAAGAGAATGGTTACAGGACATGATGCCGACCTCCCCACTCGGAACTTTGCAGGGCACTCAAGAAGCACATCAGTGGTATGTTTCTAGTGTGTGTTGGAGACTGATTAGCTCCAAAAGGACTCTATCGAGATAATTTGCTGTTCTCCAGGACTGCACGGTGGGATTTAACCGCGTGCTGTGGTCGGTTTGTGGTAGGACTGTGCGGGAATTCCTGCCCGGTGCAGTCCATGGCACATCTCATGCCTGGGCAGGGAAGTGGGAGTAATCAGGGAGGCGGGAGAGCGAGGGCTGGAAGCAGAAAGGACTGAGGCAGACAAGTTGCGTGCTAAGCCGATCTCCATTGGGACCAAGGCAATAGGTGGGCAGCACGATTCCCGTGTAGCCCCAGGTCTGACCTGACGCCGAGGCCAGAGCAGTGTTTTGCAGCCCCCGACAAGTGGAGGCACCAATCACATTTCCTTAGTGTCTGCCCGAGTGGCACCGTGTGCCCGGACCACAGGTCCCTCGCTGCCGTCGGCAGGGCCTGCTTAGCATAGATGGATCGTGGCAGCGCTGCAGCCTTCCGTCTGCTGCCACATGAAATTTGGGAGAAATGTAACACAAAACTTTGAGAACCAACGAAGAGCAGCCTTTAGTCTCTGCACAAAGCAATACAGTCACCAAACACACACACTCTTCACACACCTTTGTCCTAAACCAAAACCTCAGCACCGGCTGCCTCCAAAATTTGCAGAAGCCTGGCAGCAAACCCATGGTTTGGATCTCCCTGATAACTTGACAAGCTCCTGTATCCAAACAACCAAATTTAGGAAAGCCTGTATTTCTATGTGAACACTGCCTTTCTGCTGGATAAATCCAGTCTTCTCTACTGGATAAATTTACATATCACTGATGTAAATTAGCAACAGTGACTATCAAATGAGCAAACTGCACTGATGTGCAACTAGTACTAGCAGCAAATCAAGACCATAAATGCCTTTGATCGCGGATCTCAGTCTGTTGGAGTAGAGGTTACGCACCCCAGCGAAGACTCCTGGCATGGCATTCTGCAGCAAATAAATACCACTTTTTGGTTGCTAACCTGCCTTCTTGGTACCTCGCCTAGACAGATAGCTCCCGTCTGGGTTTATAAGGATAAGCAGTTTGATTTGGAATTTCATAACATACTTACATGTCGCTCACATCCTTCTGTTGAGCTAAATTGATCTTTTTTCTTCTCATTTCCTGGGTAGATTGCATTTGGTCTATGAGTAAACACAGTGTAGCTGCCCCCTTTTCCCAGGCTTTCTAATGAGAATGTGCTGTCTGATCAGGTGCATGCACTCTGCTGTCATTTGCAGCCTGACCTGCGGGTCAGAGGTGATTTGAGCAGGCTCAGGGATGCATACAAATCACATCCTCTTGTCTGTCTGTTTTGTTGACTGGTTCTCCTCAGGGTCATGGCTATCTTAAGTAGCAGCCTGAAGGATAAAGTGCGCCCTGTCTGAGCTGTAAAACTTTGACTTTGGACCAATTGCATCTGACATACAGCAGCATGAGGTTTGGTTTAGCCTTTGGATTCAGAACAAATCATTGGCTATCAATAGCTGATAGTGACATACAGTTTACTGAATGTCCCCTTTTCTCTGGCAGCTGTATATTCTTTGGGAGGAACGGATGTGTTTTTAAGTTTCTCAGGTCATGTTTTAAATATGATGCTGCACCCACTCCATTAGAAAATAAGTGTAGCAAATAAATAAATAGCTAGAAAATATTATGCTGGTTTTTGGGCTCCCAGGTGGCACACAGTATGGGAGGTGGGGGATAGATGTAAAGTGGCTTAAGACTGACCTGCTCATGAAACGAAACATTTTTAAGATTAGCACCCTTACTAAAAACTTTTGGGGAATGATACTGAGGAACAGCCATGCAGGATAAAACACCCTGCATCCTCAAGACTGGCGTACTGCAGGGAGTTTCTTTGCTAACGTGGTTGCACCAGCACGGCACTTGACACCCTGAATTACAGGCACAGGAGCAACGTACCTGACTCACACCACCGCGCTCTGCATGGACCACCAGCCCCACAGCAGACCTGCTGGTGCAGCAAACACCTGCTCATGCCAATCCCAACCAAGGGGGAAGTTTTTTAAGGCCACCAAGCAGTCATCAAAGAGTTATGGCTCTCAGCTGGCATCAGCCGGGGCCAGATTCAGAGCAGTGACCTGGAAGCAAGAGGCTCCGTATCACCCCCATGGGTTGCCTGGCCCCCTAACACTTCACTTATTAAAAGGCGACTCCAGGACTGTGTCAGTGCCCTTGTGTCTCTGCAGCATCATATGAAAATCTTGTGTGCCTTATATGTGTGTAGGTGGATTTTATGCAAAAGGACCACCTTTTTATAGGTCAAAATACTGTTTCTCGCATCTCTATTATGAGTTACATGACTTTTGTCAACAGTTTTATCTGTTTCATTTTCTCAGCTCTGCTCAGCACTACTTCCAAATTTTTGCCAAGTCTGTGCTGCAGAATTAAACTGAGGGGTACTTTGTGTTCTTATCATATTGTGAAGTGGTAGAAAAAAAGAAAATGTTGTTGTTATTGTTATTGTTGCTGCTGTTGTTGTTATTATTGTTGTTGTTGTTGTTGTTATTGTTATTATTATTATTATTGTTATTATTATTAAAGGAGCATAAGTGCCACTAGAAAACCAGAGTAGCTGAGGTGCCGCTTTCAGGAACTATCATGTTACATTTCTCACTTTATCCACTTGTAGAGGTTATCCAGGACTTACAAAGTTTTCATAGAATACATCTGTAGGGCTCAGAGGGTTGTAAAGAAATAGCCCTGCCAAGGATTTTCCACCAAAACATGGGGTTTTGCAGTGAACAGCCTGATTATTTCATTACTTCATTACGTCATAATAGAAAATTTAAACTATTGCATTAAAAATTAAACATTTTCCGTTTTCAGCTCAATATATTTGTGTTTTAGGTAGAAAACGGTGAAAGACAGCCATTTGCAAAATATAATCTCTTTTTTCAGACTAGATATGAACAAGTTATATCTAATGCAGTTTTAAACTATTGTTAAATAATAAAATATTGTTAGTGTACCAAAACTGGTGAAGCTGTGTTTGACAGGTCTGAAGACCAGTCCCAAGATCTTTCAGGTCTTATTGAAATAAACAAAGTGTTCAAGATACTGTAGAATTTCAGCCTTAATGATATCATATCTGTGAATTGTGAAGTGATGCTACAAGATGAAGAATTGATGGCAGCATAATAGGATATGTTCCTTCCCCGGCAAATCCAACAGAGGATTGTAATAGTTCACCAGGGGAAGTAGGGTTAAAAACCTCTGACCCCTGATATCACATAAACATTGCCAAAAAAAATAAAGCTCTTGATTGACAGTGAAATGCGTGACTACCTCGAGTCTGGCCTGAAATCTTTCCTGATAATTGCTGGGTTGAATGTTATGAGAAATGGGCAAGAGGGGTATCAGCCACATGAGCGTACATACTCAGAGACCTGAGCATCTCTAATAAGAATTGATGTAGTGTGTCATTTGTAATTTAATCAGCAGCATTACATCTTGATAGTAAAAGGACTATCATGAACATTTTCACAGCAAAGTAAGACTAAGACACACACCCTCCAAATCTCTGCTGCCTTAAAGTAATGTTCCAGTTGTGACAGGAGCTGATAAATGGAAGAAATTGCGAGTTTAAGCTGACATGTGACCTCGAGCTGATTCCACGGCACGTAGGCATTTCGCTGCATATGGCACTTAGTGCCAAGCACTGACCTGAGACCTTTTGTGAGCACAAGCAGAACAGTACAGGCTCAGCAAGGAGTACCAGCCCTCATGCAAATTTTGCCCCCCGCCTCTTTTCCACTGGCTATCATATCCCAAAGTCCAGGTCTAGATCCAGATTGGAACCTTTCACAGTCAGCTCCGTTCCAAGCAGATTCCTTTTTTTTTGCATTATTTGTTTATGAATTTGGGAGCCATCTCCTTTCCCTTCGTGGTCCAAACTTCTCTGACGCAGTCAGTACCCCAGCACACACCAACCAGAGCTGCCTGACGTGCAGGAGAAACTCCATGGATATCTGCAAGAGAAGATCTGCCCTAAAGCAGATGCCTAGGAGCCAGTCATCTCAAGCTCCTTTATTTAGACTTTAACTGTAATGGAGGAAAACAGGCCCCTCTAGAGGCAATTTGAGTAGCGTAGCTGTCTAAAAAACCTAAGCTGAATGGTTCTTTCAAAAGGTCTTTTTTTTTTTTTTTCTTTCTCTGTCCAGAGTGAAGAAGAACCAGAGTGGTTAGGACATCTATGTTTAAGACTTCTGAAGTGAGGTGAGTGGAATCCCACGCTTGCTCTGTCCAGGAAACCCAGTCTGCAGAGGAGGCTGTCAGATATGAACTCTCACAACATCTGTGTCAACATCTTTTTAATCAAAACTTTAAGATTTCTCACCAACTGTGTCTGAATAATTTTTTTTTTCCTTTTTCTTTTTTTCTTTTCTATTTTTAACAATGCTCAGTTGTGAGAGCTGAAAGAATTAGCAGTAAATTTACTCATGGGAAAAAACACATTATGACAAAGAAGCAAAGGTCTCTAGTGTCTGCAGTCCCGCAGTGAATATGCATGTTCAGATGTGCATATTAATTGTCATTTATATCAGTGGCAAGAGGAAAGGAACAAATGGTGCATGGGCATCTGTTTTCAAATGCTTACCCAAGGTGCTGACTCACGTCCATAGGTCACCTGAAAGTAAAATTAGTCCCTTAGGAGCCAGGCCAAATGTTCTGGGAAAATATCCCTACTCAACAGTCTTTGGAGTAACTCTTAGTGATTCTGGATTTTTAATTGATTTCTCCATTTTTTTTTGCACACAAATGAGACATAGCCTCATACAAATACTGTTTTCACAGCCTTCTGTCTAATTATGCATCATACCACTGTTCCATTATGGTTTTAGCCTCTTTCCTCTCATCCACTAAAACAAGAAAGGTGCTTCACGTTGCAGTTTTATCTTCCAGATCTGTTGGTATTGATCTCATGGCACAATCTGCATTTTTTTAAGATGTATTATTGTATATATTATTTCAAAATTTCACTCCGTGTCACTCAGTAGCGATTAAACAAACCTGCTAATAAAACTAAAAACACCCAACACAAAGCAAAAAAACTAATTTAGAATTATAATTTATCCAAATAACAAAGCTCTGAATTTCTGACAAATGTTAACTTGTGATAAAAAAGAGTTTAGAGAAAGGATAATGTTTTCCATTATGTTCTGTAGGCTGTTTTCAGGGAGGTTTTCTCCTGCACCTACAGCTTTTTGGGTAACATCGGGGCAAAATCCACATGTAATTCGCAAAGTGAGAAATGTTAATTGTTTTTGCACATCTTTTGGTTTAAAACCTCTGCTGTAATCAACAAGACCTTTGACTTCCTCAAAAGGATTTAAAAATGTCACTTAATATCAGTTTCCATTGCAATGTATTTCAGGACTGGTCGTTTAACAAGTGCTCTCCAGGAGAATTACTTATTTCTTGTTTTATTTGTGTGAGGAGCTTCCCAGTGTGACAGGTCCATGAGAAAGTGAACCCAGCAGAGGAGCAGGTGGTCTGCTGCTCCTATGTTATTGCCATTATGTTGCCTTTGTTAAATTACTCCATAAACCCAAGTTTCCTCATTGCCATTTGTTAAATTTGCCTACCTCCACTCTGTGAGTACAGATAATCAGTCAAACCTTAATTGGGGTGTATTTAGATCAAAGTATGCAGCCAGCGTTTGCTCCCAGTACCTGGGTTGCAAATGATAGTCACATGAGTGGCTTGCTCTATTGGACGTGCTTTTTGTTTAACCATGATCATTGCTGGCAGGCGGCTTTTTGTGTGAGTGAAAAGCCCTTTAGAATTCCTCTAATTCTGACAAAGAAACTGTCCTTGGGAGGAGAAATTCAGTATTGCCTTCTTGCATCTGAATAGTCTTTCAGCTCTATATTCACAGCAATATACTTAATATCCACAGACAAGAAACAGAAGGTTGGGACCCATGTGTACTTTTATTTGATCCATTTCTAGCCTCTAGAAACTCTTGGAAGTTTGTCTTCTTACCGGTTAAGGAGGTATATGTACGTTTTGTTAGTATAGACACGGATTTCTCTTGAGAAGTATTGCAAAAACACTTTGCAGCAAAAATCACATAGGTTGTCTTTTTCTTTTTATTGTTTAAGAAAGAATAAATCAAAGCAAGGCTTGGATAGGGATAAGTGATACATTGGCTTTGCATTGCTCCTCTGAAAAGAGCAGGGAATGCTTATGGAAAGATTTCCAGTTTTTACCTTATTTCAGATCTAATTGCTGGTTTAATCAGTTCTTTTCAGATGGGTTAAATTACCTTTATTTTTTACCTTTCATGTCTTTCACAGAAAGTTTCTGTAGCCAGGTCCTTATGCTTCCACTTTCTTTGGCTGCACTGTTTTATATTTTCTTTTATTTGTCCGCATCATGGTAGCATCTAAAGACTCCAGCTGAAGTTAGAGTCCTGGTACACTGAAAGCTACAGAGAATAAAAGATGAGCCGTTCCCTGAAGAGCTTACAGTTTAATCAGCACGACACACGCTACGATAAATTTTGTACTCACCAACAGGAGCAAAACATCTACAATTAGCTTTTGGCACTAATAACGCTTGGGCTTCGGTCGAGCAGAGACATATGCAGGCGCTAGATTTTAAGGCATGTTGAGCAGCCCCATTTAGTTCAAAGAGAGAAGGACGTATGCAAAGCTGATGATAAATCTTCCAGGGCAGAAGGTTAGGTTGTGTGACCAGGCCATTGGCCGGTGGAGAGGGAAAGCTGTCGTTAGGCACAGAAAGTTGACCTGCTCTTTGGATTTCTCTACATTTGAATGCTTAGTTAACAAAGCACAGATTTAGTATGTTTAAAGAGTCAATGCGGAGAAAATACTGTAAAGTAGCTCTGTTTTCCACAAAATTCCTCGCAGACCTTATTCTAAAGGAACTTTGCAAAGAGTAAAGGCCACTTTTGAAGCAACATAAAGGCCACTTTTGTCAGTGAAATAACTTGCTGGACTTTTTCCCCCCAGATTTGTATAGAGCACTGGTTCACATCAGGGTCTTAAAAAAAATTAGTTTTGATTGTATATACATACATACAAAAGGGTAAACAGTCTGAATAAAGCCTTTTGTACTGGATTAGTGTCTTAGCTCTTTAACCCAAGCTGCAGGTTTGGGATGTCTTTGTTCGGTTAGGTTTTTGGGGCTGACCAAACCGGGTGTGTTTGAGTTTCATTCCTCACCCTTTTGAGGTCGGTAGGACTGATTCCTTGCATTCAATGCCAGCAGTACTGTAAGTGCCCGATGCTTTATTCTCTAAGCTATTCATCCTTTCAACCTTTGGCTTTTTTTTCCTTAATCCATCTACCTTACTGAGTTTTCAAGTCAAGTAAAATGTTAAACATGTGCTTCAAGCAAGAGCAACACAGAAATAACAGAGTGCGTGCCAAGAATTTCTGACCATCGAGTCTATTTGTTCTTTGTATGTGTGTGTGTGTATAAATATATATGTATGTGTGTGTGTGTGTGCATGGGGGTATATGATTGCACCACAAAGCATGAATGTACAATGAGGCAGAAGTCATGCAAAGCACATATTCCAAATGATTTTATACAGAGAGAGGCAAAATAAACACATTTTAGCAACTTTTCTCTAATATCAAAAACAAGTAATTGCTCTACATCACGAATATTTTTATGGAGAATTCAAATGCTTAATGCTACTTGTCTGAAGCCTTGATGACTTTTTTTTTTTTGGCTGCAGGGGACAAGAGGCTTACACACATGCCACTACTTCAAAGATTTGCCTTCTATTAATTTTTTACTTAAGCTTCAGAGTGTTAAATTGTTCAATTTAAGCCTGAATACATTTTATAAGATCATCCTAGCCCACCATTTTTCCCAAAATAGAGAAGTTCAGGATATTTGGCAGTTTCACCTCCTCACCAACTCCATGCAAAATATATATGAATAATCCCTTTGAACCTCAGCAGCTTGCGATACAGAGAACCACAAGTTCAAGCCTTAGTCTTTCCTTAATGATGGAAATAGACTGTTCTAAAAATAAGTGCTGAATTTGATGATTTAGATTAAAAAAAAAACATGCACATCATAAATAGAAATGTGTTTTAACTTTTCCAATTGTAAATTAAAAATAATAGGCTATTTTCCATTTCCTTGTGGGGCTTTCAGGAGCTGAATCAATATAATGAAATGTTCAAGTCAGCAAAATAAATCAAGAGCCTTTTACTGTTTCTTATCATGAGAGATCCCCAGTGGGGTGAGGGAGGAGAACAGAAGAGATCGCATGACATTATGCAACTATCCTACATCAGACTGCGAGTCCGGCTGCTGCCACTGAGCCGGATGCTGCCTCTGCTCAGGCAAAGCCGGGAGAGAGAGGGAAACAAGGACTTGCCAAGAACGGGGCACACTGAACCTAGTCTGACTCAATTATGAAGGAAAAAAAAAAGGAGTCCATTGATCTTCTAAACTCTTACCATACCTTGGAGACTCTCCGCTCATGCATTCCTGGGGCTGAGAGTGTGCCTGACCCTATTCCCCTGAAGTGAACTGAAAAGATTCCCACCTTACCTCTGGACTGTATCAGTCTGAAATGCAGAATTGAGGCACAGCTTCAGGTGGGACCTACAGCAGGGCTGCTGGAGCAGCGTGCTTGCCACACCGTAACCCTGGCTTGGGAGGTCTCCCTCCTCGCCACCAACTGAGACCTGGGGGCTGCTTGCCCACAAACGCTGCATAGCTGCAGGGCCTGGAAACATGTCATCAGAAAACCACCCTAGCCAACAGTTTGACATCATGTCGCATTCTGCAGGAAATTTTTGTGTTTGTGCTTTTAGAGAGAAATCCTGCTGTTTCAGATTAAGAGCCTTTGACATCTGGTAAAAGAATAGCAAAATAGCACACGGGAAGCTGTTGAAGAGCAGAGCTACACACAGAATCACAGAATGTTAGGGGTTGGAAGGGACCTCTGGAGATCATCTAGTCCAACCCAGGGCCACCTTAGAGCAGGTTGCACAGGAACCCATCCAGGCGGGTTTTGAATGTCTCCAGAGACGGAGACTCCACCACCTCCCTGGGCAGCTTGTTCCAGTGCTCTGCCACCCTCAAAGTAAAGTTGTTCCTCCTTATGTTGAGATAGAACCTCCTATGTTCACGTTTGTGACCATTACCTCTTGTCCTGTCACTGGGCACCACTTTAAAGAGCCTGGCCCCATCCTCCTGACACCCACCCTTCAAGTATTTATAAACATTGATAAGATCCCCCTTCAGTCATCTTTTTTCCAGACTAAAAATACACAAATCCCTCATCCTTTCTTCATAGGAGAGATGTTCCAGTCCCCTAGTCATCTTGGTAGCCCTTTGCTGTACCCACTCCGGCAGGTCCCTGTCCCTCTTGAACTGGGGACCCCAGAACTGGACACAGTTCAAAGTGGACACACAGTGCAAAGCCACCTTCTTGCTAATTCTGTGCTAAGAGTTTTCATTTAATAGGATGTTTCGCGCTGCTTTTACGTAGATTTTCATCTGAAGCCAAAGGAATTCTAGTGTCAAATACCCCATATCCCATAGCTGTCCTAGTTCATCCCAGCATCCTTCTGCCCTCTGCAGCCAGCTCCACTTCCAGGGCAGGATCAGACACCCTGGAGGAAAGATCTCTGGGATACCAGACATAAACAGGTCACTGTAAACACATGCATGCCCATGCTCTGAACCGAGGTATTAAGGAGGAAGAAGGCTAGAGCTGTGAAGGCTGCTGACCTGTTTCTTTCTATGAACAGTTATTTCATTTGGTGTTTTTAGGCCTATCCAGCTGGCAGGGACTGTGGGACAATAGTGCTTCAGACCTAGAGTGACTGGCAGTAGACTCAGGACTTGGGGAAACTCCTGCCCACTTTGCCGGAGATGTGGATAACGTCATCCTGGAACAGAAATGCAGAGTGCCTCATAGCAAAGGCGGGTGCTTAGCCAGACTACCTGGAACCTTGCCACCCCTGATTGCTCCTTCAGAGCAGACCATTTCAAAGCTGTTGCAATGGAGATACGTGCTGCTATCAAGAAAGTGCTATTACTCTTGCTAATAAGAGTAGGTGATATATAGAAGGCTATCAATGAGCTTAGGCTCATGGATTCCCAAAGGCTAATGCTACCCAAGTAAATTAAACAACTTAGAAGAAAATCCTCTGGCACTGAGACTTGACTGTTTGAACCATTAAATTGCTAGAAGGGTCCTTGGCACGGTTTTGACCCAGGCCAACTAGTGTTCTCCCAGGCAATTCCTGGACGTGCTACAGAAGTTAGGTCAGTCCAGAGACCATTCCCATTAGGCAGCCTGTGTGTATATGAACTCAAGCTGTTCCGGTCCAGCTGGCCAGAAACCAGTCCTGGGTGTATTTAATTCACCCATATAGATGTAGCCAAAGTGTACTGAGGTTATTAACACATTTATTCTGTGTCCCAGGCACCAGAATTGAGACTCCATGAGCAGGGTATGTCTTCACCATGCTGCAAGGCTCATCACAGAAGACTCACCGACACTGACATGTTTCAGTAATCTGGAAATCATTTAAGATATTAGCAAAACACCCAGCATCAAGTCAGATCAAAGAGCCACCTGACTGAGTAGCCTGTGCCCAACAGTGGCCGGAAGGGGATGTCTAGGGAGCACTATAAAAACAGTGTAAAAGCCCTTTTATCCTCTCCTGAATATCAGCAATCTGCAGTTTAGGTATTTGATACCTTGGGATCTTTCAGTCTTGAGAAGTACTGCACTGTCTTCTGCACTGATAAAAGGACCTTTTTGCCTATATTTATGGGCAAAGGAAGTACCAGTATTTGTCTAACTGTTCTGGAAGAGCCAGGTTGAGCTCTGCTCCCCAGGCTTTCCTGGGAGCTCTTTCTGCATATTCTGAGCGCTTTCAGAGTGACAGTGCAACGTGCTTTAGCAAGATAGACAGGTAGATGGAGGAGAGATGTTTAGCCTGCAGGCTACTAAAAAATATGTGCTCCCCCTGATAGTTACTGTGTGCTGGTTTGCACTCTAGCTGAAAGGATGAAGGGAAAGCTGGTCACCTCCCACTCCTTTTCCCACTTGACAGCTTGTTCAGCTGAATGTTCTACACAGCAACAAAGAGGGCTTCTAGGAAAGAGTGAGGAACACATTTTGCTCTTAATTTTGAATAAATAGGCACGTGTGGTTAATGAGTAAGGTACTGGTCATTCTGTGGTGAGAAGACCTTCCTATGCATCACATGGGGCTCCTGCAAGGCTGTGTATGAGATCTTCTTTAGTCCATACTGGGATTTTATGGCAGTGAGCCTGGACATTTTAATGAATTGCTCAAGAGACATATCATGAATATAAATCCAATGTCAATTAATGTTCATTTAACTATTGACAGCAGGGAGAAATAGTGAGCACTGTTTGTCAATACATTAAGCTAGAATCTTAAAAACCTAAAAATAAATGATGTTCAGATAAGTTTGTGCCTTCAAGACCACACAAAGCAATGCAAGTGGGAAGCTAATGGATGTTGTCTGCTTAGAGGGCAGTAAAAGGGCTTGTGTCCATTTGGAGCATCCCAGGACTCCCCTTCTCCTCACTGCCCAGTTGCAGGAATATAGAGTGGGGTGTATGCCCCAAAATATGGCAGCATGACAGTCTGAACAGTGCACTACACCCAAAGACTGAGACTTTGTGCTCAGGGTGGTTTGTTTGCCTGTCAGCCACCCTTATGAGCGTTCTCTAACCCTTCCCTGTCCTTTTCTTTCCCATTCACTGCTCTTAAGAAGACATCCTTGTATTCCTCCGTCATTTCACCCTTCCCTTGAGGGGTGTGTAAGAGTTGTCTGAACACGTCCTCTCCTCTCGGGGTTCGTTTTCCCTCTGATGCAAAGCAAGGCTGTGAGCCCCCGAGTCCATGGTCACTGCTCTGTGCCAGCAGCTACACTAAAATCCAGGCAGCTTTGCCCCTAGATTTTAACCTGGCCATGCAAACAATGATGAAATGGTGATTTTTTCATACATGTAGGAATGCTTGTTCTTCTCAGGTTTCAGCCATGGTAAGCTGTGACAGAAATGTCAAAAGATCCCCCATTTTGGTAGACCCTGTGAGCTGTCACAAGAAAGAAATGTACATGGAAAGGGAACAGAGCATCCAAGGCAACTTTAGAGGATGGAAAAAAAATGCCAGGCTTAATAGGGTTTTTAGGGACTTGGCTAGCTAAAGACAAGCAGCAGAAACCGGCCAGTCTGCATTTCTGCAAACTGACCTTCCTTTGAAGGATGCTACGGTGCAGCATCTCCCCCAAAGGAGGGAATAGTTCTGCAGAAAGAGCAGTGAGAAACTAAAAAAAAATCTGCCTTGCTGTTGCGTGCTTAGTGCCCCCCTCTGCTGCGGGAACCAGAGTCAGATGCATGCCAGATTAAGGCATGCTCTCTAACATACGTTCTTAGTTTTTAACAAGCACAGGTCAGCAGAAGATGCAGTGTACAATAACCTGCATCCTACAGCAGCCCAGAGGGAAGGGCCTTTCTGGAAACCTCTCTGGAAACCTCTGCGCTGTAAGACTTGGCCCATTTAGCTCATTGCACCAAGCATCGGCTCAAGGCTGAAGGCACTGATGAAACTGAGAGCCAGGAAAATGGTTCTAAATGTCTTATCTGACACTACGGTTGAAATGGCCGTCCTTCAAACCATCTGCCTTGTAACACACATGGTATTCCTAGCTGCCCACCACTACTTTTGATAGTACCAGGCTCACTGGGCAGAGGTAAGAGAATAATAGCTACCATGACAAGAGCAGAGAATAGGAAATGCCAAGTTGCTTATGCATTTGCACTTCTCCCTGTAAGGTCTAGCACAGAACTAAGCAAGTATAGTATCTCGCTGCTTCTACTTTTATTTCTGTCCTTCCCGAAAGAAAGAAACTTGTATTCAGTAGTTGCCACAATGATTACTTTTACTACTGCATTTACATTTCCTGTGCCAACCAGTCCAAGCTGTGGTTTGTGGACCTGCTGGATCTCCAAGCCTCTGCCAACTTTTGGATTCGTCAGATCAATACACTCTGTCTTTCAAAACCAGTCTCCTGACCTGCATTGTGTTCAGCCCCGCCGGGATGCACAGGGGTGAGCGGTGAAACTCCTGTCAGATAGAGCAGCTACCTACCTAACACAGCAACAGACTTTCTGAGGACTGGCAGGAGTCTTGTCAGTCCCTGGAAGACACTTATAAACCACTCTGAAAGCCTGTACGCTCTCACTTTCATGTGCTGGGGTAACTGGTTTTGCTGTGTTTGAGGGGGGAGGGTATCCTACCCCCCATGCAGAGTGAGGGGGTCGGGGACACAGTGAATTTGACTGCTGAGTAAACAGAAGAAGGACAGCCGAGAGTCCTGAAGCAGAGCTTGCTTTTAACCAGCAAGGGCACTCCCTCCAGGATATGCCCATGGCAGAAAGACAAAATGGAAGGGAAGAAAACTTGCAGGAGGCGGGAGGAGCAAGCAGATGTGCAGTCAGTGCAGGGGGATGGGGATGGGGATGGGGATGCAGGCATCCCTGCAGTGCTGAGGGCAGGTCCATGCCCGTGGGTTTCGTGATGTGCAGTAGAATATCAGAGGATTTACAACTGTGACAAGGTTGCTTGTGGGCACAACAGCATTTTATAAAGAAATGAGTTAACTCAAAAGAAGTGCCAGCTGTAGAGCATCCTTAAAACTGGCCTTTTGATTTTCTGCCTCCGTTTTCTTATCTGTAAATAAGTTTAATATTTAATTCAGCCATGTTATTTGATTTAATTGGTTGATAGCTTTAGCTTAGAAAGTTAAATGCTATGTGCATTTTACTTAACTTAGCTTACCATTCTTTTAGCTGCTACTTTAATGAGTGGCCCTAAGCTTTTTTCTGTGAGCAGTATCTGAAGCCAGAGCTCTGCCAGTCTTTAAGTGACGAGGGACATTCTTCTGATGGTCCTTATCAGAGCAGAGGGAAATCTCACAGTGTCATTTTCCAGGACAATGTCTGCCATGGGCCATGGACTGGGGCTGCACAGGATGGTGCCTGGGTCAGCAGCTGTGTTTAGTCCCCGTGCAGGCTCAGGGAAGAACTCCCATGTAAAATGAGACTAATGGAAGCAGTAAAGCAGAGAAAGTTTCTTTCTGCTCTTCTATCCCTGCTGCCAGTTAGCGCAGGGACTTCAGTGTAATATTATTATAACATTTTTTACAGTAGGAATTATAATTGAAATTTGTTATGTATGAGGATAACTAAAACTCGATCATTTCACACTCTTCAGTCCATGCCTGAGGACATTTTGGGGTAAATAGATTGCTTGGAAACAGCCAGTGACTACAGCTAAAATTACATTTTACCAACTGAGCTGAATGGCTTTTTAATTACAGCACTGATGTCCGCACGCTGTCACCACCATCTAATACTAAGATGGTATTGATTTGATTTTTAACTTTGATGCACCAGGGGAAAAAACGCAGAGTAGGACTTTTTCTGAAATCCTTTTTTCCAAGGTAGTCGAGAACCCTAACTCTAAAATGATGGGTTATTTTTTCTCTGTCTCCTTTTTTATTTGCTTGTGCCTGTGTCCACCTTGAATATCTTTACTGTCCACCTTGAATTTGTTTAGTCGTATCAAACATTTTGAAATAAAAATTTATAATTTCAAGGTACTGGTGAGCCTCAAGAACAACGAAATATGTGCCACACATACAAATGTTATATGAAATAACTGAAATACCATGTGTGCCACAGGCATCTGCATAGTCTCAATCTCTTGTGATAATGCAGTCTTACTGTATTAATTTCCTTCAAAAGCAGCTAGAAATGTTTTCAAACCAAGATGCCAAGCATTTTATATTTTATGAGAGGGTCCTTATTTTTATGGAAATATTTTGTACCTTTACTGTAGCTGGGACTGGTCACAGAGTAAAGTGCTACTCAGAGCAAGGGACTCTGGTCCTTTGTGAATGCACAATTCTTCTTCATTATCTATGAAACAATTACAAAATCTTGCCTAGGCTGAACCTTTACTTTGCAAAAGGATTGCTCGGTGAGCTGTGCGGATGCCAAGGCCACAGAGCAGCTCTTCTTGGGCCACTCTGGTCCACTGGGAGAAAAAGAATAGACCCTGCCCTGTAGACTCCTTCACATCCAACGAACTTTGGCTCAAATGAAGAGCTAAAGGATGTAATTTCATATCTGCATGTGAATATAGAGTGATATTGGTGTAGGTAGGTGTTTTAAGACTAGAAAGAGTGGACTTCATCCGAAATACGTTTAACTTGATGGACCTCTAACTACTGACTCTCCAACACTTGCACAAGCACTCTACTACATTTACACAAGCACTCTGGAAAAGGCAATCCATGTACTATGCAGGTGGGATACTGGTCTATACAGGTATTCTGTATTCACAGAGCTGGGAATACAGCTGACATCATCAGTATCTGAGCTAAAAATAAAATGGTAAATGAAAGTTTATTAACTGCACCCACTGCATAGCTATAAAGGTAAAGGTCCGTTTGAGATTAACAAACAGCTTTTCAGTGAGCACGGGACTATAATTCACTTCAGGGGCTCTGATCTTTGATGAGTTTATGAATGAAAACAAAGCTCAAGTGAATGAATTACGGGCATGATTCACTCAGTTGTCTCATACACTTTTATGGCCTTTTAGTGTCTTCAGTTGCCAGGAGGATGGGATTCTGGGTAGCCTCCAGGAGCCCTTCACTTGAGCTCTGGCTTGGGTAAAGACTCATGATGTGTCCTTGGGAAAATCACGTTAATATGCCTCATCTCTCTGGTCCCCATTTGTAAAACAGGGATGATAATTTCATGTCATTTTTATGTAGGTCACCTGAATGTCAAATCCAGTGATGAAAAGTTCTGGGTTGTTAAAAAGTTATATTACCCCTGTCATCGATAGAAATACTCTTATTTACCCCAGCTAATATGCAGCTATGTATATCTGCCATTTCCAACCTAAAAAGCTCTGTCAAACAATCAAGCAAATATGCAAATGCAGTCAAAAGAATAGGAAGGAATGAGGACATCCTAAGAGAGAAATGGCCATGGCAAGCCACTCTAATGCTCCCATTCCAAGGAGCTCATGAAGAAGGCTTGGCAGGAGTCAGGAAAAGAAAAAGAAGGAAAGAATTTGGATTTTTGTGACAAAAACATCTTCACACTTTTTAGGGCTCGTAATTCCAGCCTTTTTAGCACAACCCACAAGGGCTAAGAACTAAATGAAAAAAACAATGGTTCTCATGAAATTGCCTGACTGCCAAATCTGGACATCTCCAGAGCGTACCAGATGCTGCAACATGTGCAACAATAGCACAAGGTGTTTACCGTGCTGCTGAAGAAAAAAACTTGCATGCACAAACAGAGCATGCCTTGAGTTGTTTTCATTTTTGCTGGGGCTGAAGTCAAGAATACGGGAGTGGGTAACCCATTCCCTGAAAGCTTTCCTATCCTGCTGCTCTTTCAAGTTGAGTTTTGCCCCAGGCTGACTGATCTTGCAAACCCAGCTCTGCTTGAGATAGCTGATTTTATAATGGATATTAACTAAAATTTCACCCTGTAGAAATTACAGTAAATTCCATTACCTCTGTTAGGACCATTACCAGTGCTTTGTACATATTATTTCGTAATGTGTATGCATATCACTTACCATACATTAAAACAACCTCTTAGCAGCATATTTTGAGAGCTCTGCCATCTTTCAGAGTGCTGGCAAAATGAAGGGAAAACATGGGATATATGCAGATATGGAGCCTCTGAAGGGTTAATGAACAATGAGGAATTTGTGTATAGCTCATTAATTGTTATATTGCATCCCTTTATCTAAATTGTTAGTGGCCTGCTTAGTCAATTGAAACACATTACTTTGATATTAAAGCTGCAATCAAATTCTTTATTCTTGTGCATGTTCTACTTGAGAATACAAATCCTTCAGAACAGGGCAGCCAGAATTATCTTGAAAAGTATTACAATTCAATAAACCATATGCTCAAAAATAGAGACATCAAGTTTAGCCAAATATCCTCGGCACTAATGCAGTGGCTTTGACTTGCCCATCTAAACACACCAATTTGAAATACTGTATGGAAAAGAGTTTGGATTCAAATTCTGGCCTCATGTTCAAGGAACATGAGGATGATGGTTCCATGCCAGCCCATCACACAAAATTAGTGTCACTGTGCTACTGTAACAGAGCCCTCCACAGGGAGGGTAGTTATTGCGGATTGGTGATATGGTACATGGAGGATTTTGTATTTGTTACATAAGCCCCAGAGCATCCCACCTAATTTATAATGCTCTGTGAGGCATATATGCTGTTGGCTTCTTCTCTAGACCATGGAGTGAGATAAGCACTTCGAAACCTCTCCAGACCTTACAGAAGCTTAACTGTCTTGACAAAATGCTTTTTTCACCTCAGTGGTGATAGAACCATTGCAGTATGGGCAAACTCTTAAATTAAGCATCTCCATTAACTCCCTAAAATAAAGAAGAAAGACCATGGCCCTCAGTGCCCAGGCAGCCTAATGGTTTTTCAGAGCCCCACTGCATTTGGCTTGTGCAGGACCAGCCCAAAGGTTGCAAGCAGTATTGGAGACAAGACCCACTAGATGGGGCAAATCAGAGAGAAAAGGGCAAATAAGGAGCAATACCAATGAGCAGAAGTGATGCTGTCCACCTGCGCTGTCATCACTAGAAGGAGAGTTCAGAAGGAGGATGGGGAGAGCAGTGGAATAACGTTGGAGAGGGTCTGTCCGGGAGAGGGTGCAGGAGCCCCATGTGGCACAGGCACCTCTTCAGCCAAAGCCTCCTCCATTTAAATGAGCATAAATCTGGAGTGTTGTCGTCCATGAGGCTGGAGTTGGTTTGGAGTTGTAGAGGTGTGTTCAGACATGGGGGTCGGGCAGCAGGGCAACAACCTGATCTTGGACACAGGGAAGTGCGGCGAAGCTCAGCATAACTGTGCTTGTACGCTCAAATATGCACTCCAGCAGTGAAAATACGAGTCCCTTTGGTTGTGTTGGGGATTGAGGTGCACCATTTGTAACCTTTCGATAACATCTCACATGGAGGTGTTTCCTGCGAGAGCCAGGAGAACACAGAGCTTCCCTCTGCTACTTACCCTGCCAGTTTATAACCCACCGGGATCAATGTGCATGTGTGTACGTGCGTGTGCGTGTTCACGTGTGTGTGTGAAATGCTGCGTTACTGGGGGCCAATAACTATATAAATAAGGGAAAATGGCAGAACATTGCAGTAGGAGAACAAACACCCGTATTATTGTTCCGGTTGCTTCTGTGGCAAGTGGAAGTGCAGTAGCATTTTTGGATCAGAACTGTCTTTCTGTTTTTCAAGCTGTTCACAACAAGGTGCACAGAAACCTCTGCTCCTATTGACTTTGTATGCTTTTTGCATTTTAGCTTTTTTTTGCTGTTAATATAATGACTCAGCTGTTATTAGGAAAGACTATGTAGAGGGTATAGAAACATTTTAAACTGTTTCGCCGGAAAAATTAATTTGTTTACTGGAAATCAGTTAAAAATCAGGTTTTCTAAAATGTATTTTTTACTATTAAATTTGGTGTTATCAAGTAAAATAAATCAAGCCTGACTGCAACCTAAGGAAAACAAATGCTTGAGCATTGTTTTAAAACACATGCTAACTGGCAAGCTCAGTAATGAAGAGATGATGCCAGGAATGCCAGGATATCATCTTCTTACTATGATTCAACTTAAGGTCGGTGACATTGATATAACTTTGACTTCAAGAGAGGAAATATTTCATAGTAAACAGAGCAAGAATGAATCCCCTTGGAATAGTAAAGGTACAAATTGCTTTAGTTTTCATTTCCGTAGTGCTAAATTTGTATTTCATGTGTGGGATTGTAATTGATGACTGCTTACTTGTCTGGATGAAGAAGGATGAAAAAAATACATTCTGATTGTCAAGGTTGTTTGTGTTAGTGGCTAAAATAGTAGACGTCATGCTGAAATCTTTGTAAACAGCACACAAGCAATTCTTTTCTTCTTAAGCAAAACAGAAAAGGAGAAAAGAAGCTTCCAAGCCAAAAATATCCTTGTATCATCTGGCTGACATCTGGGAGTGTAATGTACAAATTTTCCTGGAAATATGATTTGTATCAGCTAAGCAAACTCCGGTGTACCAGCCAAAGCATTAGATCTTCACTAAAGCTCTGAGGGATTTGAGGAGATTTTAACACCAGGTAGCCTAATTCCCTTTCTACCAAGGTTCACAGTTAAAACGAAAGAGGTTTCTTCCATAGCATTTCTTGGTAAATACTGTAAAATCTGTAATTATTATTTCCACATGCCAATTTCTCAGCTCTTACAAAAGCTCCCAATTGCCTCTCATTATCTGAGATAGTCCCACATCTAAATTTCCCCTGATCCCTTACAGACAAGATTATGTCCCAGTTAACAGTGTAATTCATTAACATTCTCTGTGTTGTAGAGAAAGCAAAAGCAAAACAAAGCCCTCTCCAGTTAACATTATTTTCACATCTTTTGAGGAAGAGGTGGAGTTCTTGCTTTATTTGTTTTTGCTGAGCTTTTATCTTGGTCACTGTTTTCTCATGAGAATTCCAGTGAATTGGAGAAAGAAAATACAATTTTCTTTGCCTGTGTAGCCTACGAGCATGATCCGCCTTCAACATTATTTTGGACATGTTGGGTTTTTTGGTACTATAGCAGAGCAAGTGACTGAGATTTGGGATACTTGAATTTTATCCTGCCATTGTCTTGGAATCGCCTTGAGGAAGTGACTTTCATTTGGAGGTGAAAGCCTTCAAGTCTATCTAAGACACTGGTTGTCAGAGCCTGATGAGTTAACGAAAGGGCAAACACAACATTGAAGTTGGTGGCAAAGGACTCGGACAAGTGACCCAGGGACCCGTTCCGGTTCTGTCTTCTTATTTCGTTTATTAACTCCAATTACAGCTAAGCCAGAAACTGAGTTTGTATTATCTTATTCAAAAGCAATTAAATCAGCTTAGATTTGTTTATGGAAGAGTAGAATCCATCAGAAACCTACGTTTCATTTCAGGAAAGAAAATTCGTTTCATTTCATTTAAGGAAAAAAATGTCAGTTCCTTTAGGGTCGGTTTCCAGAGCCCATAATAAAAAACTTGTGGTACTTAATGGGAAAATTATATATAATTGGGAAATATTATGTATAATTGGAGAACATTTGGAAGAGAAAGGAATCTAGGAAGGAGCAGTAGCACATATCTTTTTACTCTGAACTGAACCAAATTTGCAGTTTTCTAAACTCAGCCTTTGTTCTCCCTGCTGCTGGTAATGTGTGATGTATACAGAGGCTCTCAGATAGCTGCTTTTCTCAGCTGACCACACTATTTATTCTAATATGGGCAAGTCGAGTCTTGTAAATCTGAACGGAGAGATGACAGGGAATGCTCTCTTATAGGCATCCTGATCCTTAGGGCACTTTCTGGCTAAATTCACTTTATTCTATAGATCCTTTCCTTTCTGCAGATCTATAGGCTATCTCTCTGTTGCCACAGAATGGCATCTTGACCCCGATCCAAGAAAAAGTTTTATCGTATGAGAGACTAACCGTATGGTTTATGTTATGCACAAGCGAACTGGTTTGCTGGATATATGCATTTGTGGCTATTGAACAACTGCTTTTTTTTACTGATTAGCATTAATAAAACTCAGCTAGGCTGAGACTACTCTTAAGTATTTTTATGTTTTGAGTTTGTGTATAGGCTACACAATTGTCAAGGATCCTGTGCCACATGAACAATTATGTGCTTTTTCTGTGCTCCATCATACACTTTTCCATTCGGTTCACTGCCGCCTCACAAGCTCTGAGACATCAGTTTGCCGACCGTGTTTTCCTAAGGCCTCATGTTATCCCATACACCCTGACGCAGACCACTAAAGGTGCTGCGTGATACACATGGGTTCCTGCGTCACTGCTCGAACTGCAATGGATCCAGATCTTTGTCTCTGACTAGTGTTTAACTGAAAGCCTTTGCACCCTTAATTCACAAGCCTGCAGCAAACAGCCTGGCTGCTCGTGCACTGGCAGCAGCGGATATTTGAACTCTCATAACTTTTAACTGGTGGCTTACAGTGCAGTGCTGACAGTGGATGGGTCATGATTGGTTTGTGGACTGAGGGGTAGCAGAATTTCTCCATGCTTTTCCATGCAGCTTTACTTTTAGTCCTGGGATGTGGAAAAACAATGGCAAAGGCTCTGTTCCATCACCAATTTCCAGGCCACCATCCTCTTTTGTTCTCAGGCAGTCACACACCCTTGTGCACGGGGCACACAGCTGAGAAACTGTAAGGAAAACGTGCAGAAGTAAGTCTTTCATCTTTCCTGTGTCTTTTGTCATTTGTATGTCCCGAAAGGACTCCACTTGCTGTACCTAGAAAAGGTCTGAACATGTTAAAGTGTAGCCTTTGCAAAACCGTTGCATGTCAGTATCTACCTCTGATCAACCAGTAGGTCTGGCTCCAAGTATAAAAGGCTGCTGGCTTTTGTACTACCTCTCCAGGACTGAGCTGGAACAGAGGTAATTTTCTTCCTAATGGTTGTTGTGTTTCAGGTTCGGTATGAAAGGATTGTCAATAATATATATTGGTTTAGTTGTTGCCAGCTGACGTTTATACTTTTCAAGGACTTTTTTTTCAACTTCCCATAGAAGCAAGAAGAATCCTAGACAGAATGATGGCATGGCCAATGGAATACTCCATACCACAGATGTCATGCTCAGTACAGAAATGGGATTAGCCAGGGGATGGGTACTCACGATCGCAGCTCAGGACAGTGACAGTTCACCAGGTGGTGAGAGCGATGTGTGTCATCATAATTTTTACTGTTACTATTGTTACTAGTATTGGTATTTTCATTTTCTGATATTGTTCTATTAA
Source organism: Rhinoptilus africanus (assembly GCA_013400135.1). Classification (NCBI taxonomy): domain Eukaryota; kingdom Metazoa; phylum Chordata; class Aves; order Charadriiformes; family Glareolidae; genus Rhinoptilus; species Rhinoptilus africanus. The sequence continues at coordinate 203,125 of VXBO01004321.1, forward strand.
ACTGTCTTTATCTCAGACCACAAGGTATGGGTTTTTTCTTTCCCTTCCTTTTCTCCCTCTTCTCCTTACCCGTATATTGGAGCAGGAAGGGGGTGAGCAGGCAGCTGCATGGTCATAGCTGATGGCTGAGGTTAAACTGTGACACTACCATCTTCTTCTTTCTAGTTTTTATTTTAAAAAAAAAGTGTATTTCCCCCTACACATACACACAGAGTCTTCTAGTGGCATTGTAAAATACACTTTTCTGGACTCAGTGCTGTTATAATGTTGTTTCAGCTGATAAGTGTTAGCAAGAAGCCAATACAATGGAGTATGAAGTCAGTGTGAGAGCTCTATCCGTGTAGGTCTTTATTTAGAACAATAAACATTGTAAGATGATATATGCGATCTTTTCCACCAGGAGTGAAGAGGCAATAGACTGAATGCACCAAAAGCTGTTTCAAACCCCTCTGCGGCTATCCAAGTTTTACCTCTTTGTCTATTTGTATGGTCAAACGAAACTCCATTTTCACTCCTTTCTTTTTTTTTTTTTTTCACCCTCCCTTTTTGTACACTTTACTTGCCATCTAATTAGCTTTCTATTACTACTTTAAGGGGCAAATAGCGATGCCTGTTCTATAGCCGCTGAGAGCTCTTCTGCAGGCATCCGTGTATGGGTTTGCTTACAATGTGAGGCAGGAAGGGCTGGAGAGAGGACGGCTGCTTGCCAGGGGTGGGAGGCAGTGAGCACAAGCTTCTTTCCACTACAGACTCTGCCTGCTTCACTAGTGCTTCTGGGGGCAAGGAAGCTGCCGTTTCTCATCCGTAGATCATTAAGAATAATATTATCTGGATAGGGGTATTCAGGGAATAAATATATAGGTGATTATAAGATGCTGAAGATAGTTGCTCCTGTAAAGTTTCTACGCCCTTATACTCAGCACCAGTGGTATCCCTGTCATTTCCCAGTTCCGTGTACAGGCTAGGACTATTCAGGGCAGCCAAAAGCACACCCGAAAGAGCACCAGGTGTCCCACAGTGTTGCAGAATTCCTCCTACCCTGCTTAAGCACTGGGACCTCGTAGCTAGAGCTGAAACAGGGGAGCTCAGTGACCCATGGGGCGGCATTCAGTGCTTTTTGCTCACGTTTCCTCATCTGACACTGATCCCTCTTGCAAAGCACTTGGGAGTCTGAGAAATATCATATGGCAATTAAATATTATTTCTTATTAGGTGGAGTACTGCAGGAAAGTGTGGGTTCTTGGCATTTCTTTCCTAACACAGCTGTAAGAAAGCCTTGTGCCAGGCAGCTGTGTTCTTCATAGGCTCTTTCGGATGCAAACACACTGTAGTGTTCATCTGCTGGTTTCAAAGCCCCCAGGAGGGTCCATCTCACAGGAAGGGTTCACGGGGCATAGGGAGGGGAACAGTCTGCCTAGGATCGCTGCTTTTCCAACATAAAGCCCTTGATCCATGCGATGTGCAAAGGCTGTGCTTGTTCATACCTGAGGGCCCTTCTGAGACATCTGGGCTTGCACCGGGATGCAGGGGAACACCCTCTCATTGAGTCCAGGGGACCCTGCAAACCTCCCCCTGATGCCTGCTCAAGGCAGAATGGAGTCTGGCAGCTCTAAGCTGCTGATGGTAGGATTTGTGTGCATTTTGGGCTAGCCTATTTGTTCAGCTTTAACGTTATGCCCATGGAAGTACAGTGGCCAATAAAGCATAAATGCCTCTGTAACATGCACTTCTTGTTTTCCGAGGTGCTCCTGAGACCACTGAAATAATGTAATAAGCCCAAATGTGTCATGATAGAGCAGGAACAAAAGAGAATAAGACAAGTTTATTCTGCAGAAGGAAATGCTAGAGTACTTTAATCCAGCAGCTCGCTGGGCAACCATGTCTGTGCCATGTGCAAGTGAGGTGGACTTGAGAGTCCGAGCGGGTGAGGATCGTGACCCCCCAGGGAGTTTACTTGCTCAAAATACAAAGGCAGAAAAATGCAGTATATGAAAATACAGTTACCAGAGTAAATAAAAGCTGCTTTTGCCAATAGTTAAATATTGTTTCACAGCTATCAGCCAAGCCATTCAACACACATTAAAAAGAAAAAAAAGCAAACAGACAGATTGTCTTCATGTTTCAGGAGAAAGCCAACAGTCTGGAGGTGGTGGTGGCCTACATAGAGAGATGTTGTCCTATGTCTAGATAAGTTCCAGCTGGCCTCAGACATTATTTGTTTGCTTTTGATTATGGAGATTTTAAATTATACTTTATTTCCTAATTACCAGCATACTCCTGCTGGACTGTTCAGTAGAGAAGAGATGTCCTTGTTAGATGACATTTTGCTCTTCCCTTGCCAGTGCTAGCACACAGAGCAGGCACCTCTTTCTTCATTCCTTGTTGATGTTCCTGGCTGCAATGTGATGCTAAGACCAACTGCTCTGCCTTTGTTGCTAGCTTATTCTCTACTCCCTAATGGCCAGGGTGCTAGAACAGCCATACTCGATGGCACCTTCTTTAGGTGTCTCATAGATACCTGTAAACGTGCTGATACCAATTCACAAAGAGCTTTCCACAGTTACCAGCACGTAGGTCTGACGCCGCTGGTGGATACCACGTAAATTTTTCCCTGAGGCGTTCAATCTCCTCTTTTAGACACTGGCAGGGATGTTCAGACTATGCTTAAAGGAGCTGTGGAACTGGTACCCTGGTGACTGGTGAATGTATTTATTACTATCGTTGTATTATTACCACCCATTGGAGGCTTGTACACAGTCACCTATGTCCTGAGAGTCTTTCCTGAGCCCCTGCCTGCCTGCCTGCCTGTGCCTTCTTCTTCCACCACACACTGCTGCCAGAACAAGGGCATGTATGGCTGTCCCTCTCTGACTACAGCAGGCTTCTATTCATTTACTGTGCTTCAGGTGTTGCCTCTTACTGATATTGAGGGGAAGAAGCTTTATCTCACCTGATTTTAGCTTTCTCAGAATTTGGCTTCTGACCTCTTTCTACAAAGAGCGGAAGCAGACAGGCATCTCCAGGTGGATATTCAGCCCATCCTCAGAGATGAATCCCTCTGTACCTGATTCGTTCCCTGTTGAAGCAGAGGGATAAAAGAGTTGAGTGATTTGCTACTGCCCTTCTTTTGCTTTCAGAAAGGGTGACTGGTGGAAGGAAGTTGCCTTAGGTCTTAAACTCAATCATCAGAGACTAAGCAGAGAAGCACGTAGCACGGAGGAGTGCCCACTTTCCCACCTAGTTCCCATTCACCAAAGCATGTTGCTTCCCAGCCCACAGGGTACAGCTGTGCCGAATTACAAAACCATCTTCTTCAGGCCTGTGTGGGCATGAGGGAAACGCGGCACTTAACAAAATGTTTAGATACACTTTGCAATCAGACTATTTTTAATCTTTCCTTCCCCCTCTCTGTCCTGGCCCCTTCTTCATTTTGGTTTATTTCACTGTTGTATATTAAATGCTTTCCTTTCACATGTCGACATAGTTTTCTTCAACTTTCAAATTCTTTTCTTCTTTGGAGAATATTTTAATTTAATATAAATTGCATGTTTAAAAGAGAGGGAGTGATCAACAAGCAAATTATCAGTCAAAACAAAATAGAGATTCACCTCGTCTAACACTAAAACTTTAGTGCCACATAGGTTGGAGCAGGTCTGCAGTTCTGCAGGTCTTTCTTGGCCGCCTCCTGACCCCTGCAGCGAGATGAGCCAGAGGACAGGCCATTCCTGTGACCCTTATCTCAGCTTCGTGTCTGCGGGTACCGCTCAGACCCAGAGGACCAAAAACCCACCCCAACTTCCTCCGCAGGCTGCAGCCCCGTGGCCCAGCCCCACGGCACACTCATAGGTCCAAGCTCACCAATGTGGCAGACAGTGCCTTACCCAGGGATGGCAGCCCATAATGGCACAGCAACGCTTGGGAAACTTTCACAAACGTTTGGACTCACAACAGCATTTCCTTCAGCATGGGGCAAATGAGGCCCAGTTTGAGAGAGGACTGGGATGCAGAGAGCTGAACTTTCACTGGGCTGGGATGTACGGATGTGAAATATCTTTGATGGTTTTTCTGTTTTTCTCCAAGCATCCAGAAACTCATAGATATGAATTTCAAAATTGAGAACATTTCCTGTTCCTACTTCTCCATGGAGAAAAAAAAAACAAAAAAAAACCAAAAAACCCAAATCCAAAAGATGTTTATAGGATGAGGGCAAAGACCATAGGCTTTTTCCAGTGATGCTGACCTGCAGTAATGTCCTTAGTCCCAAGCCTGGAAGGAGAGTCAGATGCAAGGAATTTGCTTGCACTTCTGGATCCCTTTAAATCCAACTGGATGTCGTTTGCCAAGGCTGATTGCACCAGAGGGGGTATGTGAGATTGACAATGCTGTTTGGTCCCCAGGCTTTAAGATTTGGCCCTTTAATTAATACATCCTTTTAACCTCAGTATATGGACCCACCTTTACAAATAGCTTGGCAAGTGTTTGAGCCAAAGAAGATGCTGACCTTATCAGCCAGGATGTGAGCTTGCAATGTGTCAGCTATATTGAAAATATTTCCACACAGAAACCTCCTAGGTGCCTTACTGGGCTTTCATTTAGGCTCTTCAGTGTCCCCCAGAGAGGTAACACTTGTCTGGGAGTGCACATTTGTAGTCACTGAGAAGAGAGACACACTGCAAGTTTGCACTCCAACTTCCAAGAGCTTGCTCCCATGCCTTTGCCTTTCCTAAGCCAGTTGCCCTCGTACATCCATCTCCTGTGACTTCCACCACTCTGCTTCAGTCCAGGTTTTTTTACAATTGCTTGACCTTGTAATTAGAAATGCTGCGGACTCTAGCTCAGTGTGTGACAAAGGATGGGGGGGATGAAACAGCAAGAAGCTGCAGAAGGATGCAGCCTTTCATGACCCTCTGTCCCGCAGAGAGGCAGATGCTGACACCACCATGCTTTCTCCAGTTGCCGAGCTCCCCATGCAGTGAGGGGCAGAGCAGGGCAGCACGTTTCGATGCTTCAGGCAACCAGCATTGGGCAACTGTCCTTTCCACCCACGAGAAAACTGGGTATCTCCCCCCAATACCAAGTTCTTGGTGCAAATTGCTCAGCAGTTGTGGGATGGGTTAACAGCCATCAGTGGGGTCTAGGATCTGTGAGCATCCTCATAGTGTCTCCTCCGACCAAGGAGTGGGGAGCAGGGTTGGCCATAGACGCTTCCATAGGTGAAAAAGTCCTTGCCCCGCAGCAAAGACAGGAGCAGGAAAAAAGAGTTAAAAGATCTCTTTGCAGCACACCTTGGAGGGAAGAGTGCTGTGCGGGAAAACATATCACCGGTTTAAAGTCTTCACACAGGCCCATGGTGCATGAAGCAGATGGAGAAGGATGAGGGCTGGTCCTGGACCAGCAAGCACACCTCTAGCTAGTGACAGGGGAGTTGTGTATCTAGGACATGCGGGATAAGTGCTGCTGGGCCATTTATGTTTTCTCAGGACAATCATATCTTGAATGCTGAAGAGTCAATGCCTTCACTTGTTTCTCCTGTCGACTCCAGGCATACTTCTTTTCATCAAGAAGTATTTTTATGGCCCCACTCTACTGAAAAGACCTAAGACCTAAAAGACCTAAAAAAATTACCTAAGATTAAGCCTTAGAAAGGTTCTGGGATGAAAAAAAATCCCTACCGTAACATTGCAAAAGGAAAGAAAATGCTCTGAGAGGCAAGAAAAGTCTTTCTACCTCCTTCTTCTGAGACACACAGCTCCTCAGCTAGGCTGGTGAGCTGGGCAGGCAGAGAGGGTAACTCACTGAAAAGTGGAGCCCTGTATTTTGGTAGAGGAGATTCTGTTCACAATTAAGAATCCACGGCATTTTCAGCTGTGAATTTTATTCAACTCTTATGTGGACCAAAAGGGACATTTCCCAAGGCCAATATTGGATTTTTGCATGATTTTTGCATTCCTGCTGAAACCACACTTACTCTGAAGCCTACATGATCTAGCTATTTTTATTTGGCTATAAGGAATTCAATGCACTCGACAGGGTGTAACATCTGTGACACATCCACATAAGCATTGTTTATTTTTATGAAACAAGACCTACACTTACAAAGCTCTTGCTTTGTGTCCTCCAAATGAGAATGTGTAAGGAGAATCATGGCACTTCATTTCCAGTGGTTCGTGGAGGCACAATATACAAAGCGGTCCTTCTCTAGCACATGGATGATCCTACCTAATTACACAGCCATACACAACTAGCATCAACAAACTAAAATCAAAGAAAAAAATGAGTTTTGTTACGCAGAAGAAATCATAGGAACTAGATGTGTGCCTGTATTCAGATTGTTGTCTGTAAGACGGAGAAGAAAGCTGTGATTGAGCAAGGCTTCACTTTTGATCCAGGGATGCTGCTGACTCCCTCTCACCTCCAGCAACTTTGCTGGCTCTGTTTCTCCGGCTGTGAAAGGCAGACACAATAACATTTATGTATAGGTGTGCTGTGAGAGCTATTGGCTGTGTCCATGCAAATGTTAATTAATTGGGTGGTGAAGTACAGCCTAGATGAAGGTACTACAGTATTCACCATTTGCATCTGCTGATTGGCATTACAGATACAACATTGAGGGCTGCATAACCCGGGCAAAGTCTGGAGGGAGTGAACACGGGGATAAATTTAAAATATGGACAAGTACAATTTTGGGAAGAAATGTGCAGGGAGGGTGGCTTGGAAAACAAGCATGATTTGTTTTGCTACGTATTTTCATCTTTCTTTTTCCCTTGTACTTTATGTGATTTTCGAGTAAGTGATAGTCTATTGATCCAAATTCACCTCTGATTAAGTCCAACATCCTGAGAGACATTCACCCACACATACACCCAGCAAATAACAGCAAAGGAGCTGCTGAAAAGAGTACATATTTCTTAGACTGCATATGTGAACGGAAAGATAAAAAGTGCAATGTAAAGTATGGTTCCTTGTAATTGGGGCACTTTGGCCTTTAACTAGACTCCAGGTTGTGTTGACATCTGCCTTCCAACCAGATAAATTTTTGTCCCTTTTGAGCGCAATACAGGGAATATGATGGAGTCCAGCAAGGTTTGCCACCTTAATTCAAGGAGGCAGCCTAAACATAGCACTTCAGTTTCACAAATGTCCAGATTGTACGTTTCTGGGGAAGGAGGTGAGTGCACACGTGGGTGGGAGGGTGGGGGGGTACACAGACAGGCATACACGCATTCATTTGGCTAGGAAGCTGTTGATCAGTAAGTTTGCAGCATAGAGGTACAAAGGCATGTGCTTATTTAGTAATCCATAAAAGCATCTCTTATCATAACTGCATCTTGTCTGAGCCCTTTCCCCTTCCTTCAGGTTGGCTATACCATTTGGCACAGCTACAGAGCGTGCCAGCAGCTCCCATCTCTCCAGTATCCATCTGACACAGAGTTCTCTCCTCGATCTTCTTTTTTTCCCACTACAGGCAAGAGAAGGACTTCTTCTTCTCATAGACTAACAGCAAGTGTCTGAGCTTCCAGCACCGACCGGCATTTAATGGTAAATAGCCAATATTCAGACCATTCCCTACAAGTCACAGTGATGAGCTGATTGATGAATAAGCCCATGCTGCACTCTGGGTGGGCCATATAAATCCCACCCAGATCTCTTTCCCCCCGCATAAGCATATAATCCACCTAGCTATTTAGGCAGGGGCTCAGGTTTATCAGTACAGCTTCATTTTAGTGAGGCTAAAATGCCAGGTCAAATAAGAGGAGCGGTCGCTCCTCTGCCTCACATCCTGCAGGGTGAAAATTCCCTGCTCTCAAAAGTGTCGGAAACTTCTTTTCAGAGAGAGCCGAAAAGTTGCAGCTGTACCTCCAGAGTGCTTAGAGGACGCGCAGGGCTGGAAGTAGCAGCACACGAGAGGAGAACCCCACAGAAAAGTGACAAGATTAAAGGATATTCTNAAATCAAAGTTAAAAATGTATCTATGGAAGGGACTGATGAAAGATTAATAATTAATTTTGGAGCAGCGATACAGCATTTTTTGAAATGTAAATTTGATGCGCAAAAGTGGCATATTATGATAAGCAGGAGCAACAAGGGAGAGTGAGTACAGGAGGGCCTGTTGCTCAGAGACAGGCTAGCGAGGAACACTTACAGCCGGCTTCACTTTTTTCCCTTCCCCTCCCTCCCGCTCTTTATGCAAACTTATTATCTGAACTTAGGAGGTTTTGAAGAAGTTTAAGGGCTGAATATCTGAGGCACAGAGCCTTCAGAGCGCATCTCAGCTGCGGTTTTGCCTTGAAAGCGAAATCTCTAGTTGCGCATTGCCATCCAGTGTCTTCCCATACCTCGTTTCTCCTGACCGCTCCTGCCGCGGTGGTGCTAACCGTCCGACTGCATTCCTAAGGCTTCCCCTTCTGCTCCTAATATTTGGATTTCGTTTTCTGCCCCTTTTCCACCCCGCTTCCCTCCCGACTCCCCTCCTCCTTAGCTCAGCCTCTTTTGAACCATCTCCTTTTGTGCTTTTCCCGTGCGTGGTGCAGGCTCTTTTACTCTCCCTTTTCTTTCCCCAGCCCTGTTTACATGAGGGCTTTGAGAGCAGCTTCACCGTGGGCTCTCATGAGAGTTGTGCAAATTGCACCAGTGCTTCAGTTGGAAGAGACACTCATCTCTGGAGCCCCATGCTGTGCAAGAGTGCATCAAGGCCAAGTAAGCCCCTTGATGCTGCCTCACGCTGTGATCCTCCTTTGCACAGTGTCATGTGTCAGGACGGTTTTCCCACAATGCATTCTTTAGTTCGGTGTCAGGGAAAAAAAAAAAA
>VXBO01004321.1:211954-267601 GCA_013400135.1 Rhinoptilus africanus
AAAAAAAAAAAAGAACAAATAATCTGCTGCCGTCACAGGCAAACACATTACCTGCAGGGCAGGGAGAAGAGCCAGTCGTCTTTCACTGAATCAAATTCACTCCCCAAAGTTGCCTTTGGATGCGTATTTGTTAATTAGCACCCAGGCAGTCCAGTCTCTGCCCCTTCACAAACCTTTTGCCCATACATGCTGTTATTTTGCAAACAGTGGGAATTTTGGAAAGTTTTTAAGGAAAAAAAAAAACATTTTCATTCCCTTACTTGGATTCATGCGATGGTTTTACTTATGCATATTGACAGACCTGTGCTTTGCAATTAATACCATATAAATCATTCATATCCCTGCCCTGTCATTTATGGGAATATAGCATAAACTCCATATCTTTACCTTAACTAAACCGATAACGCACAACAGATATGGCTCCCAAGTGAGTCTGAAAACCTCACTGAATGTCTCGGGCTCTCTCGCAAGCCTCCATTTGTACGGGGTTTTTGCTGGCCAGCCGGAGGTGACCAGCAGCAGCCAGGCAGGCTCTGCAGCCCGACACACCGGAGAGCAGAAATCAAGCCCTGCGTTGCTCTGCTATTTGCTGGGAAGGTTTGATGCCATGGGGTTTGATGCTTCTCCTGCAGGGAGCCCACGCAGCCAAGCCTGGGGGATCGGTAGAGAAGCACCCACCTACACCCCCAAACAGGGCAACTCCAGCAAAACCAGGGGCTGCCGCAGCCCGGGGAGAGGCGGGAAGGATGGCACAGGGACCAGGATTAGAGAGGAGGAATTGGGGCAGGACCTAGGCAAAAGTTCTAGCAGAATGATTCGAAAGCAGCCAGCTCTGCCATTCTGCCCGGGGGCACCGCGGGGGGCAGGCTGCAAATTCCTTAGTGTAACGCCTTCTCTCCTCTTCCTCCCCAGACCTCTTCCTCCTTCCTCTCCATCACCCCTCACTACGGGCAGTTTTGCAAGTCTCATCGTAAGGTGAAACAGGGCGAGCTGGCAGGGCGGTGGGGTATGTGTCTGACAGCCCCAGAGGAGAAGAGGAGAGGGGGTAAGCTGGTTTTTGGGGAGGAGGAAGAGTGCTCCATCAGTGCAGCTGGACCAAGAAGTGAGCCAGCGTTAGAAGAAATATTCCCAGAGAATATTTTTTTGGCTTTGTCTCAGAAAAGCATCCCTATTCAAGAGGAGCACTTAAGCATTTGCTTATGTTTAAGCACATGCTCAGATCCTGTTGACCTAAACAGAAACGAAGCATATGTGTTTAAATGAGCATATGCTTAAGTGCGCTCTTCAGACAGGAGGGATGAGGGCAATTAAGCACGTATCTATATGCAAGCTAACTATCTGTCATTTACGTTTAGGCATTGTAATGCATTTTGGACAGTGAACAATTCTGGCAAGGACTTTTTTACTAATCATTTCACAACATTTGATAGCTTTAATGAAAAGACAAGATTCCCTGTTCCTTTGAAATAAGAGTTTTCTCCCTGAAAAAAAAAAAAAAAAATAAGTAAAGCAAACCGTGGGGTTTGTAACTGCACTTTTTTTTTTGAGAAGGTAACAAATAGCACTGGAATGTGAGCTGCAGCCTGTGTCCACTCTGGGTCATTTCACCAGAGAGAGACATCTTGCATAACCATGAATGGAGACAAAACTGTCATTTAAGTCTTGAAACACAGAATAAACTTTTCCCATCCATTGTTCTCTTGTATATGTGTAAACGTTACCTTTAGCTGGCATGATTTGATTTAGACCTTCCCCACATTGCAGCTGGTTTAATGGAATGCCATAATAGTGTCACACGGTTATTCTTGAAAAACAGCTACTAAATGTTGATGTTACTTATTGTAGCAATATTTATGTGAGAATGCTGCAAATACTTGGGAAAAGGTTTTAAAGGTTGAAAGGCGAGTATAGCCATAAATTATGAGTAATGCTGCAGTTGGGAAGTGACATAAAGTTCAATGGCCTCAGCTTTCGACACTGTGTGTTCATTGTTTTGGACACTCATGTGACTGCCTCTCAGCCAGGCCAGGGCTGGTTCTCTCCCTTGCTGGATGGGATTTCAATGCAGGATTGTGGAGGTTTTTTAAAGTGATTCTCTAATGTCTATTGTGTAACTTTCTCGTCTCCGACACAAGGATCAGCCTAAAAGCCAACCTTAGTAGTCTGAGTGTCCTGGTTCCGACACTGTTCCCAAACCACGACACTGAGTGACTGAGACAGATAGTGGAGTTCATATTAATGCTGGCTTATAAGATTGATTCACATTTTATTTCCTTATAATGCTGAAAGGAGAAAGAGAAGACAAAAAGGCGGTGCTAACCACTAAAGCAGATCTGTTTGTTCGAAGGGTATTTACAGGGTCTTCGAACGGCTTTTTGGGACTCTTCCACCCAGCCAAATGCAGAGAAAACCAAAGCCAAAGCCAGCCCAAAGGGTCGCAGAGACGCTGGCACAGCAGAGTTTCCCTACCAGGCAAAGGACACCTGGGGCAGCTCTTGCCCCAGGACAGGAAGGGGAAGGAAGAAGGAATGGAGCCGGGACAAGGAGCCTGGGGGAAGATGCGCAGAGCTGGGCTGGCTGCTGCCATCCCCCGCCGTGGCCATCGCTATTTGATCTCAGGCGCAGCAGCAGCCTGCTGGCTTCTCTCTGTCTGCGACACAGGCAGAGCAAGCAGCAAAGCCAGGATAACCTTGCTGCTGCTCACAACAGCCCGCGGCATCTTCTGCCTGTATCTAGGCTAGCACAAGGGAAGCCGGGAATAGATAAGGTCCTGAATTGCAAGATCCCTCCAAACTGTCCTCAGACGTGCTGTGCCATCCTCCTACTGACACTGTCCTTAGGCAGTGGAGGGCTTTATGGTTTGTGTAGATTAGATTAGTCCCATTATGAAGTTCAGTTTTAAGTGAAAGTGTCAGTTCTCTTTGGTTGTGGCACGCAGAGGGGCCCTCAATCTCCCCTCAGAACTTTTAAGCGCGCTCTAGAGGGCGTAGGGAGGAGACCGTTGTACCCAAATATACTGCTTTGGTCTGGGATAGAGTTAATTTTCTTCATATTAGTTGGAATGGGGCTATGTTTTGGATTTGTGCTGAAAACAGTCAGTGGTTTGCTGTGTGGGCGAGGAAGCATCCGCATGCTAAACTGTGACCAAACCTCCACCGTGTGGAGAAAGTCATGAGGGGTGATTGAACTCCAGCCTATAAAGTCCTTAACGAGCACACCTGTGGTTTTCTGTGCCATACTAAGTCTCTGGCCCTCATGCTACCCGCTGCCTTGTATCCCCTTCATCCCGCCCCTGCCAGCACCAGCCAGAACGGAAGGTGCTTGCCATCTAGCCTTCCATTAACTCAGTCTAGGAGCACACCGGGATTCAAGGTACTGTGATGTGAATACTCCTGGTCCTGCAATTATGGCAAGGTCTCCAGAAATGTCTGCATCTTTGAGACAGTCCTGTTTTTCCTTCAGTTTTCCTCTGCTGCTGGCATAAGGCTTGTAAATCCCTGTGCCTGACAGTCTCCACAGGCTGTTAGTGAAGCTCCTGGGCAGTTCCCTCACTCCAAGACCACATTGGTGGCGTCCCAAGTGTTGTCAAGTCCCCGGTAGGCTGTCCAGTCACCAAAACCTCAGAAATTGTCCCTGAGCAGCGGGATCCTCTTCCCTCTCCCTATTTGGCTGACATAGCTCCTTCTATTCAGTGGCAGAGGGGGAAAACGTCGAAATGGCTTGACAACCCAGCCTCTAGGGATCATTCCACAACTGTACAAGCTTCTCTGGATGGACAAGTTTGCCAGAAACAAGACCATTTGCTGCTCAGAGCCTGGAGCTTCCACCTGTGCCTCGTCCTTTCCTGGTACCAAATGTTTCATGCAAGCACACACAGATACAGATGCGTGCATTTGCACACTGTTGTAGCTCACATCCCTTATTCTGCATTTATAAAAAGTTTGTAAGGGATCAGTTACATTATTTTTTCTCTGATTTGAATGGGTTGGTTAATAAATGGGACAGCCTGTAGCAACATTGTCTTCTGCCAAGGCAGAAGGAATGGGGAAGTCACTTTTAGCAAAGTTGCAAAATGTCATGAACACATAAAACCTAAAATCACCATAAGCCCTTAAAAACTACGGTAACTGAACAAGTAAAATCACAGTAAGCCTATAATCGCATAAAACCTCTAATAAATTGCTGTTGTGTAGTAAAAGCTGATTAAAAATTGATTGAAATGGTTCAAACTATGTAGGTCTAACCTCAGTGCATCACATGGTGTTTACACCACCCTGACTGGCAAGGAGTCCTTCATTTGCCTTGCCTCTCCATACACACCCACAGTGATGGGGGGAGACAAGTCTGCTTTACCTGTACCAGGCCTGCAAATCGATAACTTACAGTGTTCAGAGATCATGTCAAATAAAAATACTCTGCTTGAACGTAGCAAACAAGCAGGGCACATCATCAAAAGCACAGACATGTCACTGGCCGTGTTAGACGGCTGCCAACACCACCATTGTGCTTTCAGTGCCCTCTCCTCCTCAAAAACTGCTAGTACGCGTAGCCAAACCTTCTTCCTGGCAGCAGAGAGGCACTTGGAATACAGCTAATAAGCAATTTAAGGATCCCAAATATGAAAGCAAGCGCCAATATCTTGCTGCATCCATTACTTCAGCCAGCTGTTGCGGGGTCAGGGCAAGCTCAGCACACCAGGCAGAGCTGCAAAGGCCCCTTTTCTTATGTGCAAATCCTGGGGCTCCTATTCCAACTCTGTGTGATGATAAGAATTAACCTCACCCTATTATCTCCTCTGCCTCCACCGAAGAGCAGCAGCCGCAGTATTTCATCACATCAGTCCAAGTCTGCCATAAATCAATCACCTACGTCCTGCTGCCATCTGTGTCTCAGGAAATGCTCCCCAAATGCCATCCAGTAAGATGCTCCACTGTACAAGTACTGCTTCATTGCATCCACATCTCACCCTGAACAAAGAAATAGCTCACACAAGGTTTCCACGATCTGCCCCATCATGACCGTGCACAACAATAAGACAAGTTCACCAAGTTCAGTGTGTGCATAGACCTGCGATGGGGACGCTTGGAGCAGCCTTACCTGGTCTCTCCATGCCAAATGCCTTCAAAGGTGAGCACTCTCAGCAGTCCCTCAACTATGTAAAAAGTAGATCCACCTGCAGTAACTACCCAGTGTTCTCATTAGAAACACACCATAAAGCAGCAGCTGGTTTCTGCTGGTGTCTCCATGAGATGTAGTGCCATGTACTCTGGTGAATAGTAATGATTATTTATCTTTTCATTTCTGATAGCTTTGTTTGCAGGTAGTCCCAACAGAAAAAGAAAAGGTCTAAATTCACCAAATACACTGTTCATTCTGTCCTTCCTACAAAGTATATGATATTCATACTGTCTTCTATTCTGTTCTTCCTGCAAAGTAGATGCTATTCATACAGGGATGTGAGCATGAAATCTATTTCTGAAAGTAATACAGAGTATCAGACTTTTGGGGCAAGATATCTCTGTTCAAAAGATGGTTCACTAATAACTTCTCAGTAATGATACATGGGGATTTTCAGAAAGTCTGTTCTCCATTTCTAACTTGAAATACAATTTGCAGATCAGCTTTCAAATTGAAGTCCCAAAAAAATTCTGAGGAAAAAAAGTAGTGGAAAACATCTAGTTGATAGTGATACCTTTCTGTTAAGGAAACTGGTTCAGTATGTTTTGACTAGGAGAGAGGAGAGGCAAGGGAAGAAGACAAGGCAAGGCTACGCAAGGGAAAACATTTTAGGAGTGACTCTATTCCTCACTAAGAATCTTTCTAACTTTTTAACTTTAATTTGGCTTTTAAAAGACTGTGTAATCAATTTATTTCTGAGTTTTAAGCCATGTAGAAAATTATCAACGATATTGATTCTAAAAGAAAATGCGTGTAATTCAGTTGCAGAAGGGTCAAAGAAGGATCAAGAAGATTAGAAGTTGTGGGAGTTTGTCTTCAAAGCTACAATCTCTTAGACAGACAATTAAATGAATGGCTGAAAGTGATGGTTTGGGGTGGTTTTGGAGACTTCCAAAGAAATACCATTAGTAGCTGGCAAACTGTAAAGTCACCATTAAAAATAACCTTGAAGCTGATACTATCTTCGTAGAAGATCTATCCTTTAAAAAGTGTTAAAAGAGCTACAGAGCTGGCCAGGAAAATGGTCTATTCCTTGTTGACTGCTTCGCTGGACATCTACAGGATAACAGCATGCGCTGCCTCAGTGAAAGTTAAAGAATGATGTCCATAGGGCAAACAGTTGCCGAGGTATCTATAAACTCATTTCTTCCAAATGTTTAGGGAGACAAAATCCTTTTGATTTTATTGAATGTACATTTCTGTCTAATCACCTGCCAGCCTCTGCTTAGCATTACCGGCGGCTGCAGAATTGACCCTGGGCATGAGATGAGCCCTTCCTTTGCAGTGAGTCGCAACTTCTGGAAACAAGATGTAATGGCACTTTTGACACCTGCTTGAACAAAGTGGACGTCAGCGTGCTGCACCAGCGCATCCTCAAGCCACGTGAGATTCATACATAACTATTGCCAATTGTAATTTAACTTCTCACCCTATAAATGCATACCATTTCTATCTCGTCATCATTGCAGCCATCATAACCAGTTAGAGCCTTAGAGAAAGGTGTTTGGGGTTTTGCCTTTAAAGAGTAGTACTAGGCTCTAGTTCAGCAAGGCATCTGAGTTTATTCTCGCCTTTAATTTCAGACCATTCTGCAAGGAACATCACTACAGCTTAACAGCTATGTTGTAGTTAAGAAGCGCATTGGGGACAAGATTCAGACTGCCAGTTTCACTTAGGAAAACTACAGGCTTCTTTGTCAGAGGGAAAAATTACGAATATTGAAGGAGAAGACTCTTCTGCCAAGCTTTAATTGACTGAGCATACCAAGACTCTGTGTATAGTCCATGGCGAGAAGCAAACATCTCTGGAGAGGAATTCATGTCACTTACCATCTGGGATGAAATAATCAGGAGTTCCAAAATCACACTGTCTTGTCTTTAGTGACACAGAAATGTACAGATCTAATGAAAGCAAATCTTTATGATCCCTCTGTCCTCTTCTTCTGGTTTCTTTCCTCCACATTTTGTCCATTGATTTGAAGAGACATTCTTCTGCAAAACAGAGCCTTTTGGCCTTTCTCTCTGCTCTTGCACATGAAGCCTTCCAGACCATGGTGCCTACCTGGTTGTGGGGAGACGACACATGCTCAGTCAGCCTTTCACCTGTGTTTCCCCAACAGCTCCTGAGAAACCCTTCCTTCTATAACCTGCGCGTCCTTTAATTGTGTGGCCTTCTGATCAGTTATTTATTTGTTGCCCCATTCTGGACTAGGTAGGAAAAATGGGTTTGTTCTAGGAAGAATCCATCTTTTTGCCCCAGTGGGCTGCATTTGAATGCCCCATCAGCAGAATTTGACAAGTTCCTATCATTAGCCTGTCTCAGGTGCAAGATCCTCTCCCAGCCCTTCCTCAGCTTCTTCTCCAGTAAAGAAGGAAAAAATACCAGATAATTCATCCACGTTCCATATTCAAAATGGATTTATATGAGAATCTCCAGTGCAAAAATGTTAAGAGCTCCATACGCAGAATTCCCAGCCATGAGTGCCCAACAGTGCATGGTGCCCTGAGGCTTCATAGCACCAGTTAAACTCAGGCTTCTTCAAATAGCTCCTTATATGCACCTCTTCTTCACCCTTGGGCACAATTTAACCACTTTCTTGCTACAAGGAAAACCAAGCAGTAGATTTAGCCATTTCCAAAAAACCTTATTAAAGGACTCAGTAATATTTAACTCAAGCTGCAGGATATTACAGACAGGTTTGCTTCCCACCTTCTCAACAGGACTTAGAGGTTCAGTCCTTCTAATTTCAAACTCCTGCCAAGATATATGGCAAAATAAGACCTGTAGTTGGGCTAATTCAAAAAGCAATGTAAATTATCTTTTTGTACAACATGCTAGCATTTCGTAATTAATATATGTACATTAGAATCCTCCCCAGGAAGTATTGTTTGGAAACTTATTATCAGGTAAGAAGTCATGCAGCTTTTCTTTAAATTGCTCTTTTCCTTCCTTGCCCTGTGCTACAACCACACAAGAAGCATGATGTTTATTAGCTCCTGAATGTTGCCTGTTTTTCCAGTGCATCGCAATTGCAGAGAGATGACTCTGTGTCCATCCGTGGTAGCCAGGGCTCCTTGTTTCTCACAAATCACTTCTGGTTACAAATCAGATGGGGTCAAAAGCATGTTGGGGTACTGGGACAAATTTGCAGAAGAGTTTATACTACCTATAGCATCTGTGTCTTTTAGACTCTTTTCGAAGATATGGATTTGTGCTTTTTATTGTGCATTTTTGAAGTCTGTAACATGTTCAAGATTTCATTGTTGTATTAAAAACTCAGTTTCATAAGTCATGTAGAGATACAGAAGCAGTGGTGAAAGGTTAATAGTAAAATGGAAAGAAAAAAACAAGAGGTTTAAAGAAAAGTAATTAGTACAGGACTGTGTCACATGACTTTCTAAAAGGTCCCAGTTGTAACGACCAAAGCAAAACTAAGTGTGTAAGACAGAAAGGCTTGTGCACCTTGAACTACTGAAGAGACCAGTCTCACAAATTTCTCCCTTGGAGTCACAAGTTGGCCTTAGTCTGCAGGTGTTTGCATGAGATATGTCAGGCTGCTGGGACTTAAGGGGCTCCAGCACAAGTGGATTTGGGTTTATCCATAAACATAAGATCAGTAATGGCTCTCAAGCTCCTCGGTACTATTCCCATCTATCAGGTGTATCATGTTTGCAAAGAGGACACTGTGGGAGCAAATGGTGTGTACCTGAATTTATGCAAACTTCAGTGAGCTGAAGATGCATCTATTTGTGTGTCCCTACCTCTCGGATCTCCCTGTGCCCCTACAGCAACGCCTTGTAAGATAAAAGAGGAGCGGGTTCCCTCACTAAGCCTCTCACCTTGCAGCGTTCCCCACGGGTACAGGGTGATCTCAGCCTGTCACTGCCACCATCTATCTATAGCAGGCCGATGCCTTTTTCTTGCAGGCTGGCTTCCTGCCGAAGGAGCAGAACTGCCTGCTGTGCTGGGCACTGCCGCTGCAATAGCCGCGTACGCAAGCAAAAAGCATCCTCTTCTCTTCCTGTTTTGATATCCCATCTGTGGTGCCCGGGGACAGGCAGTCTCGCAAACTTTACATTGCGGTTAGGAACAGCCATAGCATCCACAACAGCAAGCAGCTTCCAGGTATTATTCCTCTCTAAGGGATGTCTGTCTTTCCGGGAGCTTGCCTACCACGTGCCTGTGGCTGAGGTGCTTTTTAGAAACAAGGCAGTAGCCTTTGCTCAAAACCAAATCCACTCAGCTTCAATTATCTTATTTCACCTAAAAACAAAGCCAAAACATTCAGAGTCTTAGTCCATTTGTTGTTTTTTCAGCTTCATTATCCTATTGTCTTCAATGGCGCTTGGCTTAACTGCCTAGACCTGGTGAAGCTGGTCCACACTGAAGTCAGTTATCTCCGTGAGAAAAGGTTCAATATAAAAACTCTGCCTTTGGCTTTTCTCAGCACTTGCCCTTTCACTTACAAAGCTTGTTTATGGTGCAAATGATTTACAGAAGCCTGACAGCAGTTCAACAAGGTGAAAAGCAAAAGGCAGAAGAACTCCGCGGTTTTGTCATGTCACAAACATGATAGAACAATAAAAACAATTCCTTTTTCTGCTTTCTCCTTTCAGTAGTGATAAAGTCAGATCTCTGAGGAGGTATTACTGTGAAACTAACACTTAAAAATGTGCCTGTGAGGCTTTTTTCCCATTGTTTTCCCTTTAAAATTAAGTTTAAAAATACATTGGGGATTCAGTAATATCTATAATTCTGCCTCTAGATTCCTGCCTCTCTGAGATTTGCTTCTTTGTGTCTTTTAGTCCAAACAGATCTCTGGTGTAAGCAGGTGCAGCTTTCATCTTCCATGAAGCTGTACTTTTGCAGCCAGAAGCACCAAGCCAGATATTTTGGGAATGCATCTCCTGCAGTTACCTCTTTTCCTTCCATACCTGCAGCTCGGTGCCAGGGCCTCTTCTCCCCGGCTCCCTGCAGTGATTCTCTTTGCTGGTGCAAGGAGCAGACCAGAAGGTGAGCCACGACACCGTGCCCCGGTACTCAGGTCCCTCACCTCCCACGTGGTTCATGTTGACTGGTACTGCCATGTGCCTGACACGATGGTGTCCCACATGGTGAGAAGAAGGCATCTCAGCCATCCCAAATAAGTTTTCTGGAAGTCCAGTAACCTGCTTGTCAAGCAGAACCAGCTGAAAGGAAAGTGATATCAAGCCTGGCCAATATATTGGGATGCCTGCAGCAGAAGGAGCTACTACCCAGTTATTACCCAGATTACTATTATTACCTTTTTTCTTTCTTTTTCACACCATAAATCCAGCACCAATTCTATCCAAGAATATGCCACACAAAGGGCAAGGGAGAGAGGAAGGAAGAAGATTGCTTTCTGGCTGACAGGCAGAAGCAGGTCCAAGCTGGTCTTTTGGAACATTTTGACCCAAAATATAATCCTGTATGCTTGATTCCAGTTGAGAGACGCTAACGTGTCTCCAGATAAGACCTGTGTATGCCTCTGAGAAGATATAGGTCTATGACCAAGGTTGAAATTGCAAGTGTATACAACAGCACTGAAAATGCTTCAGAAAATCGCCAGTGCTCACATACAGTTGCGCTTCCACCCTTGGATCCACAAAGATCAAACCTGGGACTCTGCTCATACTTACCCCTCTAGTTTGTGTCAAAACTCTCTATCAGTGGGTACCCCATGAGAGAGCGGTGCACCATTAAAGCCTGTTTCATATGACTGGCTGTTAGCCAGCAAGACACACCAGTCTACCAAGGTCCTCCATATGGGAAATAAAAAAAGCAAACCACGGCCAGTTTTTGCAGGAATTGTGTACAACAGCAGAATTTACAGACAAAGAAGACAGCACCAGAGCAAAATGCATTTCCAACCATGTCCTCTGTGCAAAGCCTTCCTCTTGCCCAGGAAACTGTAAAGGAGATTTTAAAAGATGTCAAGAGACAGATAATTTTTTTTTTTAAGTTGATTCCCGTTTGCAGAGGCATCCACTGACTTTCTATTGGGTTGGTTAATGATCCTAAATTGTTCTGAGGCAAGATTAATGTCTATAATCTCTTGTCCCAAATGTTGTTGTGGGCTATTGATCATCAGCCAAACGAGGACAGCTTCACACAGCATCTTAATCTGAGGATGGTCTTTTGACTTCAGTAGATGTGGTACACTTCAGCGGGGCTCAGGATATTAGAAACTGCCCTAGAAAATGTCTGTTACAAAGCAAATCTCTGAAGTTATGTGGAGTAAAAGGAAACAACGACACAAATGTGAAAGGGCAGATTAATTGATCAAATTATCCTGCTTCCTCTCTCTGCTGTGGGTTTCCTGGAGGATTTGGGCAAAACCCTTCACCAGCACTTAGTGTTCCCCCCTCCAAAATGAGAAAAGTAGTACTTGCCCTCTGTAGAGATGGGTTCACAAAATGTGCTGAAATCCCCAGGTGACAGGGTTAGAAAAGAATTGTTAGCTGCCGTCACCTAATTATTTATTCTGTTCAAAGAATGAGAAGGACCACATCTTCAAAGGGATCTCAATTTGTCTTTCTCATTGGACAGACCCCGTTAAACAGCAAATCTCATTCGTGTGCCTTTCCTCACTTGGATTCTGTGTTTCTCCTCAATGGAAGTAAAAGTCTGGCAAATGTATTTGTGTTTCATAACAGCAGCTCCCAACTTCTGCGGCAGCCACATGCCAGCACGGGGGTGAGGAGGGGAAGCGCAGGCGGGGGATCGCTGCTCCGTGCCCCCACTGTGCCCGGTAGAGAGAAAGGATTTGCTTTTCTCCCTTTTCCTCCTGCCGGAGGAATCCCGGGGGCGGGCTGGGAAAGGAATCCTGGTCACTGCTGGAACGGAGAGGGGGACGATGCTCATTCATTCACCACCCTCTGGGCAGGGTTAGCATTCGCCTAGTACTTAACCCGTTGAGCCACGCGCTCTTTCTCTGCCTGATGACCCAGCCAGATTCTTTGCTCCCTGGTCCTGGCGTCAGCTGGAAATAATGTGACATCAAAACTACAACTGGGCTGCTCTCCTCTACACAAGGCTTATGCATCCCACCTCCCCCAGCCTCACTATCCCTTGTGTCCCTGCAATGCCCTGCAGGTTGGCCCTACATGGCCAGGAAATATTATAATTCACACAGATAATATCCTGCGTAAGATGGGCCTCAACACATTTATCATAACTCTCAAAGTAATTCTAGTACCAACCCGGGTGATATCTAGCAATGCTCCTGGCTTAGGGCTCTGCAAAGTCAATGGGAATTTCTGAATCTTTCTTTCTTGAGAAAAAAGGCTTGCGTGGTCACGCTGGTTTTGCACAGATTGGTGTGTATGTATGTGCATACATGTGTGAAAGACAGAGATACTGTTTCCCCTCTGCCCCACCTTCCTTCTGAACTCATCAGCATTTTCAGCTCAACCCAACAGTAATACACAGTGTTCAAAGCCATACTGATTCCTGCACGTCTCATGAAGAGAGGCAAATGACGAAAGAGACAGATCTTTCTGGTGATGCCCTAGCTGAGAAGGTGGCTACAGGCTGCACATACCCACCAAGAGATGCCAGAGAAGTTACCTGAGAAGGCAAAACACCCCAACTCCCCCCTACATTCTGCTCATTGCTTGAGCTCTACTAGACAGCAGAGGATCCAGCCAGAAGACACAATGCAATAGAAAATCAAATTTTTTAAATCTTAGTACTATCAGAGAAACGTATTAGATTTGCTTGAAGCAAGTACCTTTTCTGAAAACTTTTTCTGAAAAAAAAAAAAAGATGTAAAACTGATTGTTTTGGGAGTGACTGTACCTTGCTACGTCTGTTTCAGGACAGACTGGAGCAGTGGTACCACTCTTTTCTGATTCTATTTATATCATTGTGACATTAATTGATATTTATTGGCAAGACATCAGATTTCTCCCCATCTTGCTACTTTTCTTTGAATCAAAACCCCAACCAATCATTTTGCTTTAAGTAAAATGCAATCACAGGTTAGTAGAATTGATTTGTAGATAAGATTGCTAGTCTGGGGGAAAAGGTGTGGAGATATTTTCCTATGAATCAACTTCTTGGGCAAAAATAAAATAAAGTAAAATTTAAAAAGCAGCTGAAAAAATCTAAGGTCCAGGGTAATTTCTACCGGCTAGATTGATGCAAGTGATAAGGCATTATACAGCTGCCACAGTGAGTAAGTTATATAAATAATTAACTTTTAGAAGACTAGAGGACTGGGAGATTCATGTAGAAGAGCAGAATCATGATGTTTTGATACTAACAATATCCCCTTCTCCGCTGGGCTTTTTCTGTTTTGTAGCATAACCCAGCAACAACTTTTTTGTATTTTATATTAATAGATGCTGTCTTCCTACGCAAGTGGTGGCATGTAGAGGTTGCAACACAAAAAAGTGTTGGTGAAGGGAATGTTTTGGTTAGTCGATACCTGTGCATTGTCCTCTTCCTCTGACAGCCATTATTTTCAGCTTCACAGGATACTTTAACTCAGAAACAGTATGTTATCTTTTTAACCACTTATACCGGTATGAGATCTTATCTGCGCTGCCATTTATACCATCATCTATATCAGCAGTGAACTTGACCCACTGTGTTTATTATGATTCTTGTCCCTTATGGCTTTGAGACATATGTGTTTCTATTAATATCTCAAAATCTTTGTAGGAATCTTGATATTTTTACAGATTTGCTAATATCAGAGTCACAACCGGGATCTGCAGTGTAAAGTATGCATTTTGGGATCCACAGCTGAAATGCAGTGTGCAAGATCACAGTAAGAATAATACGTTGTGCTGTCTACCAGCAATCAGATTATTAACCGAATTCAGCTTCAGCAGGAAGTGTGAATTGTCAGGAGCTCGACTGAGTTTGGTGGAATAACTGGAACGGAAGCCATTGCAACAAACACGAAATCTGATCCTATGTCTTTCTGTATTCTACCATGTTTAAACTTTAATTCAAAACTAATAGTGATGTAACTAATGATTTCGGTTAAGAGATTTTTGAAGTCCTCTATTCTACTGACAAATTGCTAAATTGGATTTATGCACCAATCTTGAAATGGATCATTCCATTTAGTGGTTGATTTGTCAAGAAAAGTACTGATTAATGTGCCTTCTAGATCCGAAAGGATTTTGATATATTTTCCTTTGGCAGTCTTTGTGGGAGAAGCTCAGGTACATGTCAAAAGGCATCTTTTGTTTCCTTTCACACCTGCTGGTAGTCGATAAGGCCTGTTGTAGGGTACAGCCTCCTTACTAGAGGGCAGGCTTATAATATGTCTTACTTTCTGTATTTTGGTTTGCTCTTTCAGCTGATCATGTAAAATTAACAGGGTGAGACGCTACAGTGGGCTGCAAAATGGCCAGGGATGCCCATCTGGCTTAGGGGGCTGCAGCAGCCAGGGGACACTGCTGAAGCAGCATCCATTGCCCCAGCCATGTCTCTGACCCATAGGATAGACACAGCTGCTCCTGCTGCCCCGGGGCGGACAGAAGGCTGGGAAGTCAAGTAAATGGGAACATTGCCTTTGATGTTAGTGACTCACTATTTCGCCTTCATGGCATACTTGTATTTCTGTGTTTCCAGAATTAAATAAGGGAAGATAAATCACAACCAAATTTTGGTTTTGTTACAAAGATAAAATAAGATATCAACACACTCAAACTGTTTGATAGCGTCACTTTAAGAAAGCAAAAGCCTAGCTAGCCTTCAAGTCTTGTTAAGTTTTTTCAAGTTGATCAAGAGCTCTTTCCATTGCACAGCAAAACGCCTTTTTGAAACTCCTGCAGAATTTTTTGCTGCCTTTTTTCTGTTGCCTTTTAATTATTTGCATAACCCATCTCTCTTCTCTGACCATCTCTTAGCTGATTATTTCAACTTGTCTTAGTCACATTCATCCTACAGTCTTATACTGCAACAATCGAGGCAGACATATAATCTGATGTGCTGGAGTTGCTCCATTGACATTCTCAGAGCTAATAGGAGTAAATTAAGTTCATGTAGAAGTTTTGCATGATCCAGATCTAAAATACCCCCAAGTGCAATCAATGTGTCTGGGAGTGTTTGGTCCTTTTATTTCAACATAGATAATCCTACAGCTTGTTTGTGATGTTTTATCTGTTTTGAATTGTGCTGCTACTATTCAGTTATCATAAATAAGTTACCATTGTCTCCTAAGCATCTTGAATTATCACCTTCTCTTTCACCTCCCATCCCTAAGACCTTGGGAAAGGATTGTAGGGGGAGATGAAGGGAAAGATGATCATGTTTCTGATCATCTAGTCACACAAAATTTCCCTAAAGTCCAGTTTGATTTCCATAATACTGAGGCTGCATTGTTTTGAATTTTTAATTATTTATTACAGTCATCAGAGTGTGGCAATGTGACTGACCTATTGCTTTTTAATTATTTTGGTTGCTTTTGATACTATTAACCATGACATTTTGCTGATCCAGCTGCATTCTTCTTTTAGTTTTGGCCCTGAGATCATTCAGTGTCTGTGTCCATCTCTGTCAACAGAAAGTCAGCTTCTTCTTAAAAGATCAGTTCTGTCTGATGGTATCTGTTGCAAAACACGATTTAGTCCTCACCTCCAACTTGTGGGTGAGAATTTGGGTTAGATTTTTGTCTTTCTCCTGACACGATATAGATCCTAGCTCCAATAGAACAGTGGTATCTGAGGTTTATTTAATCTTTCTTCCACATGAAAAGGAACACATTATAATTTCAATAAAGGAATGTCAGAAAGACGAGTTTGTATTAGTAGTCACATGCTTACTACAAAAGCTCTTTATCTTTCCTCCATTTACTGGTTGGAGGGGAAGTGTTTCGAAAGGAGGCAGATTCCCCAGTTACTCCTGGAAATCCCTGGGAGCTTGGTGCCACCACTCCCTGTAAACCATTGCGTGGGTTACCCTCTTGTTCTGCCTTGGTGCACAACTGTTATTAGCCCTTTCTACAAACACCTGCAAAATTCAGTACCCTTTACACAAGACTTTATCAACCAAGTGGAAAAAAGACAAGAGCTGGAAGAAACTGGGCTGTGCTGGTGGCATAGGACAACCTTTTGAAAATCGCTCCCATTCCATAGCCAACCACTGAAAATGAAAGCCAGAGCATGATGCTTCCCTCTGGGACTCTGTGGCTGAGACATAGCTCATGAGGCACCTCCTCCTCTCTGGTTCATGCGGAACCATAACCTGGTTGTAAAACCTGGATTGGGTTTCAATTAACTGTCACTGTGTGCTCATTTAAAATTTGTCCTTTCAGTTTTCGTGGCCTTGCAATCTTAGAAACGAAGATCTGAAAGAAAGATTTGAAAGAGAAAAAGGAGAAGGCCTTATGGATCAACATGAGGACCTCCAGAAAATATAGATCTCTAAAAAGCCTTTGGGGTGGGACTTGTCTAACCAAAAAAGCAATGTTGCTCCTCAAGTAGGATATTAATTCAACCTTTGCTCATGTTCTGCAAACTGTTAATTAGTATCTTTTAAAATAATTTCTACAGTAATATTCAAAATACTGAGTTTAATCTGGTGAAACTTTCAATTTATTCGTTTTTTGAAGGGCACCCATTGAGCCCTAAAATGTGCTCTTTTTAAAGCCAAACACCAGAACAATTGTCCAGAGCTGCCCCAGACACTGCAGACACTGCCTGAAACCTAGCTGAACCATGTACTCATATCATGTAAAAGCACTGGCAGGACGCAAGAAAACTTCTCAGAGATAAAATACTGCTGAGCTGTTTAATGCAGTGACTATATTAGTCATTGTGTCATGTCTAAATCCCAATTCCTTTAATAAAACCCGTGTCTCAAGCTGATTTTCTGTGGAGTTTCTGACTTAGAATTTTCCTTCTCCTAAATGTTCTTACATGTTTCATTACCATTACATTTCAGAACACCAAGTGCTTTCTCTCCTCTTTGTGCTAAGTATGAATACTATTTCAACATGCATTTTTGCAGGGGAAGAGGGAAGAAAGGGAAAACTTTCAACTCAGCCCTATCATCACTGCCAGCTCCATGTGTCTGCTGTTCTGTTGGAGAAAGCACGTTAAAATGAACCCTCAAACTCAACAATGGTGGAAAGCAAGCAAGACACAAATGTCTGACATGGTTAGAGCAATATTATCATTATTTACCAGTGAAGAATTAGTGAGGTTATGGATGAATCATTATGAAGTGTGTGTTTTGAGCCATTTCCCAGTCGTATATGGTGATCGCTGATAAAACATCAGCATCAGTGACTACTGCAATCTTTACTTGCAACACCATTTCTGCACTACAGAATACCATTATTGTTCAATATGAATTAAGAGTTGATGAGCAGTCAAGTGCAGAAAACAGGAATGCATTATATCCCACTTAGCCAAAAAGCACAAAATACCGAATTTTGCCTTATAAACGATGCACATTCCTAATCTAACTGGATCAAGATTTAAGCTACTCCAAATGAAAAGCAATCACATGTTTCATCACGACATAAAGAACTCCAACCTGTTGCATTAGTTTTACCCCCAGTCCCTGCATAGAATCGCATGGACCTCAGTACATGGACAGATGACAGTACCTAGTCCCAAGCATTTATTTTGTCTTTTATATTGTGTCTCACATAAAAATATATTGAATATGTCTATCTTTCAAAAAGTCATTGATTCCCTTTTTTTGGCTTGCTTTGTTTATAGTTGAAGCACCTGCTCTAAAGCAGAGAAATGCTTATGGAAATTACAACCTATAGAACATAATTTCCTGACAACCCAGTATTGTACAACACTTACCAGATACCCATACACACACAGAAAAAAAGAGAAAGGAGGAGCAGAAAACAAGAGATGGTAGTGCTAATGAAAACACCAAGGCAGTAAAGCACAAAAGGGAAGAAACACTTTGTGCTGTGCTATCATTACCGGCTCTAAAACAGTTTACCCATTCAAGGCTCACAAAAAAATTGTAGCACTTGACCCACATAGTTCTTCCCACAAATCTGTGTGAGCTTACCTGGCATTTTTCTAAATCAGTTTTAAAGGAGAGGTATTTATAAATCTTATTATTTCTACTTCCAGAAGGTTAGGGCAGCACACAAATTCTCAGATTGTTAGAGTCCTTCTTGTTACCGAGATTTCAAACTATGAATAGATATGACTGAATGCTAAAAGCACGCTATACTCTTGCCAGATTTGTATAATCACTCTCCTCCTGTTGGACCGTTCTCTTCTAATGTTGCTCTCTGCCTTAGTTCCTTTTTGATTGTGAATACACACACACATTCCCTCGGAAACAATTAAATATGAATCTGTTCACAACAGCCAAATGTTAGCTATTAATATTAATACAGAGGAAGAAAGAAAAAGCTATTGAAGATGCTACTGCTAGGTTTCTTGCAGGTTAGAGGAATTCATAGAAGATGCAAATTCACAGCTATTCCAGATCTGTTTGAAATACAAAGGTTTTATTAAATTTCAGGGGAGAAAAAAAAAGCAGTCCCAGTCATGCCCATGGGATTTTTTCCATTGGCTGAGCTGTGCCAGGACTTCAAATGGGTATTTAACCTGGCGAAGAAATGAGTAGAGACGATTGCAGGATTTCCTCCCGTTTGAACGTTCTCATTAGATGAGGCCTCGGTGACCTCTGGGTTGACGGGTTGTTCCAATGTTTAATTGCTTTGACCTTCGGGGAGTTTCTTTTCATGTCCAACATAACCTTAGGTTTTTTTAGTTTAATGTGACAAATTACTTCATAAAAACAGCCCTGGATATTTTCATTAATTCTGGACAAATTGTGTTACACATAAAAGATGTCTTTTTCACAGATGCTGTAACCATGCCAAATAGTCTCGTAATTGTTCCTTTTTAGCTACTTTGGTATATGTCGATACATATTTAGAGTAATTGGTGTGCTTTATAGGAATATATAAATGATGGCGTAATTCTAAGAAAGATAAGATCACAAAAGTACACAATTTTGACCCACTACTCAGTAAACTAAGCTTTCCCAGGGGCCACATTTTCTGAAAATGAACCACTTCTGAGAAGGGAGCACAGTTTCTCCACATTGACACTGCGACACTGGCAGGGCCACAACAGGAAACCATGGTGGTGATGCAGAAAAGGTCCTGGCTGGCTCAAAATCCAGCCCTGCCCAACTGGGAGCTGTGTCTTCCACATCTGTGAGAGCCTGCAGAGAGGTCCAGCTGCTCCAGAGCTCTGGAAGCGCCACTTTCCTCTGCTTTCCATACAAGTCAGGTACCAACATGCCTCGGCACCTTAGGCCAAAACATGCAGAGAAAAGCGTTTCAGAGTCAAAGCGCAGAAGACTGCAGGTGGTTTTCCTGATTCCCCCTTCTAAACAAAGAGCATGGAGTTGCACTGGAAGTCACTGGCTACCACACGGCGTGCCTCCGTCGCCTCTGCCAGGCTGACAGCCCTGGAGAAGGACCTGCTCCCTTCCGAGCAGTAAATCCGAGACGGCCAAATTTCTGCCTGCCGCAGACTGGCCTCTTCACTGACACAAAGTGCGCTTATGCCAGCCTGCACCTATGGAAATGAGACAGTTAGCTGCGGGGTTTACACATGCGGATCCCCATTTGCAAATGTCACCTGTGAAAGACAGAGGCCACTCCAGAAAGTACAAAGCTCGGGATTGTTTAGGCAGAATGGAAAATGACACCCCGGCATTTACAATGGGATTTTTATTATCGATGTCACAGATATGATACTTGCTACTGACATGCTTGAATTAGAAGAGACAAAGTAAACTGTTAGAAAGAAGAGGCCATTGAACTAAATACAAGTGTAACCCGCATGCTTATATTGCAGCATTCGATTTCCTCTTAAGCCTCAGGAGGAGGGGGGAGGCAGCAAAGAGGAGACCTGTGTTTCATCTGAAATCTCTTGTGTCTACACAGGAGGGTAGGGCCTCTCCAAAAAGCAGACAAAGAACCAGAAACAAGCAGCTGTGAGAGCTTTCATTATGGAAGAGAAGCTTTGCAATTCCTACTCGCTTCCATCCCAGTGAAGATCTCTGAGAAGCTGCAAGTGGGGAAAAAGTCAAAAACACAGGAGCTGGAAACATCCCTGAGGACTGGGCAGCTGATGGCATGTCAGAACCAAAAGCTATGTTTGCTCTGCCCTAAGCATACCACTCTTGATACAGGTTTTGGATCTCCAGATTCATAAGAAGCCAAGGAAATGGTCACCTCATGCCTCAGAGCCTCAAACTGTCCATAAGAACCCATAGGCTTCTTTTCCTTGGAGAGGTTTGGATGGGAGCTGGGCTGAGAAACTGGACAATCATTCATTTGCTTTTAGGGTGTGTTGGAAAGACGAAGTAACTGGTGCTGTATGGTGAAAATGGAAGAACGGGGAAGTTTCTCAACATGTCGGCCACAGATAAGTGTCATTGGTCACTCTAAGCTTTGGAGAAACTGCATGTAATAACAGCAATGTTGGGGGTGAGTAGGTTTCATCTCTACAGGTTTTTTTTTTCTTTTAAGGAAATAATAGTATTTTAAAAGCATATCTAGTATCGATTGCAGAAGACTGTGTTTGTGTGAAGTGCTTCATTCCCCAAGAAGTTTGGCCCCTGAGGACTTTTAGGATCATAGCTTAAAGGATTAAATCTATGACAGACACAGATAGATTATGAGATGTCTTGGAAGGCCAAAAATCTGGTCCGTCCTTCTGCAAAGCTGTGTAAAAATGAAAGAATGCAGCTGAGTTATCTGTACCAAAACCTCAGGGTCTCCATCCCACTCAAAAAGCCTCTCTGAACCCTGTGCTGTCAGGAATAAGAACAGCGAAATAAGCCGCTGTGTGATTCAAATATTCCTAAGTGGTCACTGAAACAGCCTCCTCTTGGCCACAAGACCGCATTCTTCAACTCTGTTTGCTGCAGTATAAAACACATGAGGTCATTTTCATCACAAGTCTTATGAATAGAGACTGGAATTTTCTACAAGGTCTTCTTTTCTTATCCCCCATTTCTCCCCCCTTTAAAAACAACTCCCAGCCAGCCAGTACAAGAGGGTTCACTGTCTGGGAGTTTCCTGCCCATGATACCTATAGCCTTAGAGGGGATCTGGTGGCCCCACCGGGTCCACAGAGCAATTTGCCAGCTTACCGGGAAGCAACCTGATCCCCTCCTCCTGCCACCCTGCCTGGTGTCATCTAGCGACAGCAAGAGATTTAGAAATGTCGGGAATAACAGATGCCATTTTCCTCTGAAGTCAATGTTTTATGTTAAGGAGGAGAAGTGAATGATACGTTGCAGGTATTTGTAGCAATTAGATGCTGCCTGTAAGAACATGAGCTCGTCGGGAGGAGCAGTGACTGAAAGGCAGGAAGACAGCTACTTGATGAAGTGGTGTTCGCTCGACGAAATCTGTGCTTTCAACATTTTTAAACAAAAAACAGCTCCCTTCAGGTGAGAGCCTTAGTGCTCAGCCCAGGAGGAGCACAAAGCAGGACTCTGATCCAGGTATCTTCCAATGCTTGGTATCCTAAACCTGGAGCTACCATTTGCTATTGTTTTGAGCCTGGATTTGAGAGTTTCATCACTCCTGTCCCTGGCCAACTATTTCTGCTAGTTTCCTTTTGCAGCATTATGTAGTATATGCCAAAAACAGTATAAATGAACAGTCCATATACATGAATTACTGGCCAGTCAAACTAGTAGGGACTCCTGCATTCAACCATTTCTCACACTTCAGCAAGGAAGAAGGGTGAGTCTTTTGGGTCACCAGGGACATCCTGGCTAGTCATCTCAGTCAATAGTCAACCTATTCCTTGGAATCAATGACATTTCCACTAAAATGTTGAGTGAAAAAATACTTTAGAATGCAATTCTTTGAGCTGACTCTACATTTTCAAGTAAATAAAACAATTCTTAATTATTCAGATTATGTATTTTTGCTAAAATTTAGATTTTACTGACAATATCTCATTGGAACTCACCAGTCTGAAATACATGGGGACTCTTTCAGTAAACAGAAGCTTGAGGCCCAATCCAGAAATCCTTTCTGACAGAAGGTTAGGGCTAATTTTCAGAATGCAAACAGCACTTTCTATTCCGCATTTCCCTCTCTCAGTAGCTCCCTGAATTGAAGTCCTGGTGGAGCAAGAAGGAAGTCTTATCTAGAGAGCATGCCCCAGCTGGGATATATTTTGCAAGTTTTGCATACCATTATGAGGACCTAAATTGAGCCCTTCTGCAGCGGCGCAGAATAGGGAACTCCAATGTAGGAAAAGAAACACATTTAGATTCACCCAGATTTATATCCTTTGATCAAAAGCCGCCCCTTGTGCTTATGAGAATCTCATGTAAATATCTGCAAAGTTACTCCTTTATCTGCTTTCATATTCCTCTGCAGAACAGCCTTTGCCAGGTTATCCACAAGAACTATAGTTTCTTGGGCTGCTGAAATCATGGCTCCTACTGCTGAATATTAGTTCTCATTATCCTTGTTCTCATTAGGGATGTATCTACCCCTTGTTCCACAGGCTGGGACTGTATTTCATCCCTTATTTATGCAATACCTATAAAAATGGGGTCCCGCTGCATAACTGGTCTCCCATCTGCCATGATAATGAAAAGTATCATTTTTATTACCACTAGATTTTACTTAGCTACATCTTTCAAAGGACACTGCCAAGGTTGGGCCAAAGTTTAAATCTCACTGAAGCAGACTTTTACAAAGCATATGTCTGAATAGAAACGTTGCCATTGATTTTTTTAATTGCAAGTGAAAACAGTCGCATTTGATGAAATAACCATTCCCCTGAACTTTCCGCCCTAAACCTGAAAACCTAAAAGTGAAAGTGACTCAAAAGCAGGCAAATCTGACTTCATTGATTTCTATTGCCCACGGTAAGAAAACACAACCAGTAAACAAAGCAGAAAGAGTGACAAGTAAATTGGATTTTTAAAAATTCTTTCACTTTTAATAATGTTAAAGTGGGATTTGTAACACAGGTAAAGGCATTTGTTTGTTTGCAACGTAGGAGCTGTAAGGTGGCAGTGTCCCTTTAAATACCTTCCCTTTGTAATTCATTTGCTCCAGGAATGACGGCGGCAAAGTTCACACTGGAAATATTCACAGCTCCCGAAGAAGTTAACTTTGCCACAAGCATCACATGGTTGTTCAGAGAGATCTTTTAATTTCAGGTAATAACCAAAGCAAGTCTCTTCCCCTACCCGTTTCTCCCTCTCCTAGTGATGGAATTGTCCAGCTACCCATCTCGCATCCCAAAGGGATGCTTGGGCACACCCTCACTCTCCCACAGAGAAAGGAAAAAGAAGATTCAGGTGGCTCAGGTGGGGCTGAGCATGATGCCCTTCTTTCAGCATTGCAGAGTTTTGCATCCAAAGATGACAGATTCCCAGATGATGAAGATGAAGATTCACAGAGACTTTGGTGACAAAGCCTCCATGGGCCACCTGGGTCGCAGCAGATGGTGGGGAAATAGGCTCTTCTTCTTCTCCCAGGCCAAGGAAAACCCTGCCTGGCTGTCAATCTTAGTGGTAATTTGGCCCTTGTTTTGCTCAGACCTAGCTTTTTTGGAAATCTGCCCATGTTTTGCCAACGAGGAGCCCGAACCGAAGCGGAGCAAAGATGTCAGGACCTGACGTACGGTGGTGAGGCGTGTCCACAATTTAAGCTGATCAAAACTGCCACTGTGGGATGCAAACTGCTGTACCAAACTGAAAGTCGGAATCCTGTGCCAATTGTTTATATTGTTCAGGGCTTTTGTCATACTTTGCATATTGTCACATTATATGATGTTTCTGTAAAAATGTGAGGCTTTTCAATGCCAGATTTGTTCACGTCATAAATGCCTGAATAAAGCAACAGCAAATATCTGTAAACAGGGGAAAGCAACTGTCTTTGCTTCCATTCATCAGCATGTCTGGATAAAAATCACCTTTCCTGTTTAATGTTTGCCCTTCGTATTTTCAAGTGTAAAAATTCAAGAAAAAAAAATGCTGTGTAGCAGCTGGCCCATTTAGGGAGGTGATACATATTATTCAAATGATTACATGAATGGCTAAAGGTGATGCATTATTCCCTATTTTCATTTGTGCAGCATAGCTTCAGCATGGTGATGAACTATGTCAACCAGGAACCTTGGCTGCCTTCTATTGGAGAAAGCCCCTCAAAGATCTTTGATGTGACAATGAAACTGGGAAATATTACTGACTCACAGCCTTTAAGCAATCAAGAAGTGATCAAAGCAGTGACTCAAGAATTCAAGGGAAAAATTACATGCTCAGGGAAATGAGGAAAGCTTATTACCGACTGATATTCAATAGAAGAGGCAACTGAAAGTCTAATTTTGTGAAATATGCTTTTAATTGGTATTCACCGACTTATTGTATATTACTTATGTAAAAAGATGCTTTTAATTCCAAAAAAAATGAATGGCTCAAAATTCCAGTCATGAAAGTGTGGGGTGGAAACACTCTGTCCCATTTCAGCTCCATCCGACTCCTACGTAAAATGCAGAGCAGAGAGAAAGCCAGAGGTCTTCAGGGTTCACCTCCACAACCTCACTCTGTGAGCCAAATCAGCCTTGAGCAGATTTGTCCTCTGCTGGAAGGTGAAGGGCTGGTGAAGGCATCTGGGCATCCCGAGTTCTGCTGGGAGGTTCTTTGCCGTTTGCTGTTGGCATGACCATGTCCCAGGCTACCTGCCAGTTCTGCAGGTAGCAGCACACACTCCACTCAGTGCCTGGGGGTAGACTGGGATGTGAAGGTAAGATAGCTGATGATGTGAAGGCAAGATGGCACTGTTTTGGGGGGAGAAGAGACTGCAAGCTTTCTTAAGCCACCCTGTGCCACCTACCCTGGTCCATCTCACTCGGTGCCTGGTTTGGTTTGGATTTTGGTATGAAGGCATGCCTGCTTTTTGGGAAGTCTTAGACTCTTACAGTGTGGCCATTCAGGTAAGATGGTGTGTGAAACACAAAGACAAAGCTCTGACCTCAAGCACAAAAGGGCATCTGGGGAAGCTCCAGTCAACTGCCCAAAGTCAGTAGGACTTGG
The DNA here is from genome assembly GCA_013400135.1 of Rhinoptilus africanus. Lineage (NCBI taxonomy): Eukaryota > Metazoa > Chordata > Aves > Charadriiformes > Glareolidae > Rhinoptilus > Rhinoptilus africanus. The sequence continues at coordinate 237,197 of VXBO01004321.1, forward strand.
CCATCTAAACACTCCAGGGAGGCTCCTACAACACTTGCCAAAGTGTAGCTTCGTTGCTATGCTCTCCTATGTTCTACTCAAGTCTAATCGCTGTATTTCCCAGTTTCCCACCATGGCTGTGCCATGAGTGCTCACCAGCCCACCCTTTCCCCGGGAGCCCAGCTGTGCAGGAGGCACTAGAGTCAGTCACCCAGCCTGAAGACCACCAGCAAAGGGACACACTGTGGAGCTCCATGCAGCTCTGGCCACTGAGACCAGGTCACACTCCAGCAAGAACTTTTCCTTCACAGGCAGATTAGAGATCGTTTGAGGAAAATACTTTTCCCTCGATAAGCATCAGCATATTTTTGCCTTTGTTGAAAATACTAGTTTATTTGCCTGGGAAATACTACCCACATGTAATTTTCATGCACCTCAGTGAGAAGACTAACAACTAACTGATTTTCCAGCTGTCCGTTGATTGCTTGTCAGGCATCACTATATATAAAATACCTTGAATATGCCAATGATCAGGTAAAAAGTGAAGATACTTGTCTTGATGTTACATTCTATTCCCACTAGACTCTATTTTTTAAAGATCTCAAATGCTGCAAAATGAGAATTGTACATTTTTAGTGAAGGCTGAGAGGATGATCCATGCTGACAGGCATTCACTCGCTATCTGCCACAGGTAGCCCAGCATTAAGGTATAAAGCTTCAGGGCACTGAAAGGATTTGATCTAATCTTATATTATAAGAAGCACCCAGCATTGTACATTCTCTTTTCCTACACAGACACTTATGTACAGCCTAAGGGCCCAATCCTGCTCCTCTTGAAATCTGTTGGAGTTTTTGCCTTTGCTTCAGCAGCAGACAGAGAGGGAGCAACTCTTGTAAGGGCATTAATGATGACTGGTGTTTCAGTCTTTCCATCCAAATCCTTCTTTCACAGGAGAAGGCAGACACAACAGCACTGGAAACGCTACCTGCGTAATTAGAGCAACCCGCCTCCCAGCTCTTCTCTGTCAGTTAACTTCCCTTCCGTTGCTCTTCCTTGCTGAAAATCTGGAGGTGGGTGCATTGACTGGCCTTCCAGATCCAGGAAAAGAGAGGCTCTTTTGGCAGAGACAGGACTGTATGAACATCAAAAGTCTTGGAGTTCTTGTGTGAGCCATGAAAACAAACACATTAACTACATTAGAAGGACATCAATGCAGCGTGTAAATACTCTCATTAACTAAATATTTCTTGTAAGAAATTCATCATCAGTGGATGAATTGCGCTTATTGAAACAAAGCATGAATACAGAAGCCAATGATTAAGACTTAAGAATACCTTTCACTTTCTTTTGCATCTTGTTAGCCAGTAAAATGCATTTATTGTAGTCTAACATCACCATTCACTGTAGCGCATCAGACTTTAAACTGAGAGGATATGTTACAGATAGTGTGCATACCTGTGGAAACTGAGAAACAGGAGGACTTGGCCGAATGCAAGTTTTATCTCTCTCATCTTTTCTAATGTAAACACTGGAGCATTCAGGTGACAAACCCTGGGACTGATCCCACAGTGTTCATATTGGTAATCTTTTCTCTTACAAATAACACAAATCCGTAGAACCTGGTTTCTAGCAGCTTGCAAGAAGCTCTCATCTCTTTTTCCATCACCTGGGACTACAGGACTGGGATCAAAAATATAGATTCAAGGAGGAGATACTGACCAATATTAAGGACTTAACAGCTTCAAACACAGAGACAGAAATTAGATGTAGGAAGAAAACAATCCAAAAAGGTCTGTTTTCATATCACATTATCCACTCACGGCTGGCTGTAAGCAGCAGAGCCTGATCCTGCTAGGTCTTATTTATGTGGGTAATCCCTTTGACCCTAGTCATAAATACATTATTCTAGCTCAGGATAATCTCCAAGTATCAATCTGAACTGACGCCTATGCTCTTGAACACAAACGTACATTTTTCTGTTTCTTGAATGTCAGAGCTGTAATAGTAAGCAGGCTGTCTTAACATAACATTTTGCCTTAAAAAAAATTATCCAGGCATGTGCTACCAGATCCGACTTTTAAAAAGAAAAAATCCAGGTGGCTCAATTTGGAAAGAAACTTTGGGTTTGTTGTAGTTCTCTTTCCATGAGCTTTTTTTCCCAAAGGCAGACATTCATACACATATAATTCCCTCTTCTTGTCACTGGGCTTCTGGGTCAGTGAGCATTCCTTTGCTGTAGCGTTTTTCAGATGAAACTCCAAGAGAAACACTGTCCTCAATGATGGGTCGGATACAGAAGAGGAGGATGGGCAAATATTCTAAGATTGGCCTGGATTCTTGCCAGGAGCAGAAGAAAAGGGCCTTTGTGTTTGGACATCTGAAGGCCAGGCATAAACATGTTAGCCGATACTTAACACCCAAAGCCAGAGCCAAAACCGTTAGACACCCTGAATAATCCCCACTAGGCCTCCTTTGGGTTTCAACTGCCCATTACAATGGGGCGGCCTCCTCCAATTACCAAATGTGTTTCTTCTAAAAACACCCTTACAGGAACTCCCAAAATAGCAGCGATTAAAAGCAAACAGCCTGTAATTCATTGACATATGCAAACCTTTTAATGTTTTGCTGGAGACAAGTTGCAACTTTTTGTACCTACAAGACTATTTATGCATTTTTAATAATTACCCTTGTATATTATGTGATACAATTCCTTTAGGCATATAGTTAAGAGAAGCAACAGAATTCACATTCAAAAGAAACTGTTAGTTTTGCTGCAAGAAGCGCAGCTAATTTATGTAGTGAATTTTTTATACATTTTTCCCCTGATTTCTCTTCCCTGCTGTCCTCTTCCCCCTTTCTTCTTCACTACATTAAGAAATTCTGATGTGCCTGCAGCAACATCCACTGGTGGGGAGTGTCTGCAGTGATGCCAGCCTAGGCTTCCCGGCACTGGAAGCCGGTAATGTGTGCTGCTTCAGCAGTACACACTCCCTTATAAGCCCCGTTGGGAATCGCCTTACCCTAGGGTCCTCTCTAATCACATACCTTCTGCGAGCTGGCGGATTCCCTTGTCGCCTGATAGACAGTAGTCCCGATCCCAACCGGTTCTGCACGGAAAACGGCACAAAGAAATCTTTCCTGCAGATGAAGAAGAAAGATGGTCTCACAACCAACACGGTCCTGCGAGTTCTGATTTGTATTCAAGCTCAAATTCCTGGGTTGCACGCACTTTTGGCTAACGCCTTGGCTCTAGATTAGGATGAGCCCGTCAAAGTGCCAACCAGGAAAACTCAGGCTGGGCATGGCGTGCCCGCAGTTCCCACCGCTGGCACGGGCACAGACAGTTTGGGAAAGTAAAGCCTGAATTAACAGCACAACTCGTCAAAACAATGTAGGTTGTAGCAACAGACAGCGTTTGGCCTGCCTCGAGGATGAAAAGTTAGTTTCTTCCTCATCAGACACCAAAGGACTGGATACCCAGCTGTGCAGCCGCATTGATTTCACCCATTTACACCTTCACAAAACCTGATCCTCTCCCCCTTTTTATAAGAACAACCAAAGAAAGCCAAGACAAATACTTTGGTGTTATTGCTGTTTGACAACATATTTGAAGAGGGATTTTCGAGTCAGCCAGTGCAGATACTACACTTAAGGGAAATGCACAGAAAACCTTCTGCTTATCGCGTGCAGGTCACAGTTCTTGCACAGCACGTGCAGGTCACAGTTCTTGCACAGCAGCCTTTCTCCCTGGCTTCAGCAGGCAGTTTGTCAAATCGAGGACTTCATCTTCCCATTTTAAATTAGCAGTAAATAACTAGGAACTGCCCATAATTAAATATTGATGTAAAAAAATAAATAAATACCGGTACTTCCCTGTTTATACAGTAAGGAGGAGGCTTTGCATTGAAAAACACAGGACATATGAGAACGAGAATAGTAAAAAGCTCATAACAAAGAAGGATAAACTCTTCTTTGTGTGCTTACTGGATTCATTTATTTCTGTGTAACTGAGAACCTACACAAATAGATGGGATAAAAAGCCCACATATACCTTGATATCAGCTGTAATCTGCCGATTCTTCAGCCAAACCTACTGGAATGCAAAGGAAAGGGGCAAGATTTACACAATGGGTGCATCGAGTCAGCCCTTGTCCAAACAAAACTGCTCCTCAGCTCCTGCAGCTACAGCAGCACAAGTCTAGCACCAACAAAACCAGTATGTGGGGTGGATCCTCGGCTGCAGAGCACGCCTGCTGTCAGAGGCATGCCCAAGGTGGTTTAAGTATCTGGAGAAGAAATCCCCAGAAACCAGCTGACGAAGAAGCGCCTAAGCCTGCGTCCGCTGCACGTGGCAGGACTTGGACTCTGCAGGGCCATCACTCAGTTATGGTGCCTGAGACTGTCCCACAGACAATGCTTACCTACAGATGCCTGTGCCCACAGCCTGCTTGCAGCCCTAGCAGTGGGCTGGTTGGGGCTCCCAGGCAGCTGGAAACGCTTGGCAAACGTAGAAAATCTCTACATTCCTCCTTACAAAATTTTCCAGGTAGACAAGGGGAACAAACCGTAGAGTAACCATCTTTGCATGGCCTTACGTCCTTTGTGGGAGTCCTCACCTGAAGTTAAGTAGCTCCTCTCAGATTTCCTAGCTCCAAAAAGTACCAAAGAACTTCATAGCCAGGTTTGCAGATGCCCTAGTTTGGTATCATGGAAGGGTGGTGGGACACCCTGGTTCCACCCTACATAATACTACTAGATTGAAACAAGAATTCTTCTGCCCTGACCTCATCTCAGTCCCATAGAAAAGCTCATTTCCCGAGACTTTAAATGCCAGAGTTAGGGAACGGAAAAGCAGCATTGTTTCAGTGCATCACAGTGTATCGCATCTGCTTGTAGCAAAGTTATTTTGAAGAGAAAAAAGACTTCAGGTTAAGTAAGATTTACTGAAATAACAGCAGCAATTCAGACAATAGTAACAATTCAGACAAAAGTGAAAGATCATACTTGTTTCTGCCTCTGACACTTTCGGGAACTTTCACCAACAAAAGAAATTGTGGAGCAGAATCACTGAGCTAATGTCACTTTCATTCATTTTATGGGCTAAAATTATTGTCTCAAACCCTTCTGAAGCACCCATATGCTCAGGGTACTTTGCAGTACTGTCATCCCACTTTTTCTGCCAACCTGGAGAAGCCAGACAGGGCTTCCTCAGCCAGTGATGCTGGCTTTATCCTGGTGAGCTTGACAAGCTCACTTTGATTAGCGGACCAGGCTCGTTTATGGCACCATCCCAGCCATCCAAGTGTCATATTCCTCCAGAAGCCCTTAGCACTTGGTCACACAGCAGCTTCATGGCACAGTGGACTTTTATTTGGGATGGCAACTTTCCTGAATGATTCAAGAGGTATAAAAGGTATAAAGAGGTAACTATTCATGGGTTTCTCTGTGTAACAAAACTGTTTAGAAGGGACTGCAGCATGACAAACACGACCGAGGGAGAAGTGTCCTCCTTTATTTCCCCAGCAAAATGGAGCCACTTCCCAGCAATGCTGTAAGCCTCCGTATTTCTCATTAACCTTAGCATCGCCTCTCTTGTCCCGCAAAAAACACAATGATGTAGACCAGCAGTATCCTGCCCTAATACCTCACTACAGCTTATATATTTTCTTTTGCACCTCTCTCTTGAGCCAGGTTTAAGCCTCTGGTACGGCTCTTGTAACTACCTTTGCAAGAAAAGCAGGACTGTTGAGGAGACAGGCAGGAGAGTTATCAAATAAACTTTCCATTTTATTTACAGTTCAGGAGCCCTGCAGAATGACACACACTTATGGTTTGGGATCACTAGCAATTATTGTAAAGGTGAAAGCAGATACTGCAAATTTAACAAGCCTTTTGTATGAACTAATTGCATTAGAATACATTAGTAAGGGTGCACATTGTAGGTTTTATGTTTCATTGGAAAGGTCATCCTAGATTCTGGTTGAATAGTGAAAGAGAGGAAACCATATTAGCAGTGTATCCAGCAAGTGTCTCTAGGATGAATTTCCTTCAGGTCATTTGCATTATTTGATTGTAGCTGAATAGTTCTCCCTCTGCTAAGCAAGTAGGGGAAGACCTATGGTGACAATAGGGGAAGTTCAAAGTCTTTGAGCCTTATTAGAAGGCTCATTTTCTGCACTCATTTTCATGCACTCGTTTCCCAGAACTAGGCTAGCAGCTGTATAATCAGGACAGCAAGTTGACATGCCTCCTGTAAAATACGAACCTCTCAGGGAAAGTTGCTGTTAGTTTTCAGGAGGCAAGAGGGTTCCTGCTTCTTCAGAGGTGTGACACCCCTTTGTGCCACAGTACGAAGTCCCACTTGCTGCTCTCTCTGCAAATGATTTGTGCCTGCACAGCATGCCGGGAGGTCGCCTGTTAGCGGAGGGCTTGTGAGCAAACCCAGGGACCCCTCCAGGCCCTGCTTCAGCCACGCTGGGTGTCTCCAAACACTGCGTTGAGGACAGTCACTACGCCAGCTTCATCAGTCCACAGGACAAACCCGGGGGTGGTGGCATCATTGAAGAGGCTGCAGAGGGCACAGAGGCGGTAACAGCAGAGACGGAATATGTATAAGGGAAAGGGAGCAGGGCAGCCAGCAGGATCCTGAAGGAGATGAAGGGGTGGGGGAGCTGGGACCGTCAAGGCACCAAGTTTTGTTTCAAAGGGAAAACTCCTCTCTCCAGTCAGGCAGAACTTCTGGCTAACCATCTGCCAGCTCTGCCTCATCCCATGGCTGCAGCAAGGGGGCTAAGTGTCAGGCAGAGACCATGTCCATCCAGGCATTTGGGAGATTCGTTGATCTGACAGTATAAAGTCTTGTGGTTACCCCCTGAATATCTCCCAGGATCTCCAGAAGACTGGCTGATGTCAACTAGTTCTACTGACACAGCCCTCCAGAAAACCTCACTGGATAAAAAGCAGGAGTTCACATTTTATTAGGCTCAGCAGTGCCAGCAGGGCTAGAAGATAAGGTAAATGGATGTTCCCAATGACTCTTAGCTTCCCCAGACCCCTCTCTACCATTTAAGTGGCACAGACAGCACAGGACCTTCTGAAAGTGTCGTGGCACTTACCCTGTCACCAGCCACCTTTGCTCTGAAAGGGGGTGGCTTCTACCCATCTGCCACCCCCAGAAGATGTAAAAGAAAGGAGCATACGGTTTTTGAGAAAATAATAGATACCAGTATCTGAGCTTGGTAAAGCTATTGACTTACTGTCTGACCTCCAGCAAGACATGTGCCCTGCATCTGCCCCGCTCAGGCTGGCTGCGAGACAAGCAGAAGTGACGCTACTGCAGAGATGCTGAATTTGAGTTTAGCTTGTCAAAGCCACAGCATCTGGTCACCCCTTTGATGCCAACAAGCTACGCCAAGGCCCATTTCCACCACCTCATAGTAGCTGGGCTTCCTCCTTCCACAAATTCAAATTGGCCATGAGCCTCCCAAGGTCTTCCCAAGCCCATGAGCACAAGTAGTGCAAAACCATAGTGTGACTGCTGCAAGGATGAGCTGGGGTCCCCATAGCCTTGTCCTCCAGCTCCTGCAGCCCCACAGGCTCATCGCAGCTGCGGGGATCGTACGCTCAGTCCTTGCCTATTGCTCCTTCATACGCACGCTTTCATGCAACTGCAACAAAGGGAGGGAATCCATTCTGCTCTGTAATGTATGTCACCTCTGGCAAGGTTAAAACTTCAGTTCAGCAAAGCCCCTTGTGCATTTGGTCATGGGGACTCATCCTGTGCCACAGTTTGATAGCACACGGGGTAGGAGAGCTCTCAGTGTGCAGAGGAGGACTCAGCCCTGTTAGAAACCAGAGGCACCCCAGCCTTCCAGTGCAGTGGCAGCCAAATCCTAACATGGGAATAGTGAATATCCTCCGTCCTTCATTAAAGCTGTGTATCAGCCCAAACAGTAATTTTTACATACTCTGCATTGAGAGCATCGTGCTTCAAATCTTGGTGTCCCATAATTTGCATATTGAATTCCAGGGAGGATGTTTGATGGAGTGTATGTCACAGCTCCTGTATGTACGTACTATATCCAAAGGACATGGCAATCTAGCATAACATCAGATAAGTCCTAATAATAGCCATATTTTAAAGCCCATTTTAAATATTTAAAAATATAATCTGAAATAAAAATGAAGTGTGAAACGTCCGTATTAATAATATTATCATCAGCTGTTATTAAAGTAAAAGACTTGATTTTTCATCACAGTTACAGCCCTGTTAATAGCTTCGTCCTGACAAATGCACTGAAGATCTCTATTTTCTTCAGTTAATATTTTGGTCCACTTCTTCATTTCTTTTCAAAGGGAACCAGAAGCTGAAAGTGCTAGAGAAGGGGGTGGAAACCTCAACGTCCCACAGGTCCCACTGGCACAAATGCCCTGAAGCCATTCTTGGTTCCTTCTTGGTTCCTGAATTTGGCCCAGACAAACCCAGTCACTCACACACCGGACTCTGGATTCATTTTCTTCTCCCCAATCCCCCACAAATATACATACCTTTTCACTGTCCTCCAGACCCAAGTTTCCCGATAAATTAAAAATTATGAAACAAAGATATATCTGGAAATTGAAAAATATTTTTTAAGCACCTTCCTCTAATGTGACCAGTGCCTCTGTCACCCCTTTCTTTATTTATTGTACCCCTCTTTGACCATGGTGTTTCTCTCCAGTTCAGTTGGAAAGGAAAGGGACAGTGCTGCTGGATGCCGCGTATATGATGTGTATGAGGAAGGGGGGACTCGTGCTGGAGATACAGGTGTTAAATATTAATTATATCAATGTCTTTATTCAGCAACAAGGTAAATATAGAATTTTTTAACAATGCGTTTTGAGAGGTCATGAAAATACATTAAAAAGCATCAAATCAATAACAAGAACTGCAAACTACTCTCAGAAAACCCTAAATAGCTACATCTACGAACGATAACCATCAGAAAGGACTTCATATAAAATCATTTCTTACTTCAGTACCTTCTCATGATATGATTGAAAGATTTTTCTGTTCTGGAAGAAAATGATTTGTTTGTAATATCAGTCTAATACTATTAGTTATATCGATTCGTGTTAGGCTATAGACTGGTGAAGTTTTCGAAGCCTTAGCGTTGTACAGCTGATGAAAACCTCTCACCGGAGCTTCTGCCTGGGCAAGGTGCAGAGCAGGATCCCCCAGGTGGTGTATATTTTGCCAGATTATATTTAATCAAGTCATGTAATGGTTACTATAGATTAACAGCAAGTGTTTATATTGCTTTAAATTGTCTTGATCAGTTGAAATAGCTTTACTGACACATCAAAATCTCAAGCATATTTACTTCAACTATTTTACAATTCTGTTTCTCATACTGTTCTCATACTTGTAGGAATGCAAATTTCAGCATAATTTAGGCAAAGTCAAGATCTGAACCTGCTTTTTAGCTGGTACCCCTTAAAAAAGAGTCTTGGTCGAACATTCCCTTTGATACCAATAAGCTTTGGAACAGACCACATGGCTAGATTTTAAAACTCATCAATTGCTGAGTCCGGTTTGCTTGAACAAATACGATGTTCTCAGTTAACACAAACACATTCACCTGGAACACACTTGCACCAGATGCTTCTGAAGGCAGCACATCATCGTTGTCTCCCTTGTATAAAGGAAAAATGACGGAGGGAGCCTTTCTGTTCACAAAACCTCCCTGTGCTTCCTACAGTACCAGTACAGAAAATGTGCTTCTCGGGAATATCCCATAGCCCTCATGCCCCAAAGCACGCAGGGACCCCAGGGGCTGTGCAGGCTTTGCAGGCGCTCTGCAAAGGTGAATCGTTTTAACCTCAAAATTCATAAACTGAAAAGGCAACCCCATGTGTACCTGCTTCTTTGAAGTGTTTAGAGGCTTGGTTTGTATTAAAAAAAAAAAAAAATCCTTAAAACCTAGAAGAGTAATGAAAGAGAAACACTATTTAAGGTGATGAATCCTGTAAGGTAATCACTAAAGTCTCTCAGACTGTAAAATAGGATTACACATTGTATCTTCTTTTTTTTTTTTTTCTACCGGACACTGCAGTATCAACTGCTGTAGTCCTAAATTTAGCCAAACATCACAATTATCAGATGTATTCAGTTGCAAAATCTTTTGTCATTTTTGTGGTTTTTCTGACGGTATACGGTTCCATCATAAAAGGGCAAATGACAGGCGAATGTAAGAAATGAATTTTCTTCTTCTTACTGACATACCAGGGGAAGGCCCCCTGCTGTAATATGGAAAATCTTTTATGCAAAAGAGCACAGCAACTTACAGGGCACAATCACTATGCAGACTTTTGCTTGGGTATTCTTTTCCCAATTCAGTTAAGGGAAGGCGGGGGGGGGAGCGGAAAATGGCCTTAAAATCAAGTTTAAAAGTTCAAAATTGATTTTAGAGTTACCATCTATTTATAGGTTTAAGGATATAGTGATTAAATTGCAACAAAGCTCCATCTAAGTATGAACATGCCCTCTTTATAAAGACGCTGGTTTTCTGGTGATCCCGAGGCCGTGGCGGTGAATAGTTTTTCACGCGCAGCTGAAGCAAGGTGAGAGGCAGCGAGGGATGCTGAGCCCAGCAGGAAGCGGGCAGGGCCATCCCGTGTTGGATCTACCAGAAAAACAACAAGAAGGCTGTACATACATTTTAGGTATGCGTTTGGTATTTATACTGCTGTTTCTGAGCACAATCCAAACATAAAACTGTACACAGAAAAATTAAGCTTCCTGCAGGATTTAAGGAAAACTACCTCTGGAATAAATAAACTCTCTTTTCCATTCTACAAAGGCCACTTTACCCCCTTCTGGCAATAAACGATGGTGTTACAGAGAGGGCAAATTTAGTGTTTGCCATTTTAAGCTCCTGGTGTAAAGTGGCCTTGCTGCAAACAACCATCACTCAGATTATCTTTCATTCTTTTGAATGAAAATGGGAATGTTGTAAAGGCTTATTATTCACCAAAAGCTACACAAACTCTACCCTGGCTCACATAGGCTGCTCAACTGTATGTATAGAAAAAGTGGCAACTTGTCAGAGCGAAGATGACCTGACCATGGGCCCTTATGCCGAGGCTGGTGGTGGGTGCCATGGCAATGCCTGACCCTAGAAGCAGGGAGTTCCTCCAAAAGAGGTGTGGGCTGAACATCGCTGAGCTCAGGTTCTGCTCCTCTCTGTCTCCTCTTGAGTTGGCAAGACAAGGAGGAAGCGGGTGTCCCATGGTGGGAAGGAGCAGCTCTGGCTTGCTAAGAGATGTGCGGTGGCAGAGCCCTCTCCTGCAGCCCTAACACCACCACCCCATGGCTCGCTCTTCCCAACTCCGTGACTCCCTCCTAGGAGCTCCTCAGATATTCCAGCTGGACGTGACATGTCGCCAGCTCCCCAACAGAGAGGTGTTTGGAGGCTGTGAAGAAGTAGGGTCTTCACCAGGACCATTAATAGTTGCCTCCAAATGGTCTCAGGAGAGAGCACTCAACGGAAGAGTGATGTTGGGGGGGGGGTTCTTCTGAGAGTGGCCGAGGGATGGGGAAGGGATTGCCTCCTCCTTTTTACCATCACTCCCTACACCTCAAAACTGTTAATGAAAAAGAAGGTGTAATAGGGTGGGTGTGATTTTTTTTTTTCTCCCTGGGATTTCTCAAGTCAGTAACTCTCCAGCTAAAGGGAAAACGGCCAAAACCTTCAAGGTAGGCAAATCACTGCAAAGAATCGCAGGCACAACACTGCCTCACACACCCACAGCCCTCCAGGGGCTGGCCTTGCAGGCCTGACAGTAACTCTCACAGATCCTCACAGGCTCCTGTCCTGGTCACAGTGCAGCTGCAAAGCAGGGAAATATGGCGTGTAGAGGGAAAGGGAGGCTTTACATCCCCAAACTACACTTCCCATCAAGTACTGTGACAGCATTTACAGATCAAATGTGGGGTCACACCCAGCAGAAATGTTTCAATTTCAACAAAAGACACTCCTTTTTTTTTAATAAGCATTTATTTACGTGACAGATTTTTCTAGGAGAAGCATGTATGTTTTGCTTCCAAAAATCTGTTTAGTTAAGAATCCACATTTCTACTGAAAAACAGTCTCAATGGACAATCTCTTTGAATCACTCACAGAAAACTGAATAAATCCCAACAGCAATATATACTATGAAAAAATATTTAGTCGCTTAGGAAAAAAGTAAGCCTTTCAATAACCAGTGGCTAAAATTCAGCAGGACTGGTCCCAGCAAATGCAAATCAGCTATTGATTTCAATGAACCTACGTCAATTTACTCTAGGTGAAGTTCTGGCCCACTGAGCCCAGGGAAACAAAATGTCACCTTTACTTTCTAAACACTCTTTCTCATATCATATTCCCCTTGTAATAATGTGCAGCGAGTGTTTAGCTCAACATGCCTCTTATAGTTTCTCTTTGGGAGATGATTTTTCTTTTTAATTTCTCTGTCAGGCACACTTATTGAAGCGCACACGCTTTAGACAGATGCAACCTGCAAAAAAAGGTTTGAAAGACAGTGATTTATTTATGAAATTCCTGGTTGAGAGGGCGAGGTAAGCCACACGAAAATTTTAAAGCTGCTCACTACTGTAAGGCATATATGTAATGTATGTAAAACACGAGGAGGGAAGGCATTGAGAGTATTGGGCACAGTGCCTGCATATGGCAGAACTGCAGTGGGAGAAAGGGGGCTGCAGGTGCAGAAAAAACTCTAAGGACAAGCTCTGCCCTGCCTTTAAACTCACTTTGCTATCTCAGGGCCAGCAGCATTTATTATATGGGTTTTATACATACGTCAGTTTTTTCTTCTCGTGTGTTTTATACTATTTAGTCACCACAGAGGTCAAACCTGAAGCTCCACGGTGGGAGCAGAGAGTAAATTCACTAAAAGAAAAGTCCCCGTGCTAAAGCATTTTGCTGCTAACTAAACTCCTCTCCAAGCCAAAGGCCTTTGCTCCAAGTAAGAGGCATTTTAAATTGCAGATGGCTCCTGCTAAAGTGGGTGTGCTGGAGTCCCAGGACCACTGACGTTCACTGAGGACACAATTATCTGGCTGTGAAAGTTTGACGTCCGCCCGTGCCAAAACCCCAGGGTGAAAGCACCCTCCCTCCCCGAGGCTGCTCACCCCGGCACAGCAGAAGCGGAGAGGGACAGCAAAAGTGCACTCTGTGGCATTTTAAGAGGGACTTCTCCCAGTCCAGCTCCTACTGTTGAATGCCTCTATCACAGATCCAGCTGAAAAGGAGGTGCATCCCAGCCTTTGGTGAGTGGGTGACTGGGAAGAGGGAGCGGGAGCACACTCCCTTCCCACCTCACAGAGTGAATCACCAGAGACTGTCCGTACCCACCGGAATAAAGTACTTGGAGGTCATCAATGTGGAGAGGAAAAGCACCAGTTTCATGCAGGGTTCAGATAATGGGTGCAAAAAAGCAGCCTGAATGGTGGGAGAGAGAAGGATGTAGGGAAGAGCAGCAGGGACAGGGGTTGGAAAGACCCCTCTGGACAGTACTGAGTCAGCCAGACATACATCCAAACATCTTTAAAAGGCACATCCAAAGGAAAGAGATTTTTGAAGTGTTTATTTGTCCCGTACGTAGCCATGAGTGGGTGGCAATTTTTGCAGCCTTTTCAGCTGAGGTGGCATTGAGAGGGTATGGTAGGGGTAAGGTGGTAATGTGGGAACTATCTGGTTCAGGAAGGACAGCCCATGCACAAAGACAGGGCCATCAGACTGCTGATGTTGGCAAAACTGAAGTCCCTACAGTATGGTATGACAGCAATCAGGAAGAGATCGGAGCTGCTCCATGTCTTAGGAGGAGAGGAAAGTTGTATTCAACAAGGTGGAGAGTGGGGCTTTGACGGAGAGATTCAAGGTGTGAGCAAAAAGGGAGAAACGAGACATGAAGAACCAGCCAGAAAGACGATCCTAACAGGGGTATCTGGGACACATTGCCAAAGGCAGAGGTCACTGTCACCACACAAGGGGCAAAAGCTATACCCCTTCTAAAATGAGGTTCTGCTCTACCATCTTCTCCACCTTCCTGTCAGGTACCATAGAAAGCAACATCAAACCCCAGGGGTACCAGCGCCCTCTGAGGGGCCCCAGTTCCAGGCCAAAGCAGAGCTAGAAGTGCGCGTAAGGAAAAACTGAGCAAAAAACCACCCAGCAAGCTGTCTAACACTAGAAGACACAAGCCCTTGAGTCATCCAACCCTGCTCCGGTGGTGAGGAGCAAGGTCCCTTCTCCCCTTCCAAAGGGAAATGCAGCGAAAGGGTTATTAAACACTGGAATAGGCTGCCCAGGGAGGTGGTGGATTCACCATCCCTGGAGGTGTTTAAGAAAAAAGTAGATGAGGTACTTAGGGACATGGTTTAGAAGGGGTTTTTGTCAGGGCAGGTTAATGGTTGGACTTGATGATCTTAAAGGTCCCTTCCAACCTCACCGATTCTATGATTCTATGACTTAGGAGCCTGCCAGTAGCTCTCCACCAGGGAAAGGAGTTAGAAAAGGGGCTCCTCACCTTCAGTGTAAGAGCTCTTGCTTGCAAGCTTCCAGATGAGGAAGTTAAAGTTTCAGAGTAGTTAAACCGTATACGTTGTGTCTTATCTTTCTCCCCACGTGATGGGAATGTTAGGTGGAGGGCAAGGTGTTGAGACTCACTATGTGGACCTACACGGGAAAAGACAGTGCTAGTCAAGATGGGAGACAAAAAGAGTTTTGGCAGTGCCCACAGAATAAATCTGAAAAGGAAGATATGGCAAGTGTTGGAGAGAGCTCCAGGGTGGTTGGGCCGGGGGTGGAAAGGAGATGAAGAAAGAGGCAAGGAGAGATATCAGATGTAAAATGTAACGCCCCAGTACACTTTTACCAAGAATACAGGCTTCTGAGCCACCGCTTTGAATCTACATGTCCACCCTCCTCTAGTAAAACCACTAGACAGACAAGAATTAAGAGGAGAGAAATCATTCGCCTGCAAACAGCTTGCTGAAGACATGACATTCCCGAAGAAAAATGTACACAAGCGTAAGCAGCTTACAAGAGCGAGCTATCTCACCCGGCTCACCCCCCACGAACACTATTAAATCCATGAGAATCAGAACAAGGAAATTGTCAGGGAGAGGCTGCGATTAGCCAGGGTCTCGGCTAGAAAAATAGTTTATGAATTGTCATAAAAATTTTAAGCTCAACCTCACATTAGCTGCTGCACTGTCTCTGCTCCCACCTACAGTACAGTTCGTCTCCCTCTATCTTCATCACCGGCTGTGCCAGTACAAGAGGGAAATCTTCTGAGTGTTTCCCCAAAATTAAATGCTGAAACGGCATATCATTATTTTTTATATTCAAATCTATTATTAATAAGCTATACACTACAAAAAGATTCTGAACATGAGTGATACGTCTCATAATTCTGACCTATTAATGGAAGTACATGAGTCTCCCTGGACCAAAAAAATAGTTGTTAAAAAAGATGAATCGCTTACTCAAATCAAAATAACGTGACAGTTCCGTGAAAGATTTCAAAATAAAAGTTAATAAGTTAATGGATTCATTTTACTGCTCATAAGATGCAAACAGACAATGCAGAACAGTCAGTCATCTTCTTATTAAATAATATGAATCAACTACTCCATCATGTTTGTATTAAGCAACAGGCAGTAATACACTCCCTGACAGTGTATTAGGGGGAGCGCAGCAGGAAGAGGGCAAGGCCAAAGCACATTCTTAATTTTCTTTGGAGTCCGTGAGCACATACTTAAAAGTCTGGCATATACTTAAGTATTATCCTGGATGCAGGGGGAGAAGTATTTCCACAGCTGAGGGCCGCCATTTAAGCCATCAAAGCCTTTCCACTTTGCAATCGCTCCTAATTCCTCATGGTTTGGGTGAGACTCATCTTGCCAGCTGCCCTGTCACCCACCGTGAGGAGCCCTCAGCGTCCCCTCTCTGGGACACCTCATCCAGGGGAGAGTGTCCTTCCCTCCGAGGATACCTCGGAGCTGCCGAGGGAGCCCAGGTGAGCAACTCAGACTGGGCTGCTCGCTTTTCAGTGGTGTAAATGTGGCGAGAGAAATGCCACGCTCAGCCTGCACCGGAGGAAAACGTTTCTGCAAATTTTGGTTAAAAAAAAAAAAAAAAAAAAAAGATGCTTTTTTTCCAGTGTGAGGAGAATAAAAATAAAATGACATTTCTCTGATATAAAAATAATTCTCTGGCTTCTTTCAAGTGCTGTAGCCCAGAAATATTCCAGAGGAGAGACTTGGGAAGAAGCTTGCCTTCGGGGAGTGGTGGAGTGACTTTCCCCAGCCCCGTGGAAGTCCTGTTCAGGTTTGGCTGCGTGATGTGGGTTTGATAATCAAAGTCTTTATATGCACAGGAGTTATTTTAATAAGAACAAGGGGTAACAAAAAAAATCTTCCGGTTGAAAGTGGGCTGCATTGTACAGGCATAAGAGATTTCATTACCTACTCAGAATGGATAGATGTGGGGGTTTTAATGTAGGAAATCAGGTGGAGAAAGGGTAGGAAACAAACGACTTGTGGTTCCTGCCATTTAAGCATGAAAGGGGCGCGTGAAGAGGCATTGATTTCAGCCAGGCTAGGCTGAAGAGTGAGGACTATTCACACAAGTAAGGCTTTGGAGGATTGGGCTTGTAAACTGCAGCCGCTTGAACAAAAGTCTGGGGCACCTTTTTCAAGAGTACCTAAGCCTGGCTTTCAAAAGGACCTTCCCCTCTTAAATCACTTAGGGTATATCTACCCCTTCCAGCAGAGGCTTGGTTAATAGAGGGGTTTTGCCTCCCTGGCAGAGGGAGGGATGCAGGAGAACAACCGCGGAGCTGGCTGTACCAGTGCTGGTGGCATACTGGGGACCACACGCTATCCCAGATTTTTGGTTCTCTCAGGCACTTTCAAAAGTGTTGCCTTAAGCCCGCAGCAGGCTTTCAGCAGAGGTCTCTTAGGCTTTAAGCAGTTTCTAACTGTATTTATGCGCTTTATCCCTTGAGTAGGATAAACAGGTTAGCAATTAACACTAGCTTCCTGACCTCTAGCTGGATAACCAGATCTCTAATTATATTTTCAGTGGCAGTGAATCTCAAGAGTTGTGTGGCACTATCTGAAAGTTTCCACTGCTGTATAGCGTCTGCAGCTCTATGTGGAAATTGGCAGCCGAGGAAGTATTGGCAAAACAGAAAGCCAATTTTTTCCCCTCCCTGGTACTTCTGCCGCTTCAGCACTTCCAATCCTTCCACTCTGTAGCTTGGAAAATACTTACCCTGATCGGTGATTCCTGGTATGGCAGGCCACTCACATTGAAAAACAAAAGATCTTGAGAAGTATTTTATTTTGAAAAATCCCTTTTTTATTTAATTGTGGTAGAGAATATTGACAGAAGTCAAGAAACTGGAGAGAAATGATAATCCCCATGTCCTTCATAGGTTGTTTTCAATGCTTTCTCAATAGAGCACTATGTTAGGAGAGAGAGCGGGTTTATTTCTTTATACTGGTACAGAATTATTATTTATGAAAAAGAAAAAGAAAAAAATTGTAATGTACCACTTACTGTAGGAGCATAACTGACCTTCAGAAAGGTGATATAGTTGGAGGGACAACTCTGGAACTGGCAGAGCCCACCTCAAAACCAGAGTATCTGGATGGCCTAATGCCAGAAGCTAACAGTGACAAAGCAGAGCAATTTGGAAAATCAGCTTGCTGTCATCCTGTATGCATGTAAGTCTTGAAATAAAACAGTGATCTAATATAAAGGAAGTTTATGGATTTACTCTGACAGCAATGCCAAGCATTCATTCTGAGCAAGTGCCACACATTTTCTCTTTTTAAAAAGGGTAAAATACACAGTAAATAGCTATGTTCACATCTTCAGAATGAGTGGTCTTTGTACTGATTTTTCTGTGTGGTTTCCCACTATCTGTACAGAAAATGCATGTCTGTGTCTGACTCCTCGTCTTACCTCATTGCCCATATGAATTATCCTTTCTGAAGACAGATGTGGAAGAACTGTTCAAGATCTGCATCAAACCAAGAGAAAAATAAAGTACTTCTTACTTACATAGAACACGATACTTTATTGTAATAGAAGCTGGTTTGGATTGACACCACAAACACTTCCACACTTCAGGCTCCTGTGCTGCAAACAGATTAGTTTGGAGAGCTGCACTGAATGTCCCTGCCATCAGGACAAATGGGCATTCAGACACTGGTAGGTTCCTTCCCAAGAAGGCAGAAACTAAAGTAAGATGTGCACAACCTGAGATATTAACCTACAAAGGTAAAGGCCAAGAGAAGAAATTATGGTTCATACATCAGCTGGAAAGTTAATTTTACAGGTTTTAGAGGACCAGGGCAAAGGCACGTTAGAAGTCTCATTCTGTTTCCTTTAGTGGGAAAGAAACGGTGGCAGAGGTGAGACCATTAGTTCCCACCTAGACCTTGCCCTTGTCAGTGGCTTCCTTGCTTCTCACACCTCGCCAGTTCTACACCCCCAGCACCAGACATGTTCTTACTGTGCCTGCTCTACCACTACCACTGCCCCACACCAAGTACAACAACAACAAAAAACCCACTGTTGTGTTGGTTGTGAAGCACTTGTGGAGCACCAGCTCCAGGTAAGGTGTGCCTTTGTATCTCTGGCCATTTCACTTTCTGGGTTACCTCTCTACAGAAGAAGGTGTCACGCAAGGGAGACTACGAAACACAGCAGCATTTCATGGAAAGAGCAAAGGCAAACGTGCACCTGAGGCTATAAAGGAGGAGAACAGAGAAGAGGAGGAGAAGTAGCAGTGTTATCCCCCCTATGCAGTCATGATAGTTTTTGCTCCCCACAAATTCTTCGCTTGGCCTGTCTCATCCAAGCTACAGCTTCACCTTCTGACACAAAGGACCATTGTGGACTGTATTTGTGTTCTCCATCGTGCTCCAAGTTCCATGGGTAGCATTTTCCAAAGCAGCCAAGCATAACAATAGAATTGGGCCACAGAGATTCATATCAGGAAGAGTATCAAGAAGAGTATAGAGACGTCTCATCAGGCTGTTAGATTGATGAGAAGGAAGGAGAAGTAGTGGAGTGAACAAATGGCTGACCTAGTTTTTGGAAAAGACAAGATAAAAGCCAATTGAAGAGGGCCAGGAGAGAAAGCTGAAAGAAAGAAACTCTTAACAAAGGTTTCCCACACAGTGTCGTTGGAGAAGAAATGCCCAGTGAGCCATATCTGCTGGAAATCGACATTTCCTGTATTTGTACAGAAAATAAACAGGCTAATTGTGGTATGGAAAACAGGTGAAATGTGTTCAAAGTGAGGTGTACCTGAAGCAGGATGCAAGAAAAAAGGAAGAGAGAGGAGAAGATCAACTGAAATCTTAATTGGTCTTATCTTTTAAAACAGTGGAATAATTTTTTTTCATAGAAAATTATAGGACAATGACTTAAGGAAGGGCCTTAAACTTCCAAATAAACTGTGTGGAAGATATACCTAAGTGTCAGTGCATGTAATACAACTTAGCAAGGGATAAAATATGCTGGAGATGGCACTAGACTTAGCAGAAGGACAAAAGCAGCTATGAACTTCATGTCCATTCCTGTCTTCAGCATCCAGCCCATACAGTGCCTGCTTGGCTCACACGGCACAGCTGGAGCCATAGAGCTGCCCAGCTGTCTCCCATATAGACAGAGACACCTGCACGAGGAAGAGGAACACAGGATCAAAATTGTTGCAGAGCACAGATTCAGGGCAGGAACCGTTCTGAGTGCTCTAAATAAAGATTTAAAAGAAAAAGTTACTATACTGTATAATTTATACCTCAGAGAGCAAAAAGATGGGGATGGTTCTGTTCTTCATATGTCTGAAAAACTCCAAATCAATCAAGAACAAATGAGCAGGCAGGCTATTCCAAGCTGAGCTTGAATGGTAATGTGCAAAAAGAGCTGTTTCATGACTGAGTCTACCACACAAGCATGTCCTCATCCTTTCTAACCTGCTTCTAGGCTAAAAAAAGGTCAGACACCCTTCCTGCTTCTGAAAGTTCTGCCATTTTCGCGCTTGGCAGAGGTGAGGTAGGCTGAATTCTGCAGCTACCCAGTAGTTTTGGGTATTGATCAACCACAAATACTTTTTCAGCTGTAAAGCAAAGGCAGGGGATGCAGTGGTTGCTGTTGAATAGCCAGTAGTAATAGTGTGTGCTCTCCAAGAAGCTTCATCATTTCCCTGTCCCTAGAATGGATAACAATTGCTGCATAGGAGGGGTAACTTTGTAATACGCCAATATTCGGATAGTCTGAAAATTAGTGCTAACCTCTTGGGCAGCTGTAGAGATTTTTTTTCCCCTTTCCAGTTTTTGTGTTAAACGTTTTCACAATCCCGTTAACAAAATTCCTAGAAAGCTAAAAGTGATCTACACCCAGGTTAAAGCTAGCAGTGAAAAGTGGCACTCATCCATTGACATGAACCAAAGACGCCATCACACATAATCACACTTTTAATGTGCAATAAAACAATACTTCACACATTTATGGAATGGAATAAAACCATTCTATTACTGGTGCCTTTTAGTTTGGTTTAGTTTTCTCGAGAAATGATGACTTAATAAGAGCCCTCCTCACAGAAAGCATGCAGGTCTGAATTAGGAGTGTGAAACTGAATTTATGAAATAACCTTCACAGTAAATAATAGCACACCTCAAACCGGGATTCATCACACACCTGTGTGGTAGGGAACGGAAGTCAGCTTCATCACACTTAGAGTATCAATCACTCCCAGGATGCAAATTCCGTGAGATACAGAAGGATTACTTTACATAACCTGTGGAAAGCAGTTGAATCAATGTAATAAAAGCTTCAGCACAGCATTGTACAGCCCATGAGTGTCCTTAAGAACACACTTTTTTCACCGTTTTACATATGAACAGAAGTATGGTATGTAGACTGATGCACTAGGTCGTAGCTGTGGACGTACTAAGCTTTATTCAAGGATTTATTCAAAGATTTCAGACGTGGGTGTTGACTCTTTTGGTCAGAGGAAGTTTTTCCTTTCTACAAATTGGCAGCACAAGTCGCATGGCCTTCACTAAGGGTGGGTCTTCCCCCTTTCATGTATTTTTAGTGTTCCACTTCTTCCTGACAGCCTCTGGTATTCCTGAGCAGAGCCTGGAACAAGCTCAGCCAGCAGGACACACAGCCCCATCCATGCGTGTCTACCATCCTGGCTGGGACTGTTGCCTTAGAAGCAGCCCCCAAGGGACAGAGATGACTTCATGGACCCCTCCATAAACCTGCCCCTGTCTGTTCCTGCACAGGTACCCAAAGGAAAGATCTACATTCCAAGCAGCCCAGCATCCAGCAGCTAAACTCTTCTGAAAATCCAGCCCCTGGGTGGGTGTATATATATAGATACATGTAGAGAGATATATATATAACATAAATTCCTTTAAAACGTGTGTCCCCAGAGGTTGGCCAAACCCTCCTGAACCACCATCCTCAGTCTCCGTGCTGGGTGCTGGGGCAGGGGGAGCCAGCACAAGCAGTGACAGCCCACACACCCACCACTTCACTGTGGTCCCTGTGGCAGGCAGAAAGGCAACCAGGGATTTTGCCGTGGAAGGCAAACACTGCAGCCAGAAGGAGACAGACTCTTTTATTTTTTTCCTTCACTACATAATATAATACTTTGGTTTCATTTACTGTATGTACAGTCTCCTATTTACTCTGTTATTTGGTAAAACTGTGCATCACAGTAAAGCCCTGTATCATGTATATTGCAAGTGATTTCTGACACCAAGATACCTTAGGAAAAAAAAATCGCATATAAAAAGCATAGGAGGAAAAAATTGAAAATCTCTTTTTCATTCTCTTGTATTTTACTGTCATCAAAGAAGTATAAACACATATACATAAAAACATAAATCTTAAAGCTCATTTTATATGCTTTTTATATATTAAACAGACCTGTTTACCTTCAGTTTCTTATTTGATTCCTTTTGAAAAGAGATTAATGTAAAAAAGTTTTAAAATAAGGCATTACACTGACACTTATTTTCTATTGCACTATTTATTACTGCTTTGAGACTGCAGAAAAGAAAAAGGATGCAAAGGGCACCTTATTCCATAAGTCTTTGGGTCAAACTGCTGCCTACAATGCTGATCAGATTTCCTTTATTTTTTTATTTTGGCAAGGGCTAGATATAACCCATCTTCATATTAGATTTTGCAGTATAATCCTTGTTATCTAAACCCATCTACACCTGTCAGCATACAGCTTTCGATTTTTCTTTTCTTGTCATTTCTTTCTATCTTTTTTTTTTTTTTTGGATTCAAGCACACAATCCCCACCCTAACTAATGTATAAAACATCAGGGTAAAAGATAATAAACTTATTTTGCCTGCATAAGCATTTTAAAGTGAATTGTTTCTTATTTTATGGGGGTATATTTTACCAAAAGGAAAAAAAACATGGGGAACAGTTAAAATGTTGTTTAACACTGACTTACTATTTAGCTTTTTACAGCTTCAAATCCTAAACAGCGTGCTGAAGAATTACTGGAGAGGAACGGGAGCTCTTCCAGGGCGAGAGCAATCAGCCGGAGGCAGCGGTGCCTCGGAGCCTGGGAGGGAGCACGGGGCCGGGGAGCGGAGGAGATGGGGGTCCCGCAGCCACATCCAGAGCTAATTGAAGTCACTGCCAGCCTCAGCAGAACACAACCAGAGGTCTCAATTCAAGGCCAGGGGGGGGGGCGGTCAGAAAACATGTTACAGATGTGCTTAATTCAAGGCACATCAGATGGCCGGCATCATCCACCTGCCAGAAATTAGGCACATATCTGCATCTTGAGAGGAGCAGCGCCTTCATCGCTGTTACATTTCCACTGGGGCGGGGGAAGGACGTGGGGGCTGCATTCCGGAGCACACAACGGCGACATTCATAACAGCCTTCATTCCTCCACAATAATTCTTCTTCCCATGTTATACAGAAGAGCCGTTTAATATTTGTTTCTAGGTAATTAATTTTGGAAATGCTCTTCATTAAAATTGAACAGATTGGCCCTGTGTTCTGCGTGTACTGCAGGAGACGGGGTAACCTGGGGCTTATGCTGTGCGAAGATGGAGATAGAGGAGATACAGGTAGGATGGAGAGAATGCAGATTTAGAAGATTATTTTTTAAATGTGAATGAGCTGACAAACTTCATTTTCCTCGGTGCAGCGATGGCTCTTCCACACTTAAGGATTAGTAGAAGCAGAACATTCTGTTGAATATTCCGTGAGCAACCAAGACTTCTGCCTTTGCTGTGCCCTCACTGAAAATTATGAAGCATATAAGGCCAGCAAAATCACAAACCTCTGCTCCCAAGAGTTATACTCACTCTACCCACCTCAAATTGTCATTTTGGAGCTTGACCGAAAAACGGTTGAGAAAGAGGAGTTAAAAAGCCATCAGACCAAGGCCCTGGCTATAAGGCTGCTGCAGCTGCTCTGTGGCCATTCACACAGACAAGTTGGGCCACCAGAAACTTCTCCAGAGTCTTGGAGCAACCTCAAGACTCAGAGGTCCAGGAAGATCAGAGTGAGCACCAGCCATCATGACAGGGAACGATATAATATTAACTGCTGTCTGTGGTTCATCTGCAATGACAAATTTTGGGGCACCCAGTGAGGAAAACACAACGTTGCATCACATGGTGCTGTTCTATATTCTCCCTTGTGAAATAAAAAAGGGGACGGTTTCTTTTGCTTCCTGCCAGAAGCCTGAGTGCAACAAAACCGTGCTCCAGCAAATAACAGGTCAGATTTCGTATCTGGTGAGGGCTAATTTTCAACCACGAATGAAGAGTTCCACCCACAATATGAGGGAGGCTTTGGGATTAAAATAATGCACACACAATGCGTGGTTATTATGTATCATTGCCATATGCAATTAAAACCTTTTTAAAAGCATTTGGTTGTTTGATCCAAGTTTTCACAAGGGATCACTCAACTTTGGATGTCCAGTCTTAGTCAACTAGAGCCACATAGGTGACGACACAGGCACATTTTAATTTTTATACACGAGAGGAGAGTCTTAATTCTGGCACAATGTAACTTTTGAAGGCTCAATTATTCAACCTTCATACCCCTCAGACAGATGGAATTCAGGAGGAGGAAAACTTTATTAGTTGTTTTAAAATAAATGTATCACTGGGTAGGAGAATTAAGTCCTCCACTCACACTTAGCTCCGAGGCACCATTCCTTGCTTGAAATAATGGCAGTTACAGGCTGCTATCTTTTATGTGGTGTTCACCAGAGGCATATGGGAGCATGTGCAAGGCTAGTGTGTGCACTGTTACTTGCAAGTCAGAACGCAAATGTTAAAAGGCGGATCCTGCCCCACAATCCTCAGGGAGTTACGAGCCCTTTGACTTCTATCTATCCATCCACCCATCCATTCATCCTTCCATCCATTCATCCATCCATCCATCCCCAGTGAGCCTCATATTTCCTCCTACTTTGGTCCCTGATTTTTCCCTCGTCCTCTTAATCTCATCCCGTTCCCACTCTGCTTTCCCCTTTCTTCTCTTTTCCCTTGTCTGAACCCCCATTCTCCCTCCATTTTTCTGCATTTCTGGTGGTTTCCCCCCTCTCCATACTCCAGTCTCACCACATAAGATGAAACAGGTAAGATCACAAGACAGTGACCCTTACAGTGGCCATCCCCCTACCCAGAAACACAGAGTTTTAAAGTCACCACAGAGAGAGGTTGCAGGGAAATCCTCCTCTGAACTGCTCACTTGGGATCTCTTTCTCCATCCAGGATCTGGTCATGAAGGTGAGGGGAAAGGCTGAGGCACGTTACATGTATATGGAGTCTGCAAGGGCTGTGTCAGGCCAAGGCTAAACAAGCAGCTATAAACAGACATTTTCAGAAATATTAGAGTTTGATTAAAGGCAGCTCCACATCCTAAAATATTCTGGGTTTCTGTACCAAAGCATGTTGTGGTAGATCTTCCCCATTAAAGAGTTGCGGTAATTTTTCAGGGTGTTCAAATATATCATTTTCCCTCAGTTTCACTCACCACAATGACTGAACCATGAAACTGTCCACTTCCAGGATAGTTTGCCTTGAGCCAGAGACTAGCAGGAAAAAAATAAAAGCTCTTTCATTGTTAAAAGTTTGGCAAAGCTATAAACAATACTGCCAGTCCCGAGCATTAAGAAGCTGCAAATCAGGCCATGCACAAAAAGCCTCATAGATTAGCTGTAAAACTGTGATTTTTTTTCAAATAGCAGTAAAAGCAGGCACCTGCCGTTGAGGTGGTTTAGCTTTCTCATTGCATTTGCAAGGCTTCCCTTGCAAACTTTGCAACTTTGCAAACTTGAGAAGCTTTTCGTTTGAAGTGAAAGATGGGCTGCTTATATTTCTACTTGTCTCCTGGATCTTGATCTGGATGAAAACATCAAGCACTGAAACACTCAAATCATGACAGATGGCAAAACTATGTAAGCAAGAGGAAGCAGAATCTTATGATGAGAAGCATCAAGGAACATATCTGTAGGTGATAGCACCAGTGTGTCTATCTACCCTCGTATCTCTTACAATAAAATTCCAGCCAATGAATCTCTACTCTGTGGTTAGTTATGTGCTCCTTTCCACTGCTTCGGATAAGAACAGTGAGGTGAGTAGGACTAGGGAAGTGATCGTCCCCCTGTACTCGGCACTGGTGAGGTCCCACCTCGACTGGTGTGTCCAGTTTTGGGCTTCTCATTATGAAAAAGACATTGAGACGCTGGAGCCTGTCCAGAGAAGGGCAATGAAGCTGGTGAGGGGTCTGGAGAACAAGCCTTATAAGGAGTAGCCAAGGGGACTGGGGTTGTTTATTCTGGAGAAAAGGAAGCTGAGGGGAGACCTTATCACTTCCTACAACTACCTGAAAGGAGGCTGTAGAGAGGTGGGGGTCAGTCTCTTCTCACAAGTGATAGGTGATAGGACAAGAGGAAACGGGCTGAAGTTGCACCAGGGGAGATTTAGACTGGATATTAGGAAAAATTTTTTCATCTAAAGGGTTACCAAACATTGGAACAGCCTGCCCAGGGAAGTGGTGTAGTCGGCATCCCAGGAGGTATTTAAAAGACGGGTAGACATGATGCTTAGAGATATGGTTTAGTGATGGTTTTTGTCGGATTTAGGTCGATGGTTGGACTCGATGATCTGAAAGATCCCTTCCAACCTATGCAATTCTGTGATTCTAAGATTCCACGGCATGAGAAAGGGTGCTGGGGAGCTTCCCGGGCCAGCTGCTTCCCCTGATGCTGCACCTGGAAGAGGGACTGCAAGGGGATGTCTCCTGGGTACGCCCCTCTCCGGTCTCACCCTCCTGCTCTCCAGGGCTGTCACACTAGATGCTGTGGGCACTTTTGCCTCTGCTGACTCCTTTCCCAGACAGTGAACCTATACATAACATAATATGAGCCAAATTGATATCCAGAGGAGTTGTTAAGAGAATAAAGAGACATTAAAAAGACAATTAGACAGACACTTGTTCCTATACTCCCATATTGCTGCAGCTTCCAGAAGAGTTTCTTGCATATGTACCTAATCCCCTCCCAGCCCACTTTCTAAATGGCACAACCGACTTTGGCAACTGCAACGCAGAGATGCTCCTAACACATCCAAAACTTCACGGGGCATATATTGCATGGAGCTGATATCACTGCCAGCAAGATATGGGCCAGCGGTCCGATAATAATAAACCGAGCTGTATGGGCGTAGAGATGGAAAAAGAGATGCAAAATGTACAGGGCAAGAATCCCAAATCCTCTTTTTTTAAAAAAGGGGAACATTTCAAAGCAAGTATCAGGCACCTGTTGTTACGTGCTAAAGGGGCAATCTTTCCACCGGATCCACGGGGCAGGTCTGAGATAAGCAGCTGGAATGATAAGTTATCTCTGTTGCGATTCAGGAAATATAGATGCTTCAGATGCTAATGGTGTGTCAGCAGGGAAACAGACACGCAGCGGACTGGGGTTAAGTAAGCCGAGGAAGGTGTTTATTCATGTATAACATTTGCAGAGAAGGTGACTCCCTACCTCGCTCCTGGCTGCCCAGAGGAACTGCTTATAACCAAAAATAAGCTCAGAGAAGCCAAGCAGAAAGGTCAGGCGGGGCAGGGGGGTGAATCCCAGCTGTGACAGCCCCACCACCACCACCTCCCATCAGCGCTGGCGCTCCCCACAGCCCCACGCGTCCCAGGAAGGACGGCAATCTGTCCGTCTGTGCCTGTCGGCCACCACCGCGCCTCGGCATAACCCAGCCGGGTTTCAGTGCTGGCACCGGAGGAGGGGGGACTGCTGCTAGCCTTCAGAGAGCACAACGTGCCGCAGCGTGGAAGGATTAGAGGTCACTTGTGCATCCCTTTGCATTGGGCTGGATCGGCTGTAGCTGAACCATTCCCGGCAGACATTTGTCCAATCTATTTTCAAAATCCTCCCACTGGCACTCTAAGGCAATCTATTCTTGTGCTTTCCAACTGAAAGTTAGAAAGCTGTTCTTAATGTCTAATCTAAATCATAAGTCAACTTTAAAAATGACAAGGATGGTTAAAAGTTTCAAGATTTTTCCTAATAATAAATGCGGTTTTCATTTTATTTCTCTGTTGGTTGCTGCACATTCAGGGTACCTTCAAATCCCTTTTTAAAGCATCCCTCTAGAATCATGATGTATAGAAACCATATTTTTTATTTTTCACAAGAGTTGAGATTGTCATTTAATTACATAAATCCAGGAGTAGGAGATTTCAGGAGAAAAAAAAAAAAAGTGATAAAGTCCTGTGAGAGATGCCAACACTTAATTTAGCTGTAAAAGGCTTTTTTTTTTTAACCGTATGCCTCACAGACCCAATGCCCAAAAATGTTCTGAAGTGACAGCAATGTCAAGCAGAGAAGACATCTCACCCATAACTAACAGAAGAAAATATCTCAGGTGTGGGAAAGACGTATTCCTATGTATATGCATACATATTCCATCATTTACCTCTCATCAAAATCCACTTGAACTATCCCGATCATGTGAACGTTGCCTTTCAGTAGACATTTCGCAAGATCCCATTCAAATAAGTTGGTAGCAATAGAGGTAGTTTCCTCCTGCCGCACCAAAGATGAGCCCATAGAAAACTGCACTTTGCTCTGGTGCTCAAGTTCAAAAATATTATCCAAAAATAACTTGACTCACTTTCTGCTTCAAGGTTTTCAAAAGAAGAGGCTATAGTTACTTACCAACACTGATGCTAATGCAGAAACACAATGAAAACATAAACAGAAGCTCTGATATTTTGCGTCAACATAATCAGATACGAAGGAAAACTACACCGCCTCAGCTTTCCAGGTACACATGGCTGGGCACCGAATTTTCCCTGGAGATGGCGACATTCAAAATTTACATCCTCGAAGCTTGTTATTTATCACCGGAAATGCCTAGCTTTTTAACTAGGGTGTCACATTAATTTTGCTTAACTTTGGCATCCACGGTGTAGTCAGCTCTATGGGAGTTACTGACCCTGGGCACTGTGTTTCACCCCAGAGCAGACACTTAAACACAGCAGACGAACCGTGCCTCCCATTGACTGCAAATAGCCCCTGCGCTGCGGACATAGGACATTAGGTGACATGATCCTCACCCTCCCTGCCTGCGTCCTTCTGTCCAAAAATGGGAAGGGAAGGGAAGGGAAGGGAAGGGAAGGGAAGGGAAGGGAAGGGAAGGGAAGGGAAACTGCCTCTGCTTACCATCTTCCATCAGCCACATGCCCCTTCCGAGGTGCCCATTTATCAGGATTATAATTATGATAACCTGGAGTCCAGATCCAGGCCAAGGATCCCCTTGGAAAGCAGGATATCTGAAAATTAGGCACTGCAACACTGAACTTCAGCCCCCTTCTAGGTATCTAGTCTAAACTGCATTTCTAGTCTCTTTTCTGTATTTTTAGCAAACAAAAGGGATGGTAGAGAGCCTGTGGCTATCCTAAGAAATTTAACTATTATTTTTACCACACCACATCTAACACCTCTCATGCAGCTACCAACTTTGCATGTCTTTGAATAAATATATATATATACACGCACACGTATATATATAGATGTAGCATGTGCCTTTTTCTTTATGGACATAATAGCAAGTTACACTACCTTCAAAAAGCCCTATCTATGGTCTTATCTTTTTCATTCTAACCTAAGACCATAAATATGATCCAATGCAAGGTCCAGGTGAGTTACATTTCCAGGAAAGATGAACAGCCATTTCTATTCATTGTGTTGACAATGCACTTATGATCTGAAGGCACGTCATTTCCAAATCACCCCAATTTCTACCCCTCAGCATGTCTGCAGGACATATATAGTGCCATGCTGAAAGACCTCAACTGTGTCTGGAAGTGCTAGTTCTGCCATGGTACTTACTCCATCTGAATTCAGTCCCTCTCAACCCTTTCCCCACCTCTTGGACTTTTCTCTTTGCTCCACCAGAGGTGAAAGTTCTATCTATGCCTGTTTTCCGACCATTTCCCAATACCCCCTGCATGGCTTAAGTCTGAGACTCTTTTATCCACCCAGCCCCAGGTATTCCACCTCTCCATACAGCTTCTTGCCTACTCAGTGTCCTTAGTAAGCTGTTTTCCCTTTTGTCTTTCAGACAGCAGCATCCTCCTTCCAATCCTTAGGCCCGGGTTACTTCTTCACCCAGCTCTAAGTTCTTCACCAAAACATTCCTGCCCCACGTTTCTCATTTTCAGTTCTCACTCCTAATCTTAATGCCAAGTCATAGATTCTCACAGAATCACAGAATGGTAGGGGTTGGAAGGAACCTCTGGAGATCATCTAGTCCAACCCCCCTGCCAGAGCAGGGCCACCTTAGAGCAGGTTACACAGGAACGCATCCAGGCGGGTTTTGAATGTCTCCAGAGACGGAGACTCCACCACCTCCCTGGGCAGCCTGTTCCAGTGCTCTGCCACCCACAAAGTGAAGAAGTTTCTCCTCATGTTTAGGTGGAACTTCCTATGTTCAAGTTTGTGCCTGTAACCCCTTGTCCTGTGTCTCCATCTTCCCTTCTCCTTCCTTTTTCACCCCATTCCTTCCCCTCCGCCTACGTGCCAGGGAGCTTTGCTGTATGGTCCATGTGCCTGACAATAACGAGTCTCTCAGGATGCAGCACAGAGCAGCCAGCAGAGGAAGATGAAGCCTGTGTGCATCTCCAGCGGTGTTGCGCTCAGGTGCTGCTCATGGACAGTGCATGCATGCATGCATTCAAAGGGATGAGCAAATGAAGGGTTTCTTAGGAAGGAAAGAACTTTCAAAGATGCCTGATGCTGCTTTGCTGCATATATACAACCTGTTTGGTTGGGGGGGGGG
>VXBO01004322.1:0-21704 GCA_013400135.1 Rhinoptilus africanus
GGCGGGAGGGGGCCGGGGAGCGGGAGCCGCGCTCCCTGAGGTAAAGCCGCGGTGCTGGAGCGGTGCGATCTCCTATTTTCCCCTCAGCGCCGCCAAGGAGGGGATGGGGGCGGCGGGGCTGAGCCTGCCGCAGCCCCGGTGCCCGGCCGGGAGCTGGCGGGTCGGCGTGAGGCGGTGCGGGTACCTCCGTGAGGAGAGAGGCCGGCGGGATGGCGGCAGTGGCCTCGCCGGAGCCTGGACTGACCCCGAGCGGCCGCTGGTGTCTCATCCCGGGCGAAGCGATGGAGTGAGGTGATTAAATTGTCTCTGGGCAGGAGTAGGTCCGCCAGCCGCAGGACACAGTGGGCCAAACGTATGGCCTCCAGCCGGCCATTGCTGGGCTTTACTCCCTGAACGTGCCCTCTAAACTCCACAGCTCTTGGCTGCCCTTGCTCTGGGCCACCTCTCTGAAGAGAGGAATGTGCCTGCCATTTTGTAGGCCATGGGACAAAGGCAGACCCCTGGGCAGGACGGAACCGTGGGGCAGCCAGCCCAACACAAAGGCGTGCTGCCATCTTCACCCTCCTCAAGAAAGGGCTGGAAACCGAAGCAAGAGTCTGTGTTGCTTGTATTTAAGATACAGAAATGCACATTAGACGCTTTCCGGCATCTCAAGTCTGCTCTGCAGTCGTAACATGAAATAAGCATTTGTCTTCTGGTGTCTGCGTTTTAATGTTTGTTAAATTAAGACAGTTTTTATGAGCTATGGGTCTTCAGTGGTGCCTTTATTGGTCTTGTCATTAACTGTTTTATAGCAAAAGCAAAGCAGTATGCTTAGTGTAATTAAATCTGGTGTGAGTAAAAAGTGAACAGAGATCACCTTGTGCGATGTAAATTTGAATTAATACTTCAGTCTTTAATGATGCAGAAACATCATTTAAGATGATTCAATGTGGAGTATTTAAAGCAATTCAATATGGAGTATTTTAAGTTTTCCTTGAGTTTTACAGTTAATATTTTCATAAGTGGAATATTAACAAAGTCTTGCTTCAGACTTTTTTCCTCTTTGCAAAACTTCATGTATTTTTAGGAAATTTTAGCCTACGTCAGATTATTCCTGGTTGTTCTAAGTAACTATTTAGCTTTCACTCCCTCATGCTCTCTGTGACCTACACTGCAGCCTATATAATTAAATCCTCACAAGAGCTTGATAAGGTAGTCAGCAATAACATCTCTGTTTTCTAAGTGTGATCAAATGTCTTATCTAAATCTCAGAGGGATTCATCTGGGAACATGATTTAACAGTCCTTTTTTTTGTTCCTGATTAGGTTTTTTTAAAGAATTATTTTTCTTAAGTGGATTGTGTTGAGCTCTTTAAATGTTAAAGTTCAAAGCTGGTACAGAACAGAAAAATACATTCTGATAAGTTCCTCTCTTTAGAATGAGACTAGTGAGAAATAATGACTGAATTTTTCCTGATGTTTCAGCTGTTCATCAGTGCTGAGGAAAGGAAGACGTAGTCTGTCAAGCAGTTGCTGAACCAGAAAGTGCCCTTTGATGAAAGTTCCTTCACTTGTTGATTGTCTCCAGTACTGCAGTGAGTGAAGTAGTTTCTATGTTAATGTACTGTTAGTACATACGGGTTTTTTTTTTGAGATGAATAAAGCTAAATGAATATTAGGTCATTGAATGTTGCAAAAGCAAGATTTGCAAAATGAAAGCACACAGTTGGAAGGCAGGTGGATCTCCAAAGGCAGATGGAGTGCAGGATGAGTTGGAAGCATCTGATAAAATACAGAACTATACAGTGGCATGTAAATTAACAAACTATAAACATTTTCGAGAACATTTTGCTGAAAGGGAGACAAAAAGAAATTCAACGCAGTTAAGTTGTGCCAGTGGTGTCCAGCTCATTGTATTTATAAGAATATTTATTTGATTATTTTTTATTTTTCCTGTATTTACAAGTTAATAGTAGCACCACAGATCTTCTCTGCAATGTAGTGTTCTTGCTACTTTTAAGGATGTAAAAAAAGGGCTACTGAATAGGTTTCAAGTGCAGGCTGTCTGTCTGCCAAGACCTCAACATGAAGAAGGTTTCCTGTTGAGGGGAAAAATGGGGTGCGGATGCACAGTTGTGCTCCCTACCAGGTGCCCTGCTCGGTGTATAAACCGGGATGCTACCTGCTCTGCAGTAAAGGGCCTGGGGGCAGCATCCTGGGTGGCACAAAGAGGGGCAAGGCCAGGAGATCAAGGGGCGGGTTAGTTCCTTCTGCTCAGCGCTCCTTAGATCACATCCAGATACTGTGTCCACTTTTGGTCTCTTAGTACAGAAAAGGCCTTGAGAAACTGGAGCAAGGTCTGAGAGGCCCCCAGGGTGGTTGGTGCTGGAGCACTTTCCCAGAGAAAGAGGCCACAGGACTGGGGCTTGGTCAGTCTGGGACAGGGAAGGCTTTGGGGATGCTACACCATCCAGCGCTTTCCTATGAGGTTACTGAGAACACAGAGCCAGGCTTTTCTCAGTGTTGCAAAGGAGCAAGGTGAGAGGTGACAAGAAACTGAAACAGAAAAAGTTTGGACTGAATGCAGGGAAAACGTATTCCCCATGAGGACAGTCAAGCAGCAGCACAGTTTGCCCAGAGATGTTGTGCCGTCTCTATTCTTGGAGGTTTTCAAGAGCCCCATCTAGTTCAAGCCCTGAGCAACCTGGTCTGACCCCAGAACTGAACAGGGTGGGAGGTTGGGCAGGGACCTCCTGAGGTCACCTCCAGTCCAAGTTACCCATTACTCTGTGATTTTGCACTCAGAGTGCAGACAAGAAAGCTTGGGATATGGGTAATACTGTATTTCAAACCTTTGTGTTTGTGAGCATTTTCGTTCTTTGCCGCTTTCTCTGCAGCAGGTAGAAAAACCATGCAGCATGCTATCTGAAAAAGCTTTCATCAGCATGTGGTTTTCACTGTTCTGGGTGTAATGGAAACATTTCTTCTTCTCCTTGCAGCAGCAAAATAATAGTAAAGAAAAATACTCAAGTCAACTGAGACATGCTGTTTCCACGTCCTCCTTCCAGGTAAAATATTTATTAGCTGTTAAAGTGATTGAAGGTCACCCATTCACTGCCTTTTAGAAACCAGTGTATAGAGAGAAGAAAAATGAAAACAAAGTACTCCCATTTTAAAAGTCTGGAGGCAGGGAGCTGTAAATAATACACACAAGCTGGGAGAAGGTAGGAGGAAATGTCCATGTTGGTGCGTTACTCTGCTGTGGTACGTTACAGTAAAGAAAGATGAGCGTATAAATAAATGATAGCAAGGGAAAAATAAATGGGCAGTGGATTAGTAAGATGAGGTAAGTTAATCGGTGGTGTTGCAGGTTGGCTGAGAGACTTGTCTGCCCTGGCGTTAGTAAAATAGTAGTGAAGTAGCAACATAGTGGATCTTGTTTAGGAAGGGTCAAAGACTTGTTTCCCCTTCCAATGTATCCTAAAAATGTTGGTGTATCTGACCCTTAATAAACTCAAGGCTGCAATGCACTTTTTAAGCAGTGTGCAGAATGGCAACAGATGCTGAGCAAACAAGGGCATAAAATCTTGTTCTCTAGTGCAGATTGCTTATAAGAAGGCAAAGAAGAGAGGGAGCATAGGAAAAAAATTATATCAACTCTTAATTGGCAATATAGACTAATAGCTTTGATAGTTATATTGGTTGTGAAGCATTCCAGTGTAAATATGAGCCAAACAATCGTACAACCACAACTGGTGAATGACAGTAGTACAGTGGTATCAGTAACTGGTAGTAATTTGGAACTGGCAGTCATTCAAAGGTTCTGAAAGTAATCAGATCAGAAAAGTAAAAACACAGGTCAAAACTAGCCAAGAACTTCAGGAGTAGCTGCAACGTAATATCATCTACTTTATAAAATGAAGTTTCAGGCAGTGATCAAAGGGTTTTGTCAATTGAAAAAAAGGAAAGGTATCTCAAAATAGCACACCCCCAAATTACAGAAATGGCCATACAAATGAAAAAGTTAGTATATGAAATTCATGTGCTTAAACATTTTAAAAGGCAAAACCCCAAACTCACTTAGACTGAAAAAAAAGTATTTACAAAATCTGTAGCCTCAGGGCTTGTGCTTGAAAATACACAATGTTTTCAGAATATTCATACTTTGAGTAGACATTTTATGTCTCCTTATTTTGTGAAATAATCTTCAAGGCAAAGACATTTGACTGAAATAGCAAAGCTGGATAATTGGAGGTATCATTTGTAAAGACATGCTTCATTTGGGCTTCTGGAGTGGGGTAGCATGCACTTAATGGCTGGTATTAATTCTGAATTTGATACTGAAGACAGTATAACCAACAGGTGTAGAAATGCAGGGAGACAATGTAATTATTTAGTCAGATAATTAGCTTATTAAAAATATTTCCATTTGGTAGGAACTTTATTTTAGGCATTTCCTTTATCCCTTTAATACGGTAAGAGAAGAGAATTAATTCCATTTATGTAAAACATTGTTCATCCACAACAAAAACAAAAGTAATAATTGTTTCTTCTTGCATGTGCTGCCAAAGAAAATCAGAACTGAATAGCCAGAAGCTGTTATTCGCCCAAAGTAGCATCTGTCTGACAGTGTTTACAGCCCTTCAAATACCCCGGCACTGGTGTGACTTTACTGTTGCTAGTTTCCGTTCTGGTGTAGATTCTTGCAGGTGAAGCCAGCTGTCTGCTCCTACTTTCTTGTCCTCTTAAGTTATTCTTCCAGAGTGCACTGAACTTTTTTTGGCTTGAATTCACTAGTGATTTAATCTCTCATAACAGAGTATTATTCTTGTTCTGCTTATTTCAAGGGATGAGAGTAACACATGTGGTTTCCTTCTACTTGTGGGATGTTGTGTGCTATGACCTGTTCTGTGTAGCTAATAGATTTATTCAAAACTCAGGCTATAAAAGATAAGCTAATGGATACCCTTCTACTCCCAGAAATCCAGGCATGGGAGATAAAGACAAAAGAGTGGTAACTCATTATAAGCAACTAGGAAAGCGATAAAACATTGCTCCTCTTGAATGCGAATTCAAGTGAGTCTTCTAATTAAGAGTATGTCTAGAAACAAAAACAGGAAAAGGAACTCCATTCTCTATATAACTGTTATAAGACTTACCACTCTAGCCCGGGAGGACTCTTCGCTTTCTCATGGAATAGTTTTGTTCCCTTTTGAAGGAGATTACAGTATGTGTGTGGCTGGCAAAGTGTCACTGACCTTCTATTCTCTACTTGCCGTGTGCAATAAAGGTTCTTAATCTTTTCTTCTGTTCCTGAGAAAGTCCTGCCATCCCATAACATGCCTCCCACTACTGTCATGGCTGGGGGCCAAGGCTAGTTTGTGCTAGTGCAGTTATTCCTTGCAAAGGTGTGAATGAAAAGCAAAGTCTGGAAGAAAAAATTTCGAAGGTGAATGAGAGAAGTATGTGTTATCACCCCAAACTGCTTGTGCTACAGGAATGATAATAAGGAGGAAGCAGGAACTCGGAAAGCAGCAGCACTGTGAGAGTTTCTGAGTAGCAGACAGAGTAAGAATAGCTGAAAAAGTCCCCCACAAGAAAAAGAATGGTAGTGGTGATGCAGGACTAGGAATTTCTCTGCTCCCACTCTTTGACAGGATGATTCAGGCCCACTTTATTTTCCAGTGTGTCAAATTACTACCTCTGAAAAGTGTGTGGTTGGCAGCAAAGAGAAGGCGCACAGCTAAAGCATTAGAGTTTGCTGGTGTTCTAACAAAGAAGTTCCCCCAAGATATTTTGTGCAAGTCACTAGTGATACATCCAGACACTTCTGGAGCGTTCCAGATCTTCTTGCGACTTGGATTTCCAAGCAAGTTTGTGTTTTGTGCTGCTGGTAACTTTTCAGAATTTAACCAAAAGCCATAATTTAATTTTTCCTAATTATCTTTCCTGTGCTATACAGGGACTTGTTCAATTAAGCAGTTGTTTCAAAATAATTACAAATGAATTATTGCAAATCTGCTTTAAAGACTTAACGTTTCTGTGTTAGATTTGCAAAGAATGACTTTTGAAATGCTTTAGTCAAGCAGAAGCTATGCCTGCAGTTACCTCTCTCTGCAAAAAGGGCAGAAAAGAAGAGAGTAGAGGCTAGGTGTCAAGCCGCATCTATTTTTCCTTTTTTACTACTTTATTTACCTTTTGCATTATAACAAGTGAACTGAGAGGAAAGAGATAATTTTTAGTTCATTTTTTACCTTCTTGCTTCTTCGAAATAGTTGAAGAGATTTTGCACGTACTTTCAGAAAGATCCAAGTAGGTTCAGGGCAAAGAGGAATGCAGAATGCTTCAGCTCTGGTGCCTAGCAGAGGTCCTTTGAAGAGAAACAGGGAGATGATAAAACCATTTTTACAGTGTTTTAATTTGTGAATCAGCAAACACGTTTGTAATGCTCTGTCCTCTGCAGAAAGGAAACAAGTGTGATTAGCACCTATCGAATGTGGTTTCCCACAGAGGAAATTCTGTACACAATGTTTTGAAACAGTTTTTTGGTTTTTTTTTAAGGTAACTATATAGGCATTGCAAAAACAATGTCAAAGGCCTTTGAAGCATGGAAGGTGGTAGCATTTGGGGGCATCACTCTACAGACTGAGACTAATCCATAGTAAAGCTCCCTCTTGCACTGATGAACTTCTTATTTGTGATGACAAAAATGCACTGGAAAACAAATTTAACAATCGCTGTTCTCATCCTAGAGCTCTAGGCAATATTTTAGGTATGTGACACGAGACAGCATGGCAGTAAGATTAGCAATGGGGCAATGTTTGTGGGTAGAAGCAGTACTTGCATACAAACCCTCCTTGGGACCCGAAACAGAAGCAGCAAACCGAGCTGAGTGTAGATGGAAACACTGAACTTTCCACTGAATGTTTCTATGTTGAAGGCCTACCGTGTAGTTGGTTAATCGAGCTATTAATTAGGTGCAAGGAACAGCTTTTTCGCAATGGCTGCCTGGCTGATGTAACTATCTGGTGCCCTCTTGTGGAGTTTTTCACATCAGACAATGGCACAACGAAATCTGTCATCACAGTATCCACATACATCTCTTTAAAGGAGGGCACAAATAATTTTAGTCACGTTTGTAATTGTACCTATATGAAATAGATGCCATCAAATATTGATTTTTTTCCCCTGCAATTATTAATTCTGCAAATATAAAGGTTTTTCTGCAATTATTAGTACAATCCTGCCAGTGAATGGCCCAACTGAGAGCATTTGTGCTGAAGTAGTTGAAGGTTTGTGCTTGCACTGCAGAGCACATGAGAAGCAAGTAGGTATGAGGATGTCTTGGCCTGTTGCGTTTATCTCTACAAGGCCATTTTGAAAGTGATGAAGAAGAGTATATTTTTAGCTAGATAGTGGAGGATAAGGGCAGAAATTGGCAAAGAAGAGGAGAGGGGAAAAAAATCCTGGGAAAAAAAAATCAGGAAAAAAATTACAGTTTAAGTCATCCCTGGCTTAAGCATCAGTTACAGTAAATGAATGGCTACTCCTTCCCGCTTTATATATTTTATTTTAAAGGATTTCTCATAGCACAGACGTACCTTGTTTTGTAGCTGGTCAAAGCATACAATCCCCATACGACCATATCATCAAGCGTGGGCTAATTTCCCTAAGTGGAAAAGAAATGATTGTGCCATACTTTTCAGAGGCTGGATAAATTTTGCAAGTTTATCACTGACCTATGTGTTTCAAATATAACTCAAAGAGGTTTTCTTTTAACTCATCTGTTTTTTCCATTATTTGAACTTAGCAGTGACCTCAAGAAACTGTAAAAAATAGGTGCATGCCAGCTGTGTTCTTGTTCCAAGTGAGCATGTGACTCACCAAAGCAATTCTGCCCACTTCTTCATAACACAGCTCCTTTCTCATAAATGTCAAGAGCTGCTTAACTCAAAGACAGTCCTGCTGCTATAGCCTGGACAGCCCTTGAATCTGGGACACGTAGATCGGAGCTGTAATTTATGTGGGGGTGGTAGTGCATATTGCACACACTCACATTCCAGTCCAACATATTCGGTAGGATTTTGCAGTAAGAGTGTTTCTTTCAGAGGAGGCCCACCCCAATTTCCACTTGTACTAGATACTGTCTGTGGGAACCTAAACAAGTCACTTAAGGTTTATGAACCAGCTCCCACACCTAAAGGCAAAAATTACAATTCTCAGGTAATGTTCTAAAAGCCTTTAGAATCAGGGATCTGTAGTGGACTTTGATAAGTGCTGGGGGCAGGCATTATGTTAGGATAGAGGTCTAAAGAAGAAATAATTTCTCTTTTGGGGTTCCACCTCCACTCTTCTTTCATTATTTTCGGGCTAAGGGATGGAAACGTGAGATCTTGGCTGTATGTTGTTACTTGTTTTTAAAGTCTGTGGTTCTGTTATTTGGAAAATTTTTGCCTTCCAAATGACCAGCAAGAACAGAGTTTAGAGAAAAATAGCCTACACCTATTCTCTACAGCCTCACACATCTGGTTCAGATTTGCAGTAAGAGGAGCAACGAGATGTGTAATGCAGGTTTATGAACACAGCAGATATATACGCCCGTACACACACACATAGATGCACGCTGGATGCAGAAGACTTAAACCTGTTGGATTCAGTTAAATGAGGCATAAGGCTAGTGAGAAGTACGTAACTATTTGTTATAATGGTTTCCACGTCACTTGTAAAGAACCTGCATTTATGGAGTCCACCCTGCTTCTCAATACGCTCTGGTAATGAGGAGTGCCTTGTGGCTGAGTGTCTTCATACAGTAACACAAGGAAGGCACTTCCTCTTGCATTGTTCTTTTTTCCTGAGATGAAATCTGTCAGAGCATGGTTTTAAAAGTTAACTGCCTGGAAGTGAAATCCCATGGAACTGAGGGTCTGTGTTTAAAGTTGACAGAATTTATTATTATCTTTAGAACAAGCAGTGGAAAAGCTACAACCTATTTAAGGCAAAGAAGGAAAAATGGAACAAGCCAGTCTTTACAGACAAAGAAACCAATGAGTATTAATGCACAGTCATTTTAAACTTCTGACAGGAGATAATTCTCTGCAATATTTGCATCATGTAGTTAAAAACTGGCAGTATTAATTCATGTTTAAAATTAGTCTGTTTCCAGTACCGTCTTCATGGTTAGTTGATTGGGAAGATTGATAATGTGCTGCAGGTTCCTTGTAATGAATGTTTTTTTCTGTATTGATTATTGCAACATATAAGAGCAAGTGTGATCCCAGCAGATTATTTACATTGCACAGCAGTGTGGTCTGTTGGGGCAGTGCATTTACAAAGCCATAGAAAATGGTTTCAGAGAGAGTTGACAGATTACTACAATGTTTATCATTGTTACAGTCTCCGTGGGAGTCTGGTTTAATCTGATTAACATAACAGTGGGAACACAATGACAATAAAAATTAGAAGCACTAAAGAACTCTTCTATTATGTTCCAAGTGTGACTGACTGGAAAAGAGACATTGCAATGAATGCGGAACAGGAGAGGCTCAAGGGTGACTAATAGGTCAAAGAAGATTTTTTTTTGTACACATACCATTAAGCTGGGATTTTTTTACACACAGTGTGCTTTAAGCACCTACTTTAGGTATTCTGAATTGCCCTCTCTGTGCTTACATGCCTCTGAATTGACTAATCTAGCAGATAGCTTTGGTCCTCTGAATCATACCTAAGTCAGATGTATGGAGTGAGCTAAAGCTGAAGTTCTATCTGCCCAGGTCCAATCTTGGAAAAGTAAACTACAATACAATTTGAAGTTGAGTTTAGGAAGCTACAGAAGAGAAATTGTGGAAGGTATGATTTGACAGAGATAATCAGAAAGACAAAATCTTGATTGTAAGTTCTTAAAAACATATCTTCATTAGTTTGGGGTTTGTTGTTGGCTTGGTTTTTTTTTAAAAACTGTCTCAGTTACAACTTTGAAATAAAAAATTGAGGGGAAAGAAAGGACGTAAGGAAGAAAGTAGAATGTAGTGGTTCTCTTCAGGTAGTAATTCCGTAGTACCTATGTGATTAAGATGCATAAACCACTTTCAGAAAGAACATGGGTCACTTGGAAAACTACATTTTCTCAAAGGTCAAACCAAAGATTCTGAAACACCTTGAAGTTAGTAGAAGCAGGTGGGGAAAAGCTGACATCTTTTTTTTCCCATGAGCCATAAAAATCTGTTTTTTTGGCAATAATTTAGCAACAATAGAGAACACTTTGTTAAGAAAAGTTAAACCAAGCATACTTCAAACCCTGGAAACAATTGAAAGAATACTGACTGAAAGGCGTTCCAGGCATCACTAGTAATAAAGCTAAGTGCTAGTGGGAAACTGTCAATAGATATCAAAACATTTACTGCTATTAAACAGTAGACATTGTTGGAAGCTTTGTTACGTTCTTTTGTATTCTTTACAGAACTGCCTACTGTGTTGTAGGAACAGGTATGCTGAAGTAAATCACAGAGTAGATGGTTTCAATTCATGAAACTTTGCGGGTTCCTTTTCCCACTACTTTCACTGGTTTATTTTGGAGAAGTCCAGTGTCTTGCTGTGCATCAGGAGGAGTGGGGGAGGGACAACCTAAATCTTACTAAACTCTCAACTAAGACTAAAATACAAGTCTAGAAATAGCTTTCACAAACTTCCAGGCTTAGCACATGTCTTGGTCCTAAACACTTACCTCCAGTAGGAACAGTTGGAGCCACGCTATCTTATTCACCAGGCGATAAAACATCACATTGTAGGTTAGTTAGACAACCAAAAATTACAAGTTCTTTTTTAGGAGGCTTCATCCTGTCACTTAGTACTGGTCCAGGAAGTCTATAGGAAAACAAAAAAAAATCATCTGTGTCTAAAGAAGTCACTGATACAGAGTTCTTGGACAATGAATCTATAGAGTACACAGTTGTTTCCACGGCACAGCTGGATTTAAGTTTCCGCAAAGCAGGTGAAAACAAATTTCGATGTACTTTCTTGTGAAATGATGTGCAGTAGTATTGTGTAGCTGTAGATCAGAGAATAATCACACAGGCCACCCTGAAGGAAGATTTTTCAAAGGCGCCTACAGAAAATGAGTAGCCAGTATCTATGAATTTTTACTGAAAAGAGGTGTCTACTTCTCATCCCCAATCTACAATGTATAATGTATATTCTAAAATGTATAGATCAAATACAGCAAACATTGCAGCAGAGCATTAGCCAGAAGTTGAAGCATTCTCTGTATTGTTCTCTAAGACATAATTTCTCTTCTTAGTTTCTTGCAGCATTTTGATGATAACTAAGA
This sequence comes from Rhinoptilus africanus, assembly GCA_013400135.1. NCBI lineage: Eukaryota > Metazoa > Chordata > Aves > Charadriiformes > Glareolidae > Rhinoptilus > Rhinoptilus africanus. The sequence goes on from VXBO01004322.1 coordinate 11,305, forward strand.
AAATATGATAAAGAGAACTCTTGGAACACTGAGTGGAGATGAAGAAACGGTGTGAACAACTTGACAGTGTAAAAAAGACAATAGGGAGGAAGGAAACAGAAGAGAAAGTGGTTTGGCAATCAGCCCGTGAGAGGAGGATGTAGAAGTGCGGTGATTAAGTGATAGCCCCATATTGTTTCCTCTTACATGAATTCTTAAACTGCTCAGGGTTTGTGCCCCATTCCTTGCCTTTTGTGGGAGTCGGGACCATAAATTTTCATCTCCAGATAAAGAGGTGGTTCATTCTCCCTCACACCAGAAGAGGACCCATACGTGGAGTAAATTTTCTATCTCAGAGCTGCTGTTTCAGATTGTTACAATCTCAACTGGATGACCAGAGAACCTGTCATCAGGAGACTGAGGTCAAGTCACACCTCTCTGAACTTCCTCTCCTGCAGACTCAGAGGTCCTTCTGTGCAAAACACTTAGATTTGGAACAGAGACACAAAATCTGTCTGCTTTTTCTTGCCTCTGCTGAGTAGAGGGGCAATCACTGCTGCATAGCTATGGCTACACTACTACAGAGATTGCGCAGCAAGGAGACTGAAGGTGGTACGATGGTGGTGAGGAGGCAGTGAGGCTCAGATCAGTTTGCTTCAACTTCAGCTAAACTCTATGAGGGGAAAGACAGAAGAGGTAGAAAGATTATTTTGAGGAGATAAAGACACTAATACCCATTCAGTACATTTTGTGACAAGGGTAATAATTGTCAGTAAACTAGAGACAACGAGTGGAGAGCTGGACCACAGTAAGTTGAGGATGCTAGGACTAATTTTGCTTTGTAAAGAAAAATAATTGCCTAATAACTCTTCATTAACAAAGCTGAGGTTGCGTGGAAGTCTTTCAGAGTGGAACAAGTGGCCACAGCCTAGGTATCTGAAAAATATTGGGGTAAGGTTTGCTCGGACAGGAGGGACTGTTGTGCCGAAAGACCTTAGAAGAGGCAGAGGATGTTGTGGGAGGTTCTATAACCAGAACTGCCTACGCAAGTGAACGTGCGGGAGAGGGCGCCAGACAGCAAGGAGTAACTTTAGGTGTGCTAACATCTGAGTAGGCTAGGACGAGAACAGCTAATTTAAAGTTTTGGTTGAGGTTATATTTTGCGTAACCTCAGAGAGTTAGAGTGGGCTACTGAGCAAGCATGACTGTGGTAGCTAGTGCATTCAGCGTTCATAGCAACAGTCAGGATATATGAACATTGACCGAATATCTGATTCCTGGCATTCACGTCAGCGACTCCAGCCTTTGATCAGTTACAAGTATAATCTTTATCAGGCCTCTATAATTAGATGTGCGAGTGCAAACTCAGTAGGAACTGTGTAGCTTCCTTTATTGTTATTGAGTCACACTAGTGTTTCAATTACGGCAATGTGATACCAGTCTCTACAGTGAACTAGTTCCTTCTTAAACTAGAAAATTCATGTACAAAGACAAAATTTATACACTTAGCATTGGCTGCCTGTGCTCCCAGAATACTGAATTAGGCAACACACAACTAGGTTACAACTTCGGCTCTATTTATTCTTGGGGCTGTAGCAGTACAAGCAGAAATATTCAGGAAGGAGGACACTGGAGCACTGTCAGACGGGGTCTACCCGCTCCTTTTGCAATGGCAAATCCAGCATTTACGTGAACTGTGCTGAATGGCAGATACTTATATCCATCCTATCCTCAAACAAGGTGCTTCCTAGAAACATCTTCATGCTTGGTGGACTTCCACAGCCCTTCACCTATTTGTACGGGTTGCCACTTGATGCAAAACTTTCACTGGGCTACCTTTAAAATCACATATTCAAACGTCAATCCCATTTCACTGCTATGACAACCCATTGGCAAGAAGGCCTCTGGGCACCACTAGTGAAAATCTTCATAACTCATCTTTGCGTCTTTTCTCCACCACTGTGTCTCTAATAGCTGCAATTGCAGTCCTGCCAAGTTAATGCAGTACTGTCCCTCACCATGCCTTGCAGAAACATCTGAACGCAGCAGACATAGCTGTCATTTGTGCAACTCATTCCAGACATAACTGTCATTGATGGTGACCAGGTTAAGGCTGGTACTTCAGGTACTTCATGCATGTGAACTTCAGTATATTTTTCCTTGTATTCAGAGGATTTTCATTTTGCACAATGCAAAACTTGCAACAACAGCTCAAGATTATCTCCGGGCACCCACGAACTCTTCTTTTTGTTGTTTAGTGTTTTTGTCCGTGGACTAACAATGCAACCGATCCCTTCAGCTGAGAACCAGCAGCCAAGTGGCTAGCAGTGATAAAGAGAAGGAAGGAGGAACAAGTGAGAGTTTGACCTCACAACCTTTGTTTAGATTGCTGGTTCTTTTTAGTATTTCCTCTTGTTATTCTTTCAAGTATTTGGAGAAAGAGGAGGGAGCTGTAGCCAAACCAGTATGTATGCTTATTCCATAATCTAAACATTTTTATCGTCTCTTTCTCTTTTTTTTTTTTTGGCGGTTGTTTAAATGGCTATAGAAATATGCCAGAAAAACGGAGACTAAAGTCTAAATTTTTGCAAGATTTTATTCTGGGCAGTGCGCCAAGTAACAGGTAATTGTTGGCAGGACTACAAGGTTGATTTTGCATACTGCTTTTGGTCCATAGAGGTGATGTATATGTACAAAATGAGGACTGAATACAGGCCTTCAGGCAGTGGCTGGGACCTTTACAGCTCAATTATACTATGTACGCAAAGTCCTTGAAAAACTTCATTTTGAAATAGGGTGGGGGGCTGTTGTAGAACATTAGTGCCCTTGATTTCAACCTCCTGCCCACTTCTGCCTTCTTTGGTTCTCTGGGACTTGATGCAGTACTTAAAGACCACCCAGTTCTGTCTAGTACTTAACGCAGGCTGTGCATAGAGGAATGAAAGACTTGGACAAAAGTTAGCCTTCAGGTAGTTCAGTTACTAAATATCCAGCATGGCATCAGAAACAAAACCAGGCCACTGCTGTTTCTTCTGTTGGTTATTTAGACAGGCAAGCACTAGTGTGTGTATCTGAACACATCAAGAGAAAACACATTAAGGCTAATATAAACAAGTCGCTTCAAGGAGGAATTCTGTCTGGAGGTCAGTAAAAAATTTTCACTGTGAGAACAATTAAATGTTGGAATAAGCTGCCAGGAAAGTGGTAGAATTTCCCTCACTGGAAATATTCAAGACTTGGCTCGGCAGGGCCCTGGACATCCTAACTCAGTGTCCCTGCTTCCAGCAGAAGGTTGGACCAGATGGTCTCCAGAAGTCCCTTCCAGCCTAGATTTTTCTGTGATCTATGATAATACGCCTAATCATCGTGTTTCAAAGTTGGGATAACAGAAGAATGTTGTTATTTTCTCTCATGTCAGGCAAATGAGGATTCCAGTGCCTACGGAAATACTAACTTTATTATGAAATAGAAAAGGAAGGAAAAGCAATAGTTGCATTTCACTTACAAACATTGCAACTGACTATAGTCAAAACCAATCTGGTAAAGTTGAACTGCATAGATAACCACAAGAATACAGGTTTCTGCTAACCTTCATCAAAAAAAGTCATAAAATAATCTTTTTTTTTTTTTCTGCAGAGGGCTGCTTTACTGCGGTAAATATGCCAGTATGTTTAATACAGTACAGCAAAACAGCTGGACTGGCAGTGATGGATATGTGTATAAAAGCAGGCAATTTTTTAAATGAGTATTATGGTTTCCTGTAAAAGCCAAATAAGCATTTACATTGTTTTGAAAAAACCCAGACTCACTAGTGATTTGGTATTTTATCAATTGTAAGTAGATCGCTCTTATATAAAAATGCACAATGTAGAGCAAAAGGAGACTTGAGATACTTTCTAATTTCTACAGATTGAGGCTGTACTTTGCACTGCTTCTACAGCACACCAGCGTGTTTGGTGTTACGCAAATTAGTGTTAGCCATTTCAAGAGATGTAACAGACACTGCTAGCTTGGCCAGGCACTTCACAACAATAATGCAGGAGTTTACTTTTCTCTTTTTTTAAATTATTTTTTTTAGCATTAGTTAACATAGAAGAATGTATAATAAAGCAAAGCTAATGCAACCCGTTTTATGATAGAGAGGCATATATAAGTCTCACAAGATACAGCAACTGCTGTAAACATGCTAGCTAGAGAGAACCCACGCCAGGTAACAAGCCAAAAAAGCAGATTACTTGTTTCCTACATTAACAACTAGAGGAGCCGCAGAATAAGCTAAGAAGATCAGTGCAGAGGTAGGTAATATACCAGTTAATTACATTTGCTCTCCTCAAGGACAATGAGAAACTCTGTGTCCAGATATTACCACCCAAATAAGTCATGGTAATAATTAATTGCTAAGATGCTGGCTTCCTGCTTCACTGTAAGACGCTTGTTGCAACTTATATACCAATTGGCATTACTGTGCGAGATCCTGTGCCACTAACGAACCTTAACAAACCTGTGTACAGCATGTACTGGGGTGGGGAGAACTGCCCCCTGGACGTGCTGGTGCCCTGGAGTAGGTGATGTCCTTCTCTTGTCTGGGCAAATTCTTGAGTGGCTGCAGATGAGCTGGGGAGGAGCATGAGGCTGAGAGGATGACGAGGATCAGCGGGTACCTCACCCACTGACATGATTAGTACATCGTGTCCTTTCTTGTGAAGGCTCATTGCGTCATGGCTTTCCCGTGTCAAAAGCTAGGCTCAGATGGGTGGACTGATGCTCTGAGCATCTAAACTTAATGGACAGAAAAACTTGTAAGTATTCTGGGATCCATTTACTGTAAGGTAAAAACCTAGGAGTTATAAGGTTTTTATAAAATTATCTGGAAAGAAAATGATGCACACAAGACAATCCCTTCTGAGAGAAAGGGGAAAAAAATATAAACCATCCAAACTATGCAGCTTTCCTGTGTGTATCTCCTTTTGAACTCTCACAGCCCATTCAGTGTGCAAGACGGTTTAGCAAATCCCATTTCAGTCACTACATGTGCATTCTTGGATGGGCTCTCCATCAGAAGCTGCTCCACAGAAAATGGAGACTTGGAACAGGAGGGCTGTGTTTAAACCCTGTGCTTAGTCTTAATGAATATATTCAGAATAAAAAGCAACTGAAACCATCTGTGCCCAGAAGAAGCAAATCCAGATGTTGTAGGAATTTAGTCCTCTCCTTCGTTAATCATGTCTGCAGGATCATTCAGCTTCTGCAGCATATGCCCGCTGTGCTTTTGAGGGATAGTTAATATACATGGATGTCAGCTCGCTTAGGAAGGAAATTTTGGTCACATCTTTGTTAATCAAATGGAAACAGAATTTCTTACTCCTCTTAGGTAGAGTCACACTACAATTTACTCAATTAAGAAGGAAAAATGTCAGGTCTAATTTCTAGCTTTTGATGTCTTGCCTCACTGAAGTCTGTTCAAAGTCAGTGGGATGCCTTGAGCCTTCCTGTGTTACCGAAGGTGAAAGCCTTCCTGCTGCCTCCTGCAAATACCACCCTACACACTCATTTCTGCCACTTACGATGGGTTTTCTTTTCGTATTCCCAAGCAGGTGTGGCTGCCTGTTTGAGGCAGTAAAGGATCCACTGGATCTCCACAAGGCCATTTGTTATCCTGGACAGGCACAGGTTGAGCTGTGCATTCCCATTTGCTCTTCTGTAGCTGTGTGAGCACTAGGCAGTGGAAAGTGCAGTCAGCTGTGGTTTATTTACTGGTTTCTATACGCCACCTCTATTTCAAGGTCAGGGAACAAATCAATGCATCTTTTTTGACAATGAGGAATCTTGCTTCAACAATTAATTTGCGAAGACTTGCATGTTAGCTGCTTTGACAAGAACGTCCTACCTAATTAAAATACAGCCTCTAATGGCAGCTGAGCAGGAATGATCACCTCTAGCTGTGATCATTTGACAGATTTCATAACCTGGTGACTTAGCAGAGAAGGAAATGGTATTTGAATTTACCAAATATGATTTGTGTTTTAAGTAAACAAGAAAAGTTCAACATATATAATGTATTTTAATTTCCAAATGTACAAACCCTGTAGTTACTTGGCCACTGAGACTGGCATATGGAGTATGCAACAGCGGGAGGCGATTCTCAGATCTGGGACGCCTTAGTTTATAAGACATAAAATCAAGAATCACATCTTAAAGATTCTGAATTTCGCATACCTATTCAGAGTCTTTGTTCCTTTCCCAAATGCCTTTACTACTGTGCCATGTCCTAACAATCAGAGTTTCCTTCTTACAGATTCCCATTTGTATTGGGTTTGCTGCATCCCTTTACTTTCCTGTTCTTCTAGATACAGCATTGCCCCTCTGACCGGCCAAAAGCAGACTCCAGCTTTGAAGAGTCACAAGGCTGACGTCAAAAGAACAAGCTTAAACCAGCGTTCTCATCAGGTTCCTGACATGGCAGGTGGCAGGGCCTACAGCACTCCTGCAGTCAAACCTGGGAGGGGAGGAGAGAAGACCAGGGGGACTCTTCACCACAGCACTTGAAGATAAATTTTTTTGAAGTTAAGGTAAGGCAAAGTCTCTTGTTCTCGTGAGGTTACTGGTTTCAGCCAGAACAGTTGTGATTCTCTTAGAGTATCTTCCCCAGCTAGATTTAAAGATGTACTCCTAACTTTTTGGAAATAGCTCATAAGAATAACATTTTTCTGTGTTACTTAGATGAAAGGGACTCGGAATGTGTTTCAACCAACAGCCTGTCCTGAGAAAAGGGCTGCTTTTATCTACTGACATGTCTTACCAGTACTGCTTTCTGCAGCCTGGTTTTGGCTTTCAGACAATAATGATTAACAGTTTTCTCCAGCAATAGATAATTATTATTTATTCGCAATGGTTTTATTACATTTGCAGCTGTCTTTGTCAACAGCAGCTTGATAACCTGCTTACAGAAGTCAGTGGTCTTAAAATGGCTACTTTCCCTTGGAGAAATCTTACAAGGTAGTTTTGAATAATTTCCTACACTTAAATGATTCAGCTTGATAACAAACTGTGTTTCTGAGGCAACAAGGAAGGTTGTGGGAGACTACACACGGGATGATCCCTGTGGTTCCCTCTAAAGCAAAGGACGCAGTCAAGTGCTTTTATGTAGCATGTGAAAGCAACAAGTTCCTTGGCATCTCCTATTTATAATGAGACAAGTGTTGGTACATAGGAGAAGTAGCCAACAACATGGCAAAGATTTTATCAGTCCCTCTGATGACAAGTCTGCAGTTGGTCAGCCCTGTGGTTGTGTTAAGGACCACGTGTTTGACGCACAACCACCAGAATGGTATTGTGATGGGATGCCCAGTTGCCGTGAGAGTGGATCTTCTTGTCATGTCTATATGTCTGTGTCACATCAGGTTGCAGTACAGTTCCCTCTGCAGGGAGATATTATAGAAGTGATGGGAGACAACCTTCTTCTCCTCCCCTCCTAGCATAGAGTTGGAGGCTGAAACAAAATAAGGCAGTGCACTGGGTGTGCACTGCACGTTTTGGGTACGAGAGCTCCCAGTACTTTCACTGTCTGCCTTGTGGGTCCAGACCATGCGTGAAGCTGGTGATGTAAGAAACCGCCTCTCTCCTGACGCCAGGCTGCCACAGGTGAAGTCACAGAGGCAGCAGAGACAGACCTTCATTCCTTTGTTGGGGAGAAGGTGCTTCTCCTGGTCCTCTTTGCTCATGAGTTCCCTTTCTCTAGAAGATGGAAGAGCTCCATAAAGAGCCCTTTAGGATGTGACACAAAACAGGTGGTTAGAGAAGGAACTCTTTGGGAAAGTGAAGGAAAAAAAATCCTCAAAGATCAAGATTTCATAGGAGAAAAAGTGAGGAAATATTTGTTTTGCCTCCAGTGGTATTTTTGTGTTAATAGTATTGCTTTATCATTGATAGCTGCAGTGTGGATATGTTACATCAGACTAAAATCTCACATGGCCAATTTCTTGTCTTAGAGCAGGATGGTTTCGTTATTAAGCAGTACAGAAATAGGATCATTTATATCTGTTCCCGTCTTTGCTCGCATTTCTCATGGTATCTTTTTAACATGCTTGAGATAGAAACTTTGCCATTAAAACACAGCATTTCCCTATCTCAAAAGGAAAATGACGGTCTTTAATTAGCTAGCATTTGTGAAATGCTTGGGGATATTTGGGATCAGGTATTACCGAAGTAGAAAGTGGTATAATTAAAAAAAATACTCAGTTCTCATTTTGTTTTTACCCTAGCTGTAATTAAACAGGGAGGTTTCCCATTCAGTTTGCACACTGACAGCTGTTCTTGAGTATAAAGCTTCTGGGATTTGGCATATTTTCATCTGCTAAATGATGAGAGAGAATAGCAATCCAGTTTACGGCTCATGAATTTTCCATGGTTTATCTCTCCAGACTCCTGGAGATGACTTGCATGTGCCTGTACATTATGCAAGGCTGCTCAAATACATTTGATAAAAGATATGCTATGCTGAGCCCAGGCCAAATTCTTCTCTGAGTTAACGCCTTTAAAATGCACGACAGCAAAACGTATTTCCTCATTGTTGTCTACTCACACAGCTCAAAGAGCAAACCACAGCATCAGGCTCCTGCAAGCAAGTGCACAGCTCTGTAGCAGAGCTTAACAACCAAATAAACTGATAATGGGGTCCGATTCACACTTCGCCTCTAGAAGTGCTTGGTTTAGTATTACTTTCTCAGCTGAGATGTCTATAGACTTGTGAAATGCTGGTTTAGTGATGCTCTGGATGAATCCAGTCTCCTCAGGGTAGTTAAACCATTGCTCCCTCACACTTCAGTGCAGCTAGCGTGTGCCCAGAAAGCGTGAATTGATATTGAAGCTACTGTCAATCAGCTTTCTTGAAGGAAGAGGCCGTTTAGCAGAATACCAAACTGGATGTTACATATCATCTTCAGCATTTCAAATCTGAGCAAGTTTAATGCCGGTTTAAAAAGTTTTAAGATTCAACCTAAAAATTTTTAAACATTGTGTGATCAACCAAGTGGCAAAGTATTAAACATCCTTAATGCACAACCTGTGTAAGCAAAACTCCACTCTGTTAAAGCAATTTCACAGCAAGTGATGGATGTGTGCAAGTTTAATGAAAAGCATTTCTAAAATGCATAACTTCTAGCTACTGTGAGTCTCCAGCATGTCGGCACATTCCATATTCATTGCTCTCGTAACAATAGCGTATGGCATGCTGCCCATTCCCTGTCAACTGAATTAGCATTATAAAAACAGCAAAACAGAAGAAAATACCTTAGAAAGTCACATATGGTATAGAGCCTCACTGAAATTACTGTTTAGAGCAAGGAAATTCACGTAGCTGTCCCATACTGACTGCTGTGCTGTGGATCTGCAAACTGGTGTTCTTGGGTGTTTCAGGAAGTCGGTTCTATCACTGGACAGTATTTACTGAAGTGACACACATTTTAGTGCCTGCTTGTGTAGGTTTATCATTCATCCCAGAATCATCTATCAGTAGCATCCTATATAGGCCACCAGGATTCCCAGTAAGAGGCTGACTGGAGTGGGAAGATACAGCCCCGAAGGCTGAGCTGTATGAATCCCAGGGTGCCTGAACATGCCTTGTAGGAGGTGGTGTCCTATTTGAAGGACATTTCAGGTGTTTCTTCTTTCTTGGAAAATGTTGGAGACCATTTCTAATGGACTTCAATCCCATGATACCTACTACATGTGCGATTAGTGGTCTTTAAAGTAGCCTCCAAGGAAACTTCAAAGGGTCTAAGTGTGTCTCCAAGGGGATGTGGATTTTGAGATGGGGGTAACAAGTGACACGTAGGCAAGAGGAGACACAGTGCTGTGCATTTTCATGGGCCAAGGAAAACAGATGGGGACACGTGTGCCTATAGGCACACCCTGCTCATCTGCAGATGGATGTGAAAGACATGGATGTGAGATTCTGGAGTGTGTCCAGAGAAGGACAACAGAGCTGGAGAGGGCTCTGGAGCACAAGTCCTATGAGGAGTGGCTGAGGGAGCTGGGGTTGTCCAGCCTGGAGAAAAGGGGGCTGAGGGGAGACCTTCTCGCTCTCTGCAACTCCCTGAAAGGAGGGGGGAGCCAAGGGGAGTCGGGCTCTTCTCCCAAGGAGCAGGCCATGGGACAAGAGGAAGCGGCCTCAAGTTGCGCCAGGGGAGGTTTAGATGCGATATTAGAGAAAATGTTTACACTGAAAGGGTTATCAAGCCTTGGAACAGGCTGCCCAGGGAAGGGGTTGAGGCACCGTCCCTGGAGGTGTTTAAAAGCCGGATGGACATGGTGCTTAGAGACATGGTTTGTGGTGGGTTTTGTCAGAGTTCGGTGGATGGTTGGACTCAATGATCCGAAAGGTCCCTTCCAACCTGGGCAGCTCTATGATTCCATCTCCTCCG
>VXBO01004322.1:23643-86841 GCA_013400135.1 Rhinoptilus africanus
ACTTGTGTAAGAACGGTTTTTTATCCCATTAGAATGTTAGGAGAGAGAGAACAACAAAAAAATTGCTTTAAATCTATACATATTACTATTAAACTACAAAGGAAAAGAGTGTAATTCTGTATTTTTGGAGGTATTTTTGTTATTTGAGTAGTTAAAAGATGAAATAGGTGTTGCGCTTTCCTGTGTACCTATACTCTTTATTGGTAAGGTAGTAAGTAAAGTATTTACAAACCAAATTCAAAGGCTGGAAATTTACAAGTGAAATAAAAGTTAGGATGTGAAAAGGAAGCCCTATTCCAGTATATTAGGTATTTTGCATCTGAAGCCTGCGAGAGTCCTCGTTGCTGTGGACTGGGAGATCAAACTCTGATGATTCAGACAGTAGGGTGACTCCTGGGTGGTGCCCGCAGCTGAGCTTGTCCTTTTATTCTGTTGCTTTAGGATTTTTTTGTGGTGGAGAGGGAGTGCAAATGGTGAACCGCTCCTCTGTTAGGACTCTTTTGAAATCACAGTGGATCTTTCAAGGGATTCCCATAGTGGGAAAAACGTCCAAATATTAAATGGCTTTCACCCAAAAAGCAACTGGCAATGCTGCAGGCCTCGTATGCAGAGATTTTTCTACAGTGTCCACTCAGTTTTGTAATTTTGTCCTGCCCTGTTGAGGGTGGTTTCAGGTCCCATCAGAGCCATGAGGGTGCAACGCCCATGGATGTCATTTTTTCTTTACACTCATCCCCATGCTGTAGCCAAAATTGCACTTCCGCAGTTCAGCATCTCGGGGTTTCTGGTCCCTGACTGAGGGCAGTTGTGAGCACCTGACAAGGCTGATGTCTAATTACCACAACAACAAAAAAAGGAGATTCGGGGAGCTTATTAGCTTCTTCACAGCTGTGCAAGAGGAAATTGTGCAGGTCTTTGCCCTGGACATCATCTAGAATTAGAAGGGGGAACTCATGCCAGAGGGTTGGGAAATCCGCATCTGTTTGGGCACAAGTGAAGCTGGCCTGGATGTTTGTATCTGAGACTTCCCCGTGGCTCCAAGGGTGGGTGCCTTTGCCTTGCTGAGAGCTGTGGGCTCTTCAGGCACGTCTCTACTTTGCCTCTCACATCCTTGCAGAGGCAAGTGATAAGGCAAAATCATTGTGAAAAATGGAATTAAAACATTGCACTTATGTCCCAGCTCAAGTCTGCCATTCTTGCTGTAAGTGGGGATCCCCCACTCTAAAATCTTCCTTTGAAAAAAAATTAATGAGGCACTTTGTACAGAGGCTGCCCAAAAATTAGTGCTTCCAAGAAGGAAAAGGAATTGGGAAGAGTGCCTTAAATCGAAATAGAGTGTGGTCCAGCCAGCTCACCAAACCCACGGCTCGTGTTCAGGATGGAGTCTGCAAGATTCAGACCTTGCTTGTCTGTCTTACACGTCTTGCTCTGATGTATTTCCAGAGCGAGCGCTGTAGTGAGCTCTCCTTGTTCGGAGAGGAAGTGGGCTGAATCTCTGATTCTGTAGATTGAAAAAGCAGCACATTTTTTAGCTGGCTTTGTAAAGGTTGGGTTGGTTTTACTGGAGGGCTGGGAGTTTTGGGTTGTTTTTTCCTCCAAAGATGATGCAAGGAGGTCTTTAGTAAAAAAGGGAGGGAGTTCCTGCTTTTTGTCAGTGGATCTCTCAAGCCATAGTGCTTGAATGGGTCAGCTCTGGTGAGGGAGGTGGTGAGACAGCAGGCTGGAGGGTGCTGCCTCACACATCTTGTTCAGAGACTGCAGCCAGCGACGTTCTCCAGACTGTGCACGTTTTGGGATGCTCACTCATATATCTGCAGACTCAACACAGAAAATCCTGAATATTACTTCAAATGAGTTTGGCCTAGGTCTCTAGTGCTCACTGCCAACTAGCCTTTCGGTAAACACATTTATACCTGCAATCTTTATGTCCTGGTTTTGGCACTAGATGTTTGCATCTCCTTTAGCGTGGTTTGGCGATGCCGCATGCCCCCCTCTCCTTGTCTTCACAGCAGAAGCTTGCTGTGATTAAACACAGGCGTCCTTCGAGTTAGCTCCCGCCACGCTCCCTCCGCCTGCGGTGGAGAAGATGCCTTGGTGGGATGTCAGCTCTGCAGCACTCCGGGCTGCTCCCTGCGAGGGTCGGGGGGTCCGCAGGACAGCGTGGGACAGAGTTAAACGTGGTGGCGTGAATGTATAGCAGGGTCACTGCGTGGCTGATGTCATGATGGTATAATTTAATTTCTTGTTGCCATAATGATAATTTAATTTGTCTGAAGCCGTGTCCCTGTATTGTAAAGCCTTGTAGTTTATTTAGACAACATTTAAGCGAAAGCACAATACAGCAAATAAAAATGAGGGACTGAGCGCTAAAGTTTATTGCATTTTTCACCAATAAACTGGTACAGTTTCTTCATCAACATACGTACAAGCCCACAGCTTTCTCATTTCCAGAAGTCTATTCATTCACATTGTTTGAGGGATGAGAGGAGAAAAAAACATGGACAAAAATTATGTGACATGTAAAATTATGTAAAAAACCCAGTATGTAAAACCATACTCGTAGGCGTCTGTATAAACCAGCGAGAACATGGCCCTCAGCGCAGGCACCCCCAGGTACAGCCTGGGAGATGCTTTTGCTCTGTGCTGTTCCCCGGGGTGGGTGCACATGAGCCTCGTCAGACCAGTTGGAGTAACGAATCCTGGAGAACATGGTGAAGGCATGCTCTGGGGAGTCTCGGTTACTGCATGCAAAGGCTGTGATTTTCACCGAAACCTGCTTCAGCTTCTGTGCTCTTAGGGCAGAAGCGGTAGTACTGAACCAGCCAAATTGCAAATCGTTGAGAGTCGCGTCTGCTTTTACGCGGGGCAGTATCTTGAGCCAGCATCTCTTGTGAGGTTTGAATTGGGGCGGGTACTTCACAAGTTGCCTAAAGACTTATTTGGGGATGGCAATGTTTTGCAAAACAGTTTTATACTCAGAAAACCTCTGCATGAAGCAATGATAGATCTCTATGTATATAGCATGAAGTTACATTTTGCAAGCCATCACAAAATCTTTCATCTTTTTCAAGTAAGGATTAATGAAAATTTGTCATTATTGTGGGATGAAATTGTGAATAAAATGTCAAGACCCAATATTTCTTGCTCTTACCTGAAGGAAATTAATGTTGTAATAAAATAATGGAAAAAATGAGAGTCAGCAGGGAGTCGTGTGAGCGCTGGGGACAGCTTGTGTCCGCTGGGAAAATAGTGAATCAAGGGTGGAGGATATTTAGGGGAGAGGAGGAGGCTGTGTAGTGCCAGCAAAGAGGAGTGGGGCAGAAGGCCAGAGCACGTGCACTGCAGCGTTACTGGTCGTGAAACCTTACCAGTTTCAAAGGTGTATTCTGTTCTGTGTAGCACAAGCTTGTTTTTCTAACCGTACCTACGGAAAAATATTTTTTCCCATTTATTTAAGATCCTTAAGATATTTTAAATATGCACACACTATAAGCAGTAAAATCATAGAATCATTATTTAAAGCCCTCTGAAATAAAAAGAAATTTTTATAGTAGTTCCTCCAGGTTTTGGACTGAGCCCTTAAAAAAGAAGGAAACACTTGTGGAGGAGATAATCCTTCTTTGTAGGATTTTGGTGGGGTAACATGGGAATTATTCAGGATGCGAGTGAAATAGATGAAGTTAAAAAAATGGCAGTAATAATTAGGAGACTGGAAGTGTCATGTGAAGAGGGTTTATTAAAAAAATTCATGCTTTCTGTTTGATGAGGCATGGGCTAAACTTGTGATGGGAGGTGTTCGTTGAATGATTTGTCTAATGGTATTTAATGAGTGTTAAACACAACAGGGAACAGTATAGGGCAGTAGTGGGGAGGTATGGACTCAGGGTGCAATCATGCAATTGAGGAAAAATACGAAAGTGCCTGTTAAAACAACTTAGTGGCGTTCCCTGGGAGATTGTGCTGGAGGTTTCAAGACTGCTGATAGAAAGTTTTTGCCTTGGGTCTCTAATATGAGACAAGAAATAATCAAGGAAGCAGATCTCACAGCGGGGAGAAGGGAGAAGTGGCCCTGAGTGTCTTTAGTGATTTTCCGTTTCTGCAATCTCAGCAGCAGCAGCAGTAAGGACCAAGCTCTGCTGTATCATGGGTGGATGGTTGGGACCACATTTTTTTACATTTGGAGGGGGGTGGAGAGATTTCAAGCACCCAACACCAGTAATTTCAACAGGTGCGACTTCAGAAGAGTTCAGCATACAACAACCTGAACTTCTCTGGTGGTTGTTTTTTTTATTAAAGGTGCTTGGTGTGCTTCACCATATCCAGTCTACCATTGCTATGGACAGAAAGCTTCCAGAGGATGAGGCTTCATAGTCATTTGCTTTGGATTTGTTCATTTAAATGTAGTTTTTCTTCCTTCCTTCCCTTCTTTTCCGTCTCTTTCCTTGCCCAGGCAGATGGGAGAGCCCAGCCAAAGGATGTGGCGATGGCGCTGTGACCCTGTGGCACCCAGGGATGCACCCAGCGGGTTTCCTCATTGTTCAGGACTTTTTTCCAAGTGGACCTTCCAACCATTCTTCTTTTCATTTGACAGTGAAAGCTATTACTTAATTTCTGTAGAAACTTCTTTCTAGTCATTTGTTTTGCCTATGAATTTCAGTATGGTACTAATTAAGACAGGGTTCTTTTGCACAAGGATAAAACACTTTACGTGGGTTCCTACAAGATGCAACGTACTTAGAAAAAGCAGATAGACTCCTCCTATTCTGTCAAGTTTTAGAGACTGAAGAGGAGCCTGGTTTACCCTTTCCTTAAAAGACATGATAAGGAAATCAGTCGCAAGCGTTACAGAAAACAATCTGAACAAATACTGTGGGTTGTTCGGAGATAAGTCCCACTGGCTTGGAGGGAATAACCCAAGTGTCTGATACAGCTCTGGAGTGGAATTTTTGCCAGCAGCCAGCCGGTGTGCACATAGCCATGAGCAGGGATGATAGAGGGTGGAAGAATAACTTGGAATTAATTGTGGAAAAGTTGGCCTTTTTTGGATAGGCACTGGGACTGGATATTGGATTTTCTGCTTTAAACTGTTGCATAGTCCTTCTGGTTTTAATTTGGTGTATGACTGCAAGTTTAACAGGGTTTTGTAAAAAATCTGGCTGCACTTACTGCCTTTTCTCTCAGCCTGTTCCAGGCTCTGTCTTGCTGTGTTTTTGAAATCCTCTCTCTTTGGTTTTCCGCAGGTGAACATGGCTGTAGCACCATATAGAGCAGGAGCATGGGGTCTCTCTAGACTCACCAGCATCTACTTCGTAGCTCTTAGAGGGTGCTTTTCATTTTCATGTTCTGAGGTGTATGGTAAAAGCTGATATAATTTTTCTGCGATTCCCAAAATCTAAGGAAGAGGCAGAGTAATATTTTCTTTTACAAATATGTATTGAACCCAGAATTCATGATTACAGGTTAGCACCTAGCAAATGCTATCTAGTCCAATCCAAATAGGCATAAATACCCATGGAATGAAAAATTGAAATGAGTAGGAAATTAACATTTTTATATGGATATGAATTTCTAGTCTTCATTATATTCATCTTGCTAAGTGTCCAAGTTCTTGAAGACCTTAAGAAATGAGATTTTGAAGAAAAATCCTTTTGGCTTTACTTGCTTTCTGGTAAGTTTTAGTCTTTGGATAGGCTGTTGCTGTTGGAGCCAGTGGCAGACTTTCATCCCATAGTTTTAATAAATAGTGCCTGTCTGTGTTGGAAAGGAGACACAGCTTCTCCATGGTTCTTATATTCTTTAATTCAGGGGGCTGGATGCTTTGTCTTAGCTTTAGACTAAATGCAAGCAAAAGGCGTCCAGGGATGTGATTGATGGGAAAGGTATTTGCCACCCAACTTGAAGAGAATTTACTGTACTTGGTAACTGCCAGATTTCAGCTTTGGGAGATTAAGGCAGGAGGTACCTTCTCTGTTCAGATTCCATTGCTCATATTGTCCCATTTATTAACGTCTTTCAAAAGTACTGTGAGCAGTTTTGGAAGTTTACAGCCATGTTGTCTTGCAACGGGCGTGGTCAAGAATTTCCCTAATGGAAGTGGGAGGTAAGATTTTGTTCCTCGGTTTGTCAATAAAAGGATTGTTTGTGATCACATCCCAGTTACCCTCTCTAAATTGAGGCTTGAGGTTTTCATAAGTCCAGAAATCTCAGTTACCCGTTTTGTGGCAGGATCATCTCAAGCTCCCTTCCACCAAAGCAAACTGTATTGCTTGTACAAGAACTAACCTTAAAGATGATGTGCTACATAACGCCTGCTACAGAGCCGGGGTTTGAAAACTGAAAGGTGGTTTTTCTTTCTGTGAAAGAAGCTCTTTTTCTGGTAGTATGATTGAAGGGAAACAACCATCGGGTGGTAGGGGAAGGCATGTGGCATTTTTCATGCTCTTCTGCAGTCTGTGTAGAAGAAACTGCATACAACATTGAATTAAGCACAGGTGTCAATGGTAAGAGCTTCTTCTCAATATAAAAAGTAAGAAATATGCTCCCATTTGCTCAAAGCCCATGTAACTGAGAGGCACACTGTAAGTGTGCAGTGTGGTGCTTTTTGTACTTGCTATTTTCTGAAACCTTGGAGATTGGAGGTTCTTTAATTAGTGCCGCTTGGCCACAAATTATAAGACACTCTTTGCATCTGATTGATAGAAATTTTGTTGATATTAAAGGGAGAAAAAGCAAGCTCTGAGATGATTAAAGCAGCTTTGTTGTTGGTGCCTTTGGGCAGTAGCAGCTGAAAAGCCAGTGTCCAGATGGGGAAGGATGATACTCATAAGCAGTGTGGTCATGGCTGCTTTTAAAGTACAGCAGTATTTCTTTCTACAGTTTCTTCCTTTGCATATAATAAATGTTCTGTTCTCTTCACACTTAAAGAAAAATTACAAGTGGCTTTGAGTTTTTGAACATGCAGGCAAGCATTGTAGTTGCTTTTGCAGTTAAAGGGCAGTGATGAAACGAGCCAGCTCTTAGATAAAAGCAAGATTAAAGCTTGTGGAAATGGCTCAAACTCCTGTGAAGAAAGGGTTTGCCTGTTTGTGTTTTCTAAAAACTTTATCCTGAATTTTTTTTTAAATTAGTCTTACATATAAAAAAATTTTTATGCTGGTTCTGTATCAATGCTTAACTTGATAGGCATAACCTAAGATTTTGGTGAATTAGTTTCTCCGAGTATTTACTTGTTTATCTTCCCAAGAGCGAGCCATGATCTGTCCTTCAGAATAAATTCTGCTTTTGAGATTTATGCAAAGTGAGCATGTGAACTGATCTTCAAGCTGTTTTTTCTCCATGTCATCGCTTAAACAGTGAACGTGGTGCATCCTCCCTATCACAGCTTCTGGCCAGGCAGCATGCCGAGAAAAGCCACCCACATCAGTGCCTGGCCTGGTTTTGGACTTTCCACTGACAGCACCAGCAGAGCGATGCCTTTTCAAGTGGTGGTGGACTTGTAAGGAGGTCACTGGTAACAGTGTACGACGATCAGTTCATAGCTCCCCAAAAATGCTGCTGTTTTTTTGGGTTCATTCCGTATTGTGCTTCTAAGGTCAGTGCCTGTTTTGACCATGGTGCTCATGCATTGCAACGGGCAACCTGCAGAAAAGGTCATCTAGGCCTGAACTGCAGGTTAGTTGTTGTGTGGAGGATATGTTGGTCCTCACAGAGAGCGTTCCTGGTACAGACAGCCTGAGGCAATCCTTGTTCCTTGCTATTTACTGGTTAAGCAGGAAAACGCAGGAGCTTTGCCAGAGGTTGTGAGTAAGGAAGGTGTGGGGCCAGGGAGTGCCAGGACTGGGGAAGCAGCCCGTGTCCGTCCCCACAGCGGGGTCTGGCCTCTGCAGCAGCTCCAGCTGCACCATGCTGTTGTGTCCCAGCCAGGCAGAGGGAATGGCTGTGATACGTGCTGGGGACCAGCTGGACCTTTAAGCACTCGTGATCACTAAATACTTTCACAACCAACCTTAGGAAAAAATGTCTACAGCTTCTTTTTATTATAAAAATATCTATGATTTCCCACAAAGGTCTGTATTTCCCAGACCAAGATAGCTGTAGGTCTTGTGGAGCTCGAAAGCCAGCTCTGTCCATGCATACCGCTTCTAAACATCCCCTGCTGGCTGCCTGGGATGGTTAATTCACTGGACTAATGCCTTCCTGGATTTACTACTGGTTTTTAGTTCGGTGTGCTTGGGATCCCAGATAAAAAAATTGGCCTGGTGCTGTATCTAGAAGCTTGCTGCCTGCTTACTCTTTTCAGAGTTACACGGGCATCGTTGCTTCAAATTTCCAAAAGATGCCAGCACCATCCTGCCACTCAGCATCCAGCTCAATCACCCCAGTCCTTTTAGCTAGTGCTCTTCCACAGCCCCTCTCATCTGTTACCTTAGGAAGGAATTTTTAAAGCTTCACGTGATATTTTCCTTCCTCTGCGTGAAGGCAGCTACTTGTGCTGCAGTTCTCTGCAGGGCTTTTTTACAGTGTTGATAACTGAAGACCTGATTTTGAAGCAGCATTGGAGATGTTAAATATCTTAGACGAACATTGTCTGAAGACCAACCTTTTATTGAATGTAGTACAGAGGTACAGAGGATCCTTGCGTATTTCCACTTGATATTCCACATATTGTAGCGGTCAGACTGGAGGAAAGGCAAGCTTTCAAAATCCCAATGCAAGGATTTAATGGCAGGGTCTGTGCAAAGGAAAAGAAAGAAAGGCTTTTTTGCTCTGAGGGGTGTTCTGTAAAGTAATATCATTGTCTGTAATTTAGTCTGCCAGACACTTTCCACTGTTTTCAGTTGCAAGTGGGGCTTTGCCAGTCCTCAGCTGTTCCGACTGAAGTTTCCATGCTGAGCGTCTGCCTCAGATTGCATTTTTGAGAAAACTGCAGATAGCTGAAATGGATGAGGTGGGTGGGTTTTTTTGAGAATTAAGCTAAAGAAAACGTGTTTTTCCTCTCTTTGGATGTTCTGTTGAGCAACTCAGGCATATCCTGCAGGAGGAGGGAAGGAGTTGCGAGCCTTAGA
This sequence comes from Rhinoptilus africanus, assembly GCA_013400135.1. Taxonomy (NCBI): domain Eukaryota; kingdom Metazoa; phylum Chordata; class Aves; order Charadriiformes; family Glareolidae; genus Rhinoptilus; species Rhinoptilus africanus. Next base: position 32,709 of record VXBO01004322.1, read on the forward strand.
GCTGGAGTAAGGGAAACCAGAGGCGAGTGGGAAAGGTTTCCAACCACTGCCGCTGTTTACCTGCTGAAATAAACCCCATTGTTGCCATGTTTGTCCTCTGTGCAGTCCAGGAAATAGCTGTGACACCTGCAGCTGTTCATCCCTGTAGACAAAGGTGATGCCACAAAGCAAACACAGCTTTCTGCCCTATAAGCTTACTGTGTTAGCTGAAAAACTCCTCGGATCTGAAGCCCTGAATTCACTGCTGATGCTCAAGGATGCAAAAGCAGCTTTTTGGTATTTTTTTTTTCTATTGGCTTCATTCAGAAGGAAGCCCCAGATTTGTTATTTGGGTTTGTTTTCTCCCTTCTGAGATTTCCTATACACCTGCCAAGCTACAAAGTGCAGCGCAGACATCAATCAGCTGATCTTCCTGCTGAGACACTGTGATAGGTGGTGGTATTTATTTTATATGTGAGGAGTTAATGGCTGTTAATTTGGGGCTTAACAAACCTAGTCCTTAATTTTTCAGGGAATTGGCCATTTTAATGCTCTCCCCAGATTTCCAGACAGGTTCTTGCTGTGTGCGGTTGTGGCTGCAGGCATCAGATCTTCTGCAAATCAGAAAAAGAAGTAGGCAGAAACCACCTTGGAGCTTCTGACGTAACATTTTATCAGGCTTTACATTTTGTGGCAAACACAGAGATAGGATCTGGTTCTTCAGTGTGGCATTTACCTGCCTTAAATATAAATCGAGTCCCTGCTATTTCCAGCTCACCACACTACAAACCACCGTAAATGGGGCAGGCACCATACTTGGTTGATTAGAAGACAGTATTTTTATGTCTGGTTGTAAAGAAAAGTAACTTTAACCACTGCTGCTGTGCCCCATTGGTGTTTCCTCTCAGTCCAGGAAGCAGCAGGGATACTACTGTTGCGAGGAGTGTTTGAGGTTAGTGATGGTTTGTGAGTGTGGCTGGAGGGACGTATCTAGATATCAGAGTTGTAATTCATGTGTCTGCAAGGAGCAGCCCCAAAATCATCCCGATTGTCAGCTGATCTAAGTTGATGGTGGTTTTTATGGTGCTTTTGGAGGAGAAAAGATCATAGACTTGCTGGCATTGGAAGGGGCCTTAAAAATGATCTCGTTCCACCCCCCTGCCCTGGGCAGGGACACCTCCCACCAGCCCAGGTTGCTCCAAGCCCCGTCCAGCCTGGCCTTGAACCCCTCCAGGGATGGGGCAGCCACAGCTTCTCTGGGCAACCTGGGCCAGTGTCCCACCACCCTTTAAAAGTGTTTGAAATGCACATAGAAAAGGGGGCTGTCTGAATTAAGGACATGAGGACATGTGAGTTCTTGATTTTCATGGGCTTTTAAAATGTGATTGTGGTGGTTTAGTTACTTGCCTGGTATTTTTCCCAAATGTGATAATTTGCAGTGGACTTTCCAGCTATGGCCGGGAAACAAGGAATCACCTGGAGTTTCCTTTACCCCTCTTGTGGCCCACAGTGAAGACCTTCGTTTACAGAAGGCAAAATGATCATTTAATGAAATTGTCTCAGGAGCACTGGTTTGTTACACTGCCATATTTTTAATGGAGAAGGAAGGGGTAAGGCTGAGACTATGCTATTTCCTGCAAAGTGATGTTAAAAAAATTACTGCAAAACTAAACATTACCTGCAAAGCAAAAGGAAAGTAGTAAATGTCAGCAAGCGTGGTGAAGGCATGTCCACCGCCTGTAAAGGACTGAATTAGCAGATGAGTTGTGTGTGGAGGAAGGGACGACACACTGAAATGAAGCTGTAAACCCTTTGAAAAACCTGTAGACAGAAGTGACACAACTGCTGGATTGCTCATGGGGAGTGTTAAACACACCAAACTGGTCGTTGGCATTTCATGGATCAGACCTTTGAGGCGTTGCTTGGTGTTATAATGTGTACCAAAGTGAGTGGTAGGTGGGTGCCCACCTGCTGGTGTAGCTTCCTATCCCTTGTGCGGGAGGCTTGCTAGATGGGAGCCAAAGGTTGTCCCAGCATCTTTTGGTTTAAAACAAAAGATAAACAGTCAGAAGCCCCATGAATGAAGTTATGTCAGGGCAGGTTTAGATTGGATATCAGGAAACGCTTTTTCACTGAAAGGGTTATTAAACATTGGAACAGGCTGCCCAGGGAGGGGGTGGATTCGCCATCCCTGGAGGTGTTTAAGAAAAGGACAGATGTGGTACTTAGGGACATGGTTTAGAAGTGGTTTTTGTCAGGGTAGGTTAATGGTTGGACTTGATGATCTTAAAGGTCCCTTCCAACCTCAGCAATTCTATGATTCTATGAATCAAACCTGTATGTGCTGCACAGGAGGATTCAATCCAGGGAAATCAACCTGATTAATCCCAAGTGTGCACTTGAGGAAGGGGGACATATATCATTTGTATATGAAGCGTAATAAATCATCTGCTTACTCAAAAATATGTCATTTTCTATCCAAAGCAGCATGGCAAGCTACGTTAGCCTCCTTGTCCATATATGCAGCTTGTGGTATAAATCAAACATGATTTGGAGAGAGGTCTTGGGCAGACTGGTGAAAGGCGACAGGACAGGCATTGCTCCCAGTTTCCATGAGCCTTATTTAAGCCCAACCTGTATGTGAAAGGTATTTGAAGCCCATGCCAAAGTCTTGATTCAGCCATCACAATGCATTTAATAGAAGAAATTGATCTCTAGGAAGTTCAAAAACTTTTTGAACTATAGAAGCGAATCATGTGCTAAGTAGAAAATGATGTTAATAGCTGCTTGCATCAGCCTGCTGATCAAAAACAGACTGAGGAAGTGGGGAAGGATATTGGTGTCTGCATGGACTGATGCAGGATTTGAGCATCTCTCTCTTTGGATGTCAAAATTGAGGCAAGCTGAAAACTTGAATCCTAATTTAACCTTACTTCTAGATGTGTGATACTTTACCATTCTGCTATGTTGGCCACAGTGCATTCTTTAGGCCAGTATTAGGGTTTGTCTCCTGTTTCTCTCATTCCTTCTGAGATAAGTATTTAAACTGTATGGCGGGTGCTTTCCTTAGGGAGTAGCTGCAGTGTGCTTGCTTGGTCTGACGGTACGTAATTGCTGTGCCAGTGGAGGGACCGTGGGTACTTCATTAGCACAGCAGGTCCTTTGCCAGTTGAACTGTCCTCATTACAGGATGTCCTCAGAAGCTGCAAGAAGGCAGGCATCCATGGTGTTGTATGTAGTTTACCGTTCTCTACCAGAGCTTCAATCCCTTCCTCCTGCTCTTGAGTTTCAATGGCTTTTAGCTGAGAGCAGGAGGGCCCAGCAGCAAGCTGCTTTCAAACCACCTCCCACCAAACCCAAGGGAAGCGGTGGGGAGGAAGAATGCCCAGAACAAAACTGAAGCAGTATTTGCTGTGAAACACACATCTGCAACAAAAGTCGCTTCTTTAGCAGACTTTGGAGATTGGGCATTTGGGGCTTGATGAGCTCTTGAGAGCTGTGGCCAAGTAGTGGTAAACTGAAGCATCCTGGTGAGAAGCAACTCTGGGATTTGTTGGAGGAAGAAGCTGGGTTCGAGGTGAATGAAGAAGGAAGGCCCCCCTCTGAATTTATCACCAACTTCCCTTAAGCGTGGAAAAACGTGAAGCTGCTCAGCACATCTCATACCAGAGCAGGGATGTCTAAAGCTGATACCACACTGAGATACAAGGGAGTTACCAATGTAAACAAACATACAAACCCAATGTGTTGGTGAGAGCGTCAAATACCACGTGGTAATTTTGAGCAAGAGCTTGTGGTTTGTTAGTTATTAATCTTGCTACATGGTTTTTCCTTAGCGTGCCTTAAATATGTAGGCAGCAGGAAGTGTGGTCAACTGTTGCTGTGCTCTTGCTGTAACGCTTGGCACTGGCAGGTGTTGGTTTCGTCTGTATAAGCTGAAATCAGACATGCCTTGGAGGGTGCTCTGACAGCCAGGTCTCACAGGGTGTTGGGGCTGAGTGGCGTAGGTGAACGCTGGCTGGGGTTTTATTGTTATTGTCTGCAAAAGAGCAATTTTTAAAATGAAGTCCAGCCCCTCTGATAGCTGAGGTGTCTGGGGTTCTGCTGTTGGAAGGGAGACATGATTTTCTGAGAGACTGAACCAAAAATAAATTTCAAGGTGAATGTGAAGATGCTATAAAAAAGGTGGGGGTGAGTTTCTGTCATCATTGCATACGCTAGTGTAGGCTGAATCAATGCTAAAGATGTGAGCGTGCAGAGCCTTGCGAGGACAGGAAGGCCGTATTTCAGATGGGGCCCGTCTCTCTATTCATAGTTTTAACTTCTTTTGGATGATGGGAATGGAGACATCTGTAAAAAGTAATAAGTCCCCTTTCCTTCCAGAATAAGGCTATGCGTTTTCCAGCTGTTGGCTAAGACAGGTTTTCCTGTTGAAATAGCTTTTGTGTGATGTAAGTCTAAAACAATATGGTTATGGTGACTGAAAATATTTCTTTGTCAGTTCTGTCCCCTGTTAGTTTGAGTTGTAAATCTGAGTCTTTCTATTCATTGTTACTTCCCATAGCAGCTGTTTAATTTTTAAACGTTTATGGAGTCTTCGGTAAAGTGCATGCTGCTGATAAAATGCAGTATTGCTTATATTCTGCATTTTCTTTACCATATTGTGTGGCTAATTTTTTTTATCTTCATAGTGGACTCTCACACTTACAGAACACGCTCTTGCTCTCCTTCAGAAGTCCTATCATCTTGAATAATGCAAAAAGAAGCCCATAATATTGATTAATGTGGTTCTTAGTTACAACCACAATAATATGGACTGTGCCATATATTTGTCAGCTGACGCCATTCTATATTCATAAAACATGCCTTGGGATCTTTTTTTAGATCTGTAGAGTTTAAAGATTAGCTTATTAGGCATCTCTCTGGTGTGTAATTATGCCGAACTGAGTAATATGTTAACCAGAAGATACACAATTTATATACAGTTGACAAGCAAAGAAGACTGTATGTTTAAAAAATGAGTTTTGCAGAGCAGCTTTGCAAAAAAGGTAGTTCTAATGCGTTTTAAATCCTTTTATTTTTATTTAAATAACTTACAAAAGTAAAACTGCTTCACTAGCTAGCAAACTTTTTTTTTTATCTTATGTGTTTCTTTACTATAATTCTGTATTTTCTTTCAATTTCAAAACACAGTATTATACGAATTAGAGGAACCCTAGGAAATGAAGAATTTAAAAAGCATGTTAGGGTGCCTGCTCAATCTGGAAGCCAGGGCTGCATTATGTCCTCCGACTTTCTTCGCATTGCTCTGTACTTGTTCTTGAATGAGAGAAGAGTTGATGCTTTCATTTTTTTTCTCACAGAAAGTTCTTCTGAAGCACACTAAGCAGATATTTTAATACATCCAAGGAAAAATTGTAATTTTTAGAACTTCAGTTGGTGTTTAGACTTTCAACTTGGCTTCAGAGGTGCTGAGCACCCACCTGGTGCTGGTGGTTGGTATCCATCAGTTCTGGAAACACATCAAGTTGCACACTGGTGGTGGAAAAAGCCGTGTTCCAAAAATGCCTTTGAATCTTCAACCACGTGTACTACCCTCTTCATGACAGAGGTACTTCTAAAAGTGAAATAACTCCAGTACAAGGACCTGACCTCATTACTGATTCCAAAGAGGTTATAAGAAGACTGTCAATCATCTCCTAGACTATAGTTTTTGTGGCCATTAGCTACACGTTCTCAGATGGGCACGCCTGCAAGCAAAACTGGAAACCAGTATGTTAAATCTGAGGCCTGTGTTTTGTTGCCCTGACCTCTGAATTTTTGAAACACATACACAAAAAAAAGTCATGGCTCAATTTAAACCCAAAATTTGGAGCCAGAAGTTTCAGCCTGACTGGCTTGTTTCCGAAGGTTTAGTGCATCTTTGCTAGTCAAGCTCAGTGTAAAGCAGAGACCGTAAGACACACTTTTTCAGCACTGTTTCTCCTAGTGGCCGTGGTTTTGCATTGGAAATTATAAAGAATCTGTGAGTCACGTTGGTGATTTTGTGAATACAGTTTTCCAAAATTCCTGGCCTGTTGTTATTCTATCATCCTTTTCACTGATCTGCTTTTTAGTTAACCAATAGCCTGCCTGTTTGTATGAAGCTGCTGGTTTTATGCAAAACCTATGGTGAAACTGTTGGTGAAATAATTGCTCAGCAGTGCTTGAATGGGTAAACAATAAAGAAGTGATGTCCCAGGGTACAAAGAGGTTTTGCTACTGTGTGAGTAGCATGAATAGCATCTCACTGTACTGCACTGTACAGTAGAAGGCTTTAGGAGTAATGGTGAGGGATAGAAAAGTCTCCAAAAGAGTGTTGTGGATTCAGGAGCCCTTGAGAGTGTTTTGGAGCCCCACTGGGTGCTGTTAGGTGGGGAGATATTTCATAGAAATTCAGTGCTCATCCTGCACTTCATCAGGCTGGTGAATCCCATCTGCCCAAATGAAGATAGAAAATGGATTTATTGCGGCTTCCCTTGCGTTTGTTTCTCAGAAAGACACAGGCTGACTTAAAGCCACCCCTGGAGAATGCAAACATGACTTGAAATGTAGTTGTAGTCAGTAAGTACAGGCAGCCTTTGGAGGAATTCGGATTTGGATGAGGTTCAAAATGAGCGTTACTCCATTAGAGGCAGTTTGTGGGTATTGGCCGGTTACGTGGGCTCGTGGCAGATTCTTGCAGAGCAGCTCTGCAGAGGCTGAAGCAAAATCTAGACCATCTCATAGACTCTCCTTTATCTTCTGCAGTCACTTGACCGAGGAGTTTGGGGAAAGACACAAAGAAAAATACGTTGTAGAATTTTGAAATTTCAAAGCAACACCACATAGTTGGAGTTGCTTGTTACTATCCAAAATCAGCTTCGTCTTAGGAAGACCTGCACGAACTTAAACATTTTGTGAGCCCTTTCGCCATGGAGGGGTGCCTTTACCATCCCTCTCCCCGGCTGTGAGTCTGTAATCATGGGACTGCTGCTGGGCCGCCTCCCGGTGAAATCAACTGTGACAGTGTGCTTAAATTGCAGTTGAGTAGATAGGAGCTAAATATATTTAAAGTAGCATTACTGATGATTACTTCTCATTTAGAAAATTAAGATGTAATCTGATGTAGATAAATTTACCAGATAAACCTCTTATCACACAAAAGCTGTTTTCTTTTGTTCTTATCAGATTTTGCATGTTGAATTCTTAGGGCTGGTTTTTCTTTCTTAGTCCCCTAAATAAAACATTTCACAAAACGCAGAAAAACTAAGAATTTAAGTTTTGATATTGTCGTGGTTTGGACACACAAACAAAAGAGAGGACTGTATTCTTCTCTGAAAATAGAGGAAATACCAGCATCCACTTTGATAGGAGCTCAGGCTGAATTGATGGGCAGAAACTTCTAGAGACTCAGGATGGGAGAAATGAGACTTACGAAACTAGAGTTCTATAATTGATCATACAAAGGCAATAGTGATTAAAGCAAACTGTTAAATGCACTAATTGAGATATTGCCACCATAGAACCAGGCCTTGAACATGTTCCCGTTGCCACAAGTTGTGGGGTATGGGCGAGTACTTTTTGTATGTCTCTATGTGGAGGTCCTGCCCCTCGAAGGTTACTGCAGCCCGTCAGGAGAGCTCTCACAGAACTGTTTCCAAATACATTCTCAGGAACAAATTTCCTCTTAATAATTACCTGCCCAGCTGGTTTTCCAAGCCCAGAAGCTCACGTCACCGTAGTGTGCAAACACAGTGCTGGAAGAAGGTGGTTTTGATTTGTTTTATTCCTTTCAAGTTGTGTTGTGTAGTCACAAGCCTTCTGAAGGCGGAAGATAAATGGAGAGGAAATGAGGCAACTTATCTTTTTTTTTTTATTCAAAAAGGAAGGAGCATTGAAACACTGAGGCGGAAGAGCTGGGCAGCCGAGGAGACTCAAACACACATTTAACAAGAGAGACAATAGCTGACTGGCGCTTCTTCCCGGGAAGTCTTAGAAATGGGAAAAACAAACACCAGTGCTAACCCTATTGTCTTCTCAGTGATGCTTTCATGAGCATTTGAGGAACTGAAACTCGTCCAGGCGGAAGAAGAATAATGTACAACACTTGGCGGACTGTCAAGTGGGTGGACTGTAACCCCCCGAGCTTGCTCCACGGAGGAAACACGATGACTTTGAGACTCCACCTGTGGAGCTGTGTGCCACCACCTTCCTGTCACAGCCAGTGACACCGTGGCTGCGCCTGTCTGGGAGACACAGACACGCAGCAGGGGTCTGGCATTTCTCTGCATTAGGACTGAGAATAGAAGTTTGAAAAAGAAAATAAATACTTTCCAACAGTTTGCTGGGACAAAGAGTAGTTAGACCTTAAACCCAGCATTTGTGCAGGAGTTTAAGATACGATAAAGGTCTTGTTTTGTATGTGACCTCCATTATATTTACATCAAATTATTTCTGAACACAGTTCTTATTTTTCCTTTTTTTCCTTAAATTACCCTAACTTATGGCCTTGTGACCTAGGAGTATTTCTTCTGTCTCTGATGATCTGACTGCTGTCACTGGCTGGTTGTAGGAAGAGCAGACCTGGTGAATGGGAAGGCAGACCATCATCTTTAATACTGCTGCAATTGCCTAAAGTTAGGAATTGTTTGCTTTTACTTGAACTCTTTTCAGGATAAAATCTCCAGAATTAATTCTGAATTTGCTAGCAGAGGGTATACTTTTATTAGTCAGGTCCCAATTTTAGTTCAGAAGAATCAAAGGCACAAACTCTGCCAAGTAAGGAATGATTAATTAAATTTAATGGGTCCTTTTAGCTTTGCAAAAAAACAAAACAAAACCCAAAAATATTTGGATCACTTTGATTCCTTCTTTTACAGTGCTTTGGAAATACTGGGATCTTAATTATGGCCTTGCTCAACTTTGGATGGGGAGAAAGAGGCTATTGGCAGGCCTCCCATGTTGGGGAGGCCCAGGCAGCCAGAGAGCCATATCCCATCTTCTGTTTGCATGCTCCCCTTTATTTTATTTTCACGTCCTTTGCCTCATTTTCTCTACTTCTGCCCGTGGATTGTCCCTGGACTAAATTTAGCAGGGGCTTTTGGAGCAGTTACATTGGTCTCGCGATGGAAGGGAAAACCTCCTTCGCTCCATTGCAGCCAATTCTGTTTCCTTTGCGCCCGTTTCACAGCTGGAAGAGAGCAAAAGGCTGCGTCCTAACCCAGACTGGGACTTCTGGGCAGTAGCAGCCACTATAGTAGAGTCTGAGTAAAGTGTGAGAAAACCAGGCTCATTCAGACCTAGAGTGTCGAGGTCTCCGTTACAGCTGAGCGTTGGTGCATCTTCCTCCCCTCGTGTCAAACCAGACATTTCCCGAGCTTTGAAGAGCCCCGGATCCAGGTGGCTAATGCTCTGGTGCCACTTCTTGGTATTTCTGAACTAACTTGAGTTGTAAAGCTTATCTGCTGCTTCACAGAGCTTTAGTTTCCATTCCCCATCTGGAATATTCACAGAAAAATACTGTTTTACACGATGTTTGGTGAATAGATTCGTATAATAGTTATATGCTTTTTTTGAGATGTTAACCTTAATTGATGCTTTTTTGCGGTCATGTGAAGGAACCTTCCTCCCTACAGGATAAGGCTCAAGTGCTTCCTCCTGTCTCTTCTGCAGAATGAAAAATTCAGTGGTTTTGCTGTCTGGTAGATACTATCATCCATGGAGAAGTAGAGAGGGGTTTCTTTGTAAAAGGGGAGGATTTTACTTGCATGAATGTAGACCCTTTAACATTTGGAAGTATTTCTTGCAAAGTGTGAATGCAATATTTTAAAAATCTATTTATGTCTAAAGATTTAGCAGATGTGTTTAAGGATATTACCTTATTTTTCTGAATGTGAGAACAGACTTATCAGCAAGGAGAATTTGTCTAGTTTGGCTTAGATAAGGCGTCGAAAAATTAACTGTATATTCAGAAAAATCTTTTAGAAATAACAGAACTAAGAAACATTTGTCTGCTGATGCATTTTCCTGGCTTAAAAACCACTAGTCCGCACTGCTGCCATGGACTAGCTACAGAAGTAGCTGCTGGGTGTACGTATGGGTGGATGATACAATGGAAATACTCTTCTAGTATGTGTAATACATAGGCAAAAAAAAGTTACTCAAAGTCATAGTGAGTAATTGTGGCTTCAGCAGGGCAAGCACGCAGCCTGGCTGCCAGGATCGTGACATTGCATCCCGTGCCATAGTGCTGTGAAACATCAGTTTTGTCTCGTAGGTTGTGTCAGCCCCGAACAATTCCTATTGTAGCATCTTTATGGCCAACACAGTCAGTGGAGCATCAGAAAGTGATCCCATTGTGCCGCCACGCTTTGTAACAACAAAATATACGATATATTAAAGAGATTTTGAAATTATGCTTCCCTCAAACTTCTAGGTTTTATAAAGTGAGGCTTCCCATCCTCTCCCCAGTTGTGTTTTGCTATGTCATCAAATCTCTTTGCATCCATCTTGCAGTATCATAGCATGAAATCAGCAAGAACCTGAAGAAAATGACTGGAAATGCACTGCAAATGAAATAGTTTCCCATTTTTGTTGTCCAAGCTTTATGTAAAGTGAAGGTGAGGTAAAAAAATTCCTTGGGATGTGAACTGTTTTTTACATATTCCTCTAATATGAAGTAGACGCTTAATTATATATATATATTTTAATTTGCTTGTCCTTTGCAAAAAAAGACAATACAGTTGTTTCTTGGTTTTCACAGAGTGCTCTCTTTGTCCGTATGAAGACCTGTGTCGTTTGCTATGTCTAATAGGGATAAATAATTCTGTCTACTTTGCTGTGTGACATACACATCTGTTATTTTCCCCCTCTCTGCTGACTAAAGTTTGCAGCACAAGTGTTGCTGTGGTTTGGACTTAAAAGAACTTCCAGGGATGCTGTAGCAGAGAATCCAATCTTAAAAAAATCTTCACCAAATTAACTTAGTACAGAGCTTAGTTAGCTTCTTGTGGGCCCCAGAAACTAGATTGGGTTCATTTACTTTATTAAATCCCTAGTCTTTCTGGTTCTGTGAAATAAGCTTATAAATAAAGGCTTGTCAGACCTTATTCTTCTTGAATTTGACTGTGAATAATTGTTTCTAGACAGAGCACTGCTGCTTCTAACCCCATTACCAAGAAAGGATAAATTTCAGCAGCCTTAAGAATAAGCTTATCTGACATATTCTTAATCAAAGTCCTGGCTCGCAGTGGGCTTTTTTCTGCGTGATTAACCACAAACTTTGGCCTTTATGTAATTCGTGATTATTAGGATTTTTTTAATCTGACAGAAGTGCAAAGGCAACTCATGAAATCTTATTTCTCCTGTAAATAACGATTCGGTGACAGGAGTGTTGCAGAGCTGCTGGCTGGTGGCCGCTGCTGTCCCGATACCGGGGTGCCTGATCTCACTGGTTCCAATGCAGGCATTTTAAGGTGAAACTCCCAACCCCTCCTGTTGTTCTCCCTGTCCCCTGCCCCAGCCCTAGTGCTAATGGTTTCCCCATGTTTACTGCCTCTCCCATCTGCAGTGCTGGTGGAGCTGCTTGTGTAGGACCCATCTCTGGCCAGAGAGGTGGTGCCATCCATTTCCTCCAGCAGGAGAAATGAGACATGTATGGGAGAAGGTACGAAGAAGCTGGAGGGAGCTGGATGTGTCCGTGAAGTGCACATGCTGAAGGTGTAGATGTACCCGATGGAGGCTACTTCTCTTTTTCAAGTGGGCACGAGACTTGTGCCACCCCAGCCTGGTGCTTTGCAGTCGTGGGTTGATGCTAAAATGCGTTTCCCTGGGCATTTCCATTTTTACAGGATGGGTCTCAAATAAAATACCCTGGCAGCATGTAGTGCAGTCGGAGGGAATTGTGTGCCTCTTGGAAGAGTGTGAAGATTTGCGATAGCAACTGAGGTGCCCTCCAGAGAGTGTCAGGTTAGAGCAGAGCGTGCACAGGTGTGGAAGATGCGCTGTCTGGATAACGAAGGTTAAGCATAGATCAGAGGCGTGATAGTCCTGTTTCTGCATTTCCCGAGAAGAATTTTCTTGATCCCAGGCTGGGAGGGCAGGGGAAAGGAAAGCTAGCTATAGGAGTGGGTCTCTGAGTGACCCAAGAGACAGTCAGTATTTATGCAGGATTAGTGATATGTGTTTTACTCTGCATTTTTTAATAATGAGGCAGTATTCAGAATTAATTTAAAATAGCAGGATCCATAGTTAAATCACAAGCTACTCTTAAGAAAACAAGCCTTTTTGTAGAGTGTATGAGGTCTGTTTCACTCAGTTCTGTCTGTTCCCTCTGAAATACAAGATGATCAGGAAGCTGAGCATCATGAATCTGAGGGAGCTGATTCTGCCCCTCAGCTCTGCTCTTGTGAGATCCCACCTGGAGTACTGTGTCCCGCTATGGAGTCCTCAACAGGTCCAACATGGACCTGTTGGAACGTGGTCCAGAGGAGGCCACGAAGATGCTCAGAGGGCTGGAGCCCCTCTGCTTTGAAGACAGCTGGGGGGCTTCATCCTGGAAAAGAGAAGGCTCCAGGGAGACCTTACAGCCCCTTCCAGTACCTAAAGGGGGCCTGCAGGAGAGATGGGGAGGGACCCTTGATCAGGGAGGGGAGCCATGTCTTGAGGGGGAGCGGTTTTAAACTGGAAGAGGGGAGATTTAGATGAGATATTAGGAAGAAATTCTTTGCTGTGAGGGTGGTGAGCCCCTGGCCCAGGTTGCCCAGAGAAGCTGTGGCTGCCCCATCCCTGGAGGGGTTCAAGGCCAGGCTGGACGGGGCTTGGAGCAACCTGCTCTGGTGGGAGGTGTCCCTGCCCAGGGCAGGGGGTGGAACAAGATAATTTTTAAGGCCCCTTCCAACTCTAACCATTGTATGATTCTCAGTTGCCTGAGAAGAACACTGTGGGTATACAGACCTATTGAACCTGTGGGATGGTTGTGCAGCTCAGTATAAAATGTAGCCTCGTGTAGCAGAGCACTTGAGGAAGAGCTACATACCTGAGTAAAATTGCAGAAAGGCAGATCTGCAAGGCTGTAACAGAGCCTGTTGTTTTTGGCTCCTCCTTTGCTGTGAATCAAGTTTTCATAAACTTAAAAACATGGTTGTTTAGTGTGCCCTGAGAGCGAAGCTTCACTTCTGGTGGAGCACATATTCCACATCCAGGGTCTCAGCTGGCAAACTTGCTAAGAAACCTGTTTTTTTCCAAGGCAGCATCAACTTTCCCACTCATCCTGTAGAGAAGTTGGGCTAAGCACCCAAGGAGTGCTTATGTGCTGAGATTTAGGAGGAGGATGATCAGAAGTGTGATGGATATTATTCTCTCCTATGTGTTGAGTTTTGGGTGACTAACAATTCAGTGTCCACGTTGCAGATGGATAACTGGGGCGTGTGTGCATGCCAGTGGAGTATAGCATTATACATTTTTAATGAGAGTAGTCTCCATTAATACAAAACAAGGCTGAGAGTAAATAATTGGTTTCTGTATTTTATCAGACGCAAACCACGCTTTTCAGTGTGTCTGCATGGGAAGAGGGGCGGCTCCACTGGAGAGCTGCTTGGTTTGCCTGAGTGGGTGCAAACAAACCTGCAAAGACGTGATTCACCAAACCAGAACATGGGATTTGTGTCTCTCATCGCTTTTTTACATAACAGATATTAAGTCATGACTCAGGAGTAATCAAAATACTGTTTCTGTACATAAAGATTAAACTGAGCTTTGTTGTCAACAACAAAGAGAGTATTTCGTATTGCCTCCCTGTATGGGTAGGATGGAGCCTGGGAAGAGTTGGATTTAAACAGTTTCTGGGTTGTACCGTAAGTACTGCACAAGAGGGAAGACTGGAGGAGAGAGGGGATCACTGGCAATTTCCACTGCACTATGACATGTCCCAGAGCCCTGGTGGGCACTGTTGGAGGGGATAAGCCAAAGAGAATTTCTTTGACAGGTTTTCTGGTTAACCAGATGCATTTAATAAGTGATAACAATGTTTGAAATGAACAGGTGTATTCACGAAGAACAGCTTTTATGCACCATATTGCAGCAGAAGCAGAGGCTCCTTCTCTCTCTTGATGGCGAGCATCCAACCTGGCAGACAGTACTAATATCCAGCTTTGCCGATTCACAGGGCTCAAGTAGATTGTCTGCAATTTTATACGTTTATCTCAATCAAAGGTTGCATTTATCTTGGACTTGGGATGAAGCTGACCCATGACCCGAACACTGAAATTATTTTGTGAACTCATTTTGCTGCTATCCCGATGGGCTATAAGATCATACATCTGCATAGATAGCTGGCTGGCGGGCTGGATAATAGTAATTTTCAAGCTCAGTGCTGAATTTGCTGAATAGCATTAAGGCACGCAGTATAGTGTATACTTTATCATTTAAAAGCTCGTCCCCAGCTGTGGGTTGCACTCCTGGCTGGTGAAGCACCATGTAGGACCAACCAGTCTTTTTATATTTACTTCTGACAGCTTTGCTTGCAGCCTTATGGAAGAAATACAAGGACAAAGTCATTCATTCCTGTTCTGTCTCAATACTTCACACTTGTTTGAAGTACAGGGTGTACTGGCATTCAGCGTGCACAATGCTTATTGTTTCTTTTAGGTTTTATTTTGTCTAGGGTTTGCTTTGATACAGCAAATCATCTACTTTTTTTACAGCTCGTGTCCCTCAGGACACAAAGTGTGTTCTCCAAAAGGCTTAAATGGTTTAAGAAGATAAATTCCCCAGACCTCCAAAGAGATTTGGATCACTGATAGTGGTATTTTTGAAAACCCCATTCAAAAGCTGCTCAAGTGCAAGCAATGGTCCTATGAAGAGGAAGGGGTCATGGTCATCTTGCTACTCTTGGAAGGGTCATCTTGCTACCAAACACCAGTATTTCAGTGGAATAACACCTCTTATGGCAAGTCCTTTCCTCTTTCTCTTCCTAGCTTCCAAATGGCTGAAGCCCAGTAAGTGTGAGTGACGCCTCTCTTGCATGCCAGCTGAGAACTTACTGTTTTCTTACCTTTTTTCCTGAATTCTCCTGACCTGCATCTGTACTGGCCAATGGCAAGATGTTGTTGAGAGCAGAGGAGTGTGGCAGGGTGAGCTAGCCAGGTTGTGCATGGCTGTCCCACCAGGCTGAAAGCCAGTGGCTACACCAGTAGAAATTCCTGGCAGAACTTGCCAAAGACTGCCCTTATTTTTTAGGTTTTGCTGTTAGTTTATTTCAGTTAAAGCAGTGAAACCCAAAATAACAAGTCAGGTATTGGAGGACATGCTGTGGGTCTGATGACTTGGAGTCCTCAGACTTTTAGTCTTAAAAGACGTATCATAACTTGTGCTAAACTTCTGTGGACAAGCACAAGAGTGGTTCTGCGTCAGGAGATGCATCATAAAGCAGTAGCAAAGCTTATTCTGGAGCAGGATCTAAACCCTCAAGAAAGGGGTGAGGGACCCTCGCCACATTAATTTGACAAAAATCCTTCCACCTCCATCACTGTCCTCTTGTCCTGTTGGTAATTTTGTCTGCATGCAGGCTTCTACTGGAGATGATGGAATTCCATATTCTCCTAGGATAAACATCCATCTGGCTGCTGGGTTTCAGATCACATTTATACAGGCTGGAGCTGTGCTGTTGCCAGACCAGCCCAGTGGGAAAGTTGGCCCTGCTCCATATAAACAGCTCTGACTAAGCAAGCCACACTAAATTTGGAAAAGAATTAAGGGAACTCATTTTTCAACTACCCTGGAGTATTTTATCTCCAGTTGCCCCATGTTATCATTTTATGGGAAGAGTTTCTGTTACTCACAACTGTTTCCATCATGTTTGTTTTCAGATAGTGTATTTTTATCTTCTGTAAACGAAAAGAGTTTAAAAGATCCATCGGTGAACAGTGGATCAAGAGTCTGTCTGCTTCTCTTCCCACCCGCAGGTAGCGCGTTGCAATTCCTGTTGAGCTGAACAGTGCACGGCCAGGTTGTCCTGTGGTGCCACTGACAATCTCTTCAAAAAAACCCCTTTTCTTCTTCTTTAAGAGAGAATAGTATGTCTGATACAGAGACCCTTTGCTACAAGTCGTGTAAAGACTGGAACAAACCGCATGAAACATTTGCTCCTCCATTCATGTTTGGATTGATTGTAAATACATTCTGCAGGTAAAAATCTCATTGGTAGCGTAGTTCTCACTTCCATGTATTATGAATTGCATAGTTCCTTTCTTTTTGGTCATCTCACTTTAAGCTGATCTAAGAAATGTTGACACCGAAGAATCACACTTCTGAGCCCTTTTAGCCATAATTGAAAGATTTTGACAAAATTACAGGTATTTCCTGCGATTGTTGGGGTTTTGTTTTCCCAACACTAGAATTTTGTTCTTTGTCCCACTTCCTCTACAAAGTTTTACTGCAGGATGCAGGCGGCAGTTGAGTGAGGTCCAGTGTCCCGCGGCCCTCTCTAACAGATTAAGAGGCCCCTGCAAGCTGGAAAAGAAAAAGCCGCGGTGGAAAATAGGGGCAAACCCTCAGCAGGAAACTCCACCAGGGCTGGGGCCAGCAACATCCTACTGCTGGCTGGGACCAGAAGAAAAAAAATAATAATGCTGTAAAGAAGGTTTTGGGAAGCTTTGTCCTTATTTGGAGAATAAGCTTGTGCCTCTTCCCAAAGCAGGCTAGTGTTTAAAGGGCTGTCAGAGGGGCAGGGATTTTCTGCTTCAGTAGCAGCAGTATCCTGCTGTTATACACAAGCACATCCTATAACCAGTAGGTCTCAGGAAGTCCAGCCTCTTAAAACTGGAGGGTTGGAGTCCAGATTGTCACCTGGTGTAATTAAATACCACAGCTATCTGAACTGGTGAAATTACCTCTCACAGCTTGGTAGTGTCCCAAGCAAGGAGCAAATCTGAGCTGGGCCTGAAATAAGCACCTTACAAAATCTTTTGCCATTGCCCATCTCTGCGAACTCCTTAGCAAACTAGCTGTTTTTCTGTGGCAGTCTCAGACTCACAGATTTGGGTTTTTTAAATGGAAGTAAGGTAGCCAGAAGTGGTAAATCTTAGACCGTAGCATCTTCTCCACCAGAATATCCCATGCACTTTCTCCTGTAAAATCCCATGTGCTTACTCTTGTAAGGTTCCAAGGCTTTTGTCTTTCTTTAACTGTATTTCTTTTCATCTTCAAAATTATTTAAGATGAAAAAAGACATGAACATGCCTGAACTGATATTTAAACTTCATTTTTTGTTGAGAAATGGCAGTAAAATCAGTAGTAATCCAGGAAGTTTTGCCGGGTTACTTTAGAAGGACTGTGCCTATATGCTGGAAACAACAAATGTGTCGAGGGCTCTCTGAGTTCATCCTGTCTGCTGCAGATTCACAGCCTGTTGTATAAAGTGCAGAAACATCTTGAAAACTCCCAGTGAATCCTTTTTGGTGGTAGTGCTGGTGCGTGGCTGGGGGGAGTTTGTGAATTCGGTAACATCACCATAGGATGCGGGTGGTTCAGCTTTTCCGGGACTCTGGAGGTCAGTGGTGCTGCTTGCTGGTTCTTGTCTGGCCTTTCAGGAGTGCGGAATGCCAGTCCTGGTTTGGGAGCCCGTGTATATAAAGGTTTCAAGAAATCACAGTTTGGGAACTACCATTTTTTTCTTCTTACACAGAAAATTTGATATTTTTTTTTTCCCCAAGCGGAACAAAATAAAATTTTGAAAGCCTTAAAATTGCTTGAGATGTGAAATTTTGTTTCTCTGTTTTATGCTTGGAAAAAAACCTTGTCATGGGTCTCCTTACTACAGGGAAGAAAGGGATCTATCTCCCTGGTAGCCAGGGCAGTCTGGATGCTATCTAGATCGAGGTTTTGCGTTTCACATTGTTGGGTCACGTATATGCACATGGCTTTAACTTTTAGCTCCGCTTTGCTGTCTGTAAAGCTTTTTATTTTTTTTTAATAGGGTTAATGAGTTAATTACTTGTAAATTGCTTTAAGATTCCCAGAAATGAGACTGTCAGTGTGTTTATTGCTGTTATTGCTACTGATGAGATCTTGACTGGAGCAAGACAATACAAGATTAGTGTTTATTGCAGTGTGACTGAGTATCTGTTTACATTCAAACAAAGAAGAGGCTGCAGTGCCCAAGCTTAGAAAACATACTGTGTAAGAGCTTTGAGTCGGCTGGAAAATCTGATTATGTGATAAAATTGGCCCATAAGGCTAAATGCCAGACAGTATCACTTGTGTATATGTGTCTTTGAAAACCTTATCAGCTCTGGAACACCCAGGCCTTTGTGGCAGTATGTCCTAGGGAGAGGCAGATAGCATCTTTTCTTAGATAAATGGATCTGGGATACCCACTCTTAGAAGGAAAAACAATGTCCAAAAAGCCAGTGGTTCCTCTGTATCACTAAGACCCAGACAAATTCCCTCCCTGCTTGGTTATCACAACAGCCGAATGGGTCTCCAAGGGTATCCTCATCTGTTGTGCAGCAAGTGGCCAATATTTTACTGGTGATAAATGCTTCAGTTCTGCATTACAATTTCTGAGCTGATGGAAATTAAATACAACTAAATCTCTATTTCTGCTTCAGGAAAAACAGAGGCCGTCATCAAAAACTTCAGCCCGCACTACAGACGCCAGTATGCAGTGGCTTTCTGCAAGCATGTTCAGGATGAGCTGGAGCAGCACCGGGATTCCCAGTCCCGGTTCCTGAAAACCAAGGTAGAAGGCCGTGTAAGCCCTTTCCCATCCTGAAGCTGCCATACGGCTCTGCTCTCCTGCATGAAATAATTAATGCATTAACTATTTAAATCACACATTTAGTAGTCATAATGTATGAAGAACATGAGCTGGAAGCGTATCAGCTACCAACTGGTCTTGGTTTTCTTGTTTTTCCCAGTGCTGAATGCCCCCAAGTAAAGTTAATAGGCAGTACAGGTACTCAAAGCTTCTAAAAATGAAGCCCAAAGTATTTTCAAAGTTATTCAAATGCTTCTATATGTACAAGCACAGTACAGAATGTTGTTTCAGCTTTACATGTGCACTTTCTTATATATAACCCAAGTGTACACAATAGATTTGCGAGTGCAGATGCTGGATTGGGTTCTGTTAGGCTTTGGGTGGAAAAGTGCATTTGGGTGCAGGTTTAAAGTTTATTTTTGAAAATTCATCTTTGCTTTGGTTGTGTTTGGTTGTCTCATTGTAGCATGAGAAGAACCATGACAAAAGTTTCTGGTACAATGCATGAGGTTTATCAAGGTAGAGTTGGACGCTTGGGCAGAAATTGGTGTGGGAAACTTAATTATCCCTTTCAGCCCTGGCTACAGGGTTCCATCAAGAAGATGGTAATAATTTCCCCCTGTGAAGTGAGCTACAGAGAGCTGGATTTTATCAGAGGAGAGACAAAAATCTCTTTATGAGAGGAAAGTGCAGAGAACTAACCTTCAATATTAAGCAGATACAAATCTAAATTTTTCATCTGTATTAGAAATCAAGGGTTTCCAATGCTATTGGAATGAATAAGGTAAAGCAATGAGGCGGGGTAATAAAGAGCCCTGTCTGTCAGAAAGATGCGTGTCAGTTACAAGAGCACAGGTGCAGAAGTTTTACAAAGAAATGGGAAATAATTTACTATTTTATAATAAAACTCTTTGCTGCAGAAATGAAATGTTCTCATTGATGTTATTTAGTGGGCAATAGGAGATAATGAACTACAGGTCATCTTGCATTCAGCGTGCAACCAAAAGGTAAATAAGAATGTCTCTGTCTCAGAAATCTGAAAGTATTTTTGGAAGGCAGAGCTCCTCTGCTGCCTCCTTACCTCAGGCCAGAAGAATTTGATTGCATATGTAGTATCTGCCCGAATCAGAGATGTTTATGACTCCAAATTGCATTTGAAGACTCAAAAGCCCTCGTAGCAGTCTTGCGGAAACATAGAAATAAAAGCTTCAAAATGGTCAGTAATCCAGAGCTATTTCAAATCTAGAAAATTGTCTTTGTAGCCCCCGGCAGAGGCAGGGACAGTCTTATATGAAGCAGAGCTGCTGCATTTTGCTGAGGATCTGAAGAAGTGGAAGGACAGATACGTCGTTATCAAAAATGACTACACGGTGGATTGCTTTGAAACTAAAGAGGTAAATGCTTCTTCCTTTTGTGTTCTTCTGGGCTCCCAAAGAAACTGATATGAAGTGAATTGGCCACTGCTGCTGCCTTAGACGAAATATTGTCTTTGGCGAGGTGGCTCCAGCCTTGTGGAGATGGCTGGAAGCTCCACAGGGGTGTCTGAGCACCTTGCATTGGTCATACACGTTGGCAAGAATTAGCAAATAATTTTATCAGTGCTTTGAACCTTCCTTGTAACAGACGCTTCTTATCTGTGTGTCATTGCAGTACATCCCTGTGCTTCTGCTGTTGGGCTTTAAGTAGCAATTTTTGGGTTGCTTCAGGTTGACTACAGTGAAGCTTTTCATTTGTCAGCTGCTATATTCAAACTAGTCCTGGCTGACCAATCAAACAAATAGGTCTCAGAAGGAAATCCCATCCTTTTCCCCCTCCCTTCTGTCCCTGACTTCATCACGGCTTGTGAGCACTGAAACTGTATTTTTAAATATGTTTTTTATATTTAACCATATTTTAGATTTGACGTTTCCAGGAAATATATCCAAAATTCAGTCTGACATAAAAAAATTTCCTTTGGGGAATATCTCTGTGCATTAGCTTTGTAAATGAGTTGGGTGCTTTATGTTTTCCCTCTCCTTAATTGCTATTTGACTCCCTCTCTCTTGATTTTCCAGGCCTACCAGAAAGGAGCCAGCCCTAAATATCATGTTCTTCCTGCAGGAGGCAAAGTACTGACTTCAGAAGAAGATTACAATTTGCTGGCTGATAAACATTTTCCAGATCCTGTTGGTAAGCTGTCCTCGAAGCTGAACTGCCAAACCCCAGGCTCTCTTCCTTATGTAGACCTCTTCTGGGCAGGCTTTCGGGCTAGTCTCTAAAACGGGGCAACAGAAGATGCACGCAGCCCTTTTTGTAAGTCAGACCACAGCTCCAGAGTGGACACACACAGAAGGTGCTATAAGCCAACGTTCAGAGAAATGGTGGCTCCCTTTTTTTCCCCAGCATCCCGGCACAAAGCTGCTGGAAGCTGTGCAGAAGCAGGGCAGGAACCACACCACCATTGTTCCCAGGTTTTGTTAATATTCCTGGTTTATTTGTTTCCATTTTTAGATGCCAGCTGTCTGTGTTGACTCACAGTGTTGATAACAAGTCCCACAGAGAGGGCAGGAAGGTTGCTGCTGCTGAATTTGTTGTTTCTGGGACGGGAACTGCTGTGGTCCTGCCTACTCCCACCCCACTCCACAAAGATGGAGAAAATCCGGGCTTTAAGGGAGTGGATCTCATGTTGCAGAGTCAGATATGAAAAATGAGATGCCATGTAAGCAAAGGGATAAGGGCAATATGTAGACAAGGATTAATTTTTTTTAAGTCCTGTCTCATACTTTAAAGTTATGACTGTTGGCAGGTGTCCCCCTTGCACCGAGGTGTCTCCCTTTCCCAAGGCGTAGGGTGCTCACAGGGCAGCAGGGGGCTGTGGTGCCTGGAGGTCACCTCCATGTGTCACCACAGCTCCGCAAGAGTTGGGGTTGAGTGACATGGAGCAGCCAAAGGCCACTTGTGCGGGCTTCCCATGGCTCTCCCTTCACAAAGAGTGGCTCAGTTAGTCTTTTACGGCCCTTCTCCCCTTCTGTGCAATGCTGAGCACCCTCCAACATGAACTACTTGTGGCTGGGCTCTGGATGCCTGGCACTGAGAGAAAATTTGGTTTGGTCATCCATGAAGGTGTTATACAGCATCCCTGCGCGCAGTGACTCAGGGCAGGTAGAAACTGAAACTACTTAATACTTTCTTTACTTCGTCTTCAAGGGCTTGAAGTGACAGTTCATAAGGCCATCTTACAGTTATGTTTGGAAACCCTGGAGGCAAGGGAGCCACTGCAGTTCCTACATGGTTTAATGCAGTTTTTTTCTATACGTTAAGATCGTATGTTCCTGTACAGTGTCTATGTGGAAGAGACCAGAGTTGCCCACTAACTTACTTTTTGCCATGAAAACCTTTTACCTAGCTGTTACAATCCAATGAAATAGCTACTTTGAAATTTTACCAAAAATCTGTAGTTTACGTCCACCTTGAATACAAACAAGAGGACATCAAGTTGCTGTGGTGTCGCGTACAGAGGTGGTTGGTGCCTGCTCATTTTGCCTGTCTCTGTTCTGTCCCCCTGCCCTCCACGCCTGATTGCTTGGATCAAGAAGGAGATGTGATTTTTTCAGGTCTCATGCTTCCATGCAAGCAAAGGTCCGTTCTCTCTGTCGTAGCAGAGTAAAAGGGCCAAACTCCCCAAGAAACCTGCAGATTTCAAATGGAGATGTGTTCTTTGTGTAGGGATGAGTGAGAAGGAGGTCGCTCAAGCCTTCGTTCAGCTGCCGAAGGAGTTCCCGGTGTACCTGTGGCAGCCCTTCGCCCGACACAGCTACTATTGCTTCCCAGAGCCAGAGGCTCAGAGGCAGTTCAGCGCTGTGCTGGGGGACTGCGTGAGACACTCAAACCACGGTGAGTACAGAAAGGGCCTCTCTCTCTACGTCATTCACCCTGGCGAAGATTTAAATAGCTCTTATAATAAAAGAGCTGTAGAAAAATGCACGTCACTTTTGAAAGGTGCTTGGCTTCCAGTGCCTTAAGGAACGTGTTAGCACACCTCCTCTTCTTGCTTTGCTGGGGGCGATGTTAGGTGGGATTTGAGCTGCAGTGTAGGAAGCTTGGATAGAAATCATGGGAACTGCTTTGAAAGTGGCCTTCCCCTCTCTGTCAGCTCATTTAAATCCAGTGTCATGATACAAAATCATACAAGATTTTTACTAAATGCTGCACAGCAAACTCTCACCGGTGTCTGTAAGCTTGACAAATGCATCATAGATATAGTAGACGAGGTTTATACAACATGGAGGGAATGCAGTACATTTCTGTAATGTTGTACATATATCAGCAGTGGTCAAATATCCCGTGTGTTTTGCGGGTGTTTAGATGGCAGCTCAAGCCCCAGCCATGGTAAAGCTTTGCAGGAGGGACGTAATTGGTGTGTAAGACAAAGTAATGATTGTTTGTTTGCACAAGGGTAAATTTAAAATCTCACTTTCTGAGTATGTTAGACTAGAAAACTTTAAAAAAAGCCCCAACTTGTGATTGCTGGGATTATAAAAACAATCTTGCTCCCATGAAATTGGAAGAGCATTTAGGAGTTGGATCCTGCAGAAAAAGAAATGCTTTCCTGTTTTTTCAGGTGACTTTTCTCTTTTTCCATCAAGCTGACCTGGTTCTCCCACTGGTGTCCAGGCTCTTCCGTGCCTTTAGTGTTGCTTTTGAGTCTCATCTGCTCCTGCTGCCCTTGGTGGGAGATGTGAACACTCGGGAACTTCTCCAGCCATCTCAGCTACTGGGGCCTGAAGCCTGTGCTTGTAGATAAATGAATTGAGAGTGCAGTGTGTAAACGATCCCTTTGCTTACAGAAGTGGCTCCCAGTGTTGCCTTTTTTTAGCTGTCACTTTTGTTTCCTGGCCATCAGCTTCACCCCATTAGCCTCAGACAGCTGTCTCGCACTGTCCTCCCTAGATCCTTCTCAACTGCCATCTCTTTTCCCTTGTCTCCACTGCCAAAGGCATTCCTGCTCTCCTTTAGGACTCTGTTCCCATGACAAACACACACATTACTGTATTTCTAGGCGGTTCCCTAAGATGTGCAGTTAGTTATTTGCGTGGTGCTTGGTTGGTGGCAGGTGCCTTCTTCGCAGGCCACGCAGTATTCTCGGTGCCGATGCTAGCCAAGTGCTGCCCCTGGCACTCAGTCCCCCTTCCCAGCTCATTTCCAAGCCATGCTGAAGGTGGTGGGACACAGCATGTCCTTCTCGCGCTGACAGTCTCGTACAAACCGGAGGAAGCAGCTCTGATGCAAATCTGCATAGGTGTGGAGAGGCTGGGGGTCAAGACACTCTGGTAGGCAAATACCCAGTCATGGGAACTATAAAGACTGTTCCATGGTTAGGGAGGAATCAATCCAGAAGGAACACACCTTTGCTTAGCATTTCCAGATAGCTTAAGTCTCAATAAAGATTCCCTATATAGCTGCCAGAGGAAGCCTAATCCCCGCAGTGTGCCTGAGGGCAAAGCCTGCCTCTGGTTTTTGGTTCTGATTCACCTGGTTTTAGCTACAGCAGTCAGACGGTATGAAAGTGCTCCGGCCTTTGGAAAGCCACCCCTTTGCTCCTCACTGGGGTTTGGTAAGGAGATGGGGATACAGTCAAGTTTTCCTGGCACGATCAGTCTTTTGTGACTTGAAGCCTGATGGTTAGGTTTGGGGTTTTTCATTTCTCTCTTCTGGAGCAAGTGTAACAGGCTTGACAAAGATTTTGGCAGCCTTTTTTTTTTCTTAAAGTTCAGCACATCACTCTAGGGGCCAATTGTGAATTGGCAGAAGCTGGGTCTAGATGACCTAATAGGTCTTTTCCATCTTCAGTGCCTGCGAGTCTGTGTTTTATTATATTTCATATGGCTCAGCTATTGCTCATTTATGGGTCTGTTCCAGGATTTATCCCTCTCAGCTTTTTCTGTGGTCAAACTTTTATCTGACGGAAGATGCTTAGTGACACCAGAGTGCCTTCATCAAGGCTGATCCTTTCTGTCACACAGGCTGAAATGGGAGCCCGTTTTCTGCATTTCTTGGAGTTACACCATCTCCTAGAAACCTAGGTGCTGGGAGCGGAAAAATGATGACTGACCAGCACCCCAGGAACCCAGTTTCAGGGACTCCATATTGATTTATATTTGTTCTCACATGACTGAAATATGGTACTTTATGAATACTTTTTAAAGCCTTATTTGAAAACAATTCTGCTGACGAAAAACAGGTATCTGAACAATCCAACAAAGTTATAGACATGTGCAGGAAAAGAACGCGTAATAAGACTCATGATACAAAAATTGGCAGTGCTCTTTTATTAAAAAAAAATTGAAAAGAGAGAAGAAATGTGAAAAATCCTTTGAGTTTGATTATGGAATATAATTTAGTGGGATAAGGAGCCCTGGCCAAGGCAGCGCTTGCCCCACCTCTTCTAAAAAGTGCTGAGTTCACTTTTGCCAGGGTGGATTTGGCAAAGGCAGGAGAAAGACAGATGTAATGTCTGATCTGAAGTTGTCTTTCTGTCTTTTCTGTAATGTACCACTTCTGGAAAGGAATATATTGCACTGGGCTTTAGCCAAAAACTTGGAGGAGTTTTTGGTTTCTCCCAGGAAGCAGAATTAAGTACTATCCCTTGCTGAACAGAAAACGGGAGTGAATCCGCATGTGGTCTTGTGATGGGAGCCACCCTGCCATTCAGCTGTTTCCTCTCTTTAGAGGCCCTCTGTCTTAAATAACCAGTCCAGCCTGTGGTTCTGGCTTTTCTGGTCAGAACTCAAGGTCAGCAGAATAATTACAAAAGCATTTGGATTTAGTGATCGCTGCTTGCAAATGTGATTCAGATGTACGGAATTTGGGTTCTCCTCTTCCCCCCACATTTTCCTATTGTGGTTGTCTTTCCTTTATACTAATTAATAAGGGCTTGCAGTTTGAGAGGACAATTTCCTTCATTATCGATAGAATTTCTTGAGTACGGTGCAGATAAAGCATATTTAAAACCTTTAAAATGAGCCTAAGCCAACGAGGACCTGACTGGTTGTGGCTTTAAAAATATTCTGTCTCAACCGGACACAACTGCTGTGATTCTGTGAATGACTCTGACAGTGCCTGACTGATTAATCTGCGTACAGAAATCATCCCAGTTCAGTGATTCATCTGGGCAGCTCCCGCTTTGCTCTTTGCGGCTTAGCTTTCATGAAGCCTCAGGATTTGGGGAGGAGATCAATGGCTTTTTGAGTTTTAAGCTGTGAGGTCATGTGATTAAGGGCTAAGTAATGAAAGCACAAGTGCCCAGGGAGCAGCGATAAACCCCGACAGACTGATGGGTGCAGAGGGAACCCCGACCCGGCTGCTCCGGTGCTCAGCTGGTCCGGGACTGATTGTAGGATGGAGGGGAAGAGCATTTGAGGATTGTGTAAAATGTATTATGGGATGTTTTCCAGGAGACTGTGTGAATGTGCGAGATCTATTGTGGGATGTTTAGGGTAAGGACCAAAGGTGGGCGAAGGGAAGGATCAAAGTGGATCGGAGAGGAACAAGCATGTGATAACAGAGGGAAGAAGGGGATAAATGGAGCCAGTTGGGTGTGAACAGCAGACTGTCCAGTATGTGTCTCCAGTCAAGCCCCATGCTAGATCACCACCATCTGTCTGGTCTTCTTACTAAACTCCACTTCTAACTATTTCCAGGGTGAGGGTGCTCTCCAGTCTGTGTGTTGGGGTCCTAGGTGCCAGCAAGTAGAGAAGGAGCCACAGGGTCACAGGGACCCCACAGGTTTGAGGTGCCAGCAATGGGAGGACAGACCACAGAGCACAGGGTCCCGTAAGTGCAGGGCCGTCATCTGGTGAGACCAGAGTGCTTTCCTAATGAGCTTCCACCAGGCGTGCATGTACTTCACTCACTAGCAGAGTTCAAGATGGACTATCTGGCAAGTGGGAGAGGAGGTGTGGGAGTCTGTGACCAGAGAGACCTCCAGAGGTCTGGAGGGACCACAGGTCCAAGCCAGGTACCAAAGAGACATGGGAGGTCTGAGAGTTACTGCTGGGGGTAACATGGGTCTGGCCCTGCTGCCAGTGGGGGCAGGTGGGGAAGGGTGTAAATGACAGCTGCAGCTACTGGGCTGCCAGATTTGGCAACTCTAACATAAGCCATACTTGCATTTGATTCCTTTGCTGGCTGAGTTTGAGTCAAATATATTTCAAAATTACTTTTCACCTTTAGTGTGTGACCCTTCTCCTGTGAAAATTAATGACTGTATAACTTTGCTCCCAGGAAAAAAAAGATGACTGTGAATTTGCATACTCAGTACAGAGGTGCTACTACCTAATCTTGGCCGTTATCGCAAAACTGCTTTACAAAACCTCCATCGAAAAGCTTCCTTCCTTTCAAACTGTTCGTTTCTTACGAACAGCTTTGTAATTAAGGACTTCCGTAGGCTGCATTAAAGAACATTGTGTGCAGCTCTGAAATGCCACGATTCATTTCTCATTGAATTTATTGCCTAGGCATAGGGTATAAAACATTGTAACAGGCATATTTGCTTTTTTCCAAAGCTTTTTGGCTTTGATCAATGAATGTGATAAATGAAAGGGGGAGTTAAATTAGTTAAATGATGTACATGAGCATATGGAAAGGTAACACCGAGGAGAGGGCTCTAAATGTGTACAACAGGTCAGCCAAAAAGTGTGCTTTGCACAAGAACAAAAAGCCAACAGATACAGAGGAGTCAATAATAAAATATGGTGGCACAGAGTAATGTGGCCTAGTGATGGCTCTGGATAAAGATAATTCCATAGGGAGAGAAGAACATGCAGTTCTCTGGGTACAGGGCTACACAATGGAACTGCCAACCTGAGCTTTGCTGATCTGTTCCTTAAGCCCTGGGACATGTGCTGTATTTCTCCAGGGCGATAATGTAGCCTTCACTGTTTTAGTAAAACTGAAAAATAAGTGTTTCAAATGACAAATGTGCCAAGACAAAAGGTAGCTGTTGTAACAGATGCAGTTTCCAGGGTTACTGGAGAACTCTTGCTTTCTGATCTGATTTTATCTGGGGTGCATTTACAGTGAACTACAGGTGGCCTTATTTGCTTTAGTAAATAATGAGTATTGTTGACCACATTAGAATTTTTTTATATCTAAAGATCCTACATTACATCATTATATAGTATGTATTACTATATTTGTTCCAATTTTGATGGCTTGTAATTAATTCAGAAGAATAACAGCATGTGACAAAAAATATATATCCTAATACCACTTTTGTATCAACTTCCCAACAGAAGGGGCAGCAAGAAGGAGAGTTTTCTGCCTATAATACTCTTTTTTAACTTTGCCTCTCTAAGTTTTTCCTTAATTGAGTTTTTCTTACGTTGATAGGGAGGAGCTGCTGACCATTCGCTGTTACTTCCAGAGAGCCTGTTCTTCTCAAGCATCTGTGGGGGTCAGACCTTCACCAGTGTAGGATTTTCTGTAATGCTTCGCTTTAAAAACTTCTCAGGTTTATATGGCAGCTGTGCTTGCATTGAAGTGGAGTGTGGGATCAAGCAGCTTCATTTTTCCCTCCTATTTCCTAAACTTCTGCTCCCACTTTAGGTGTGGGCTGTAGCATGTGATTCATTGCTTTGCCTTTTTCTCCATGATCCCTCAACTTTCATCCACAACTTGGACTTACCTGGTTCCCTCTCCAGCCCCATTTTCGTAGTGAAATGGTGAGAACTGCACATCACAAATTCTGGGGGAAATCTGTTGCTGAAATGGCCCCCCAACCCCAATGGGGAAGCGCTGGCAGTTCCAGAGTGTCAATAATGAGGGAAATGCTTAAAATATTCAGAGTACTCTTAATATTTTCCATTCTCTGGTTTTTAATCCTTTATATTTGTATGCCCTGAAAAATCAGACTGAAATTTCTTTTGGATGCTTATTTCCTATTTTGCTATTTTAGGAGGTCTTCTAGTTTCCTATCGCAGGTTTGACTTGGTATTTGCTGCTAAAAGCGAAGAAGCCCGGCCACTTGGTGCTGGGATAGAGGGAAGTCTGCGTGATGAGAAGGAAAATACAACTAGCTAATTCTGGGAGACGCGGAGTTTCACTTCATGATTTTATTTTCTTTCATCTGGTTTGATTTCACATCCTTATCTTGATAATCACCCTCACGACACAGGAAGCTAAGGGAATTTCAAAACCATATCCTGTCATCTCCAATTTCACCATAAATGACAAAAAAGAAATTTAGAGAAATAATTACATTAAAGAAGTACAATAAAGAAATACATTAGGCAAGAGGGGAACACTTTTAAACTCATGCGGTGTGTTCTGTCACAGCTTGGCTACATCAGAAAAACTAGGATGGCTTCAGATTTTTTTTCTCCATCTCTGGCTTTTAAGATTGCTTTTAGCTGGCTCCATGTTTCCTTTTTCAACTCTAAGTTTAGCTAGCGGGTGTTTTTCTCATAATTATTTCTAGCTTTCCTGTGTTACATGTATATAGTACACGTAGGGCTTACCAACTCTTGGGCTGTAATTCCAAATAGTGACTGAAGCGTTGATAAAGGTCAAGAAGATGACGTTAAATACTTAAGCTGAAAGATACATATCTCCATATACAGAGGAAAGCAGCTGTCACAAGTCCAAATAGGACTTTGGAAAGGTTTTTTAGTTTCATGTTGCAAACAGGGTGGCTTTTCTTCTCTGGAGGAGGCAGCTGAAGAGAAGGATTTTCTTGTTGCCTTTTTCAGAAGGACTAATTAAAGTACAACTGAGGAGGAAATTGCCTTTTTTTGACGTTAAAGAAAAATGTCCCTGTGTACTGGGATGAAAGCAAGACTTCCTGAAGGTTTGCAGGGTCATTTGGGGGTGGAGAAGGTAAGAATGAAGACAGAGTATTCAGCCCATCGCCTGCCTGACTCAAACCTGGGACTTGTGTCTTGGCTTCTGTCACTGCAGCTGCTGCACTTTGATTAATTAAATCACTTTATGGCTAATAAGATCAGATCTGTATGCCACGTGAGTGGCTGAGACCATGGCTGCTGGTCTGTCACCAGACAGGTACCTGAGGTCCAAATGGACTTTTCAAACCTGGTCTGCAAAATTCCATAGAAATATTAATTCTGCCATAACATTCAAAGCCGTTTTGCTGTAAGTGTCTTTGATGAGGCCTGTGGAATGCTATAAAACCCATGGAACATTTCAGGACACAATTTAGACTTTTTTGTATAATTTGGAATATGTTGCTTAAAATCAGACTGTTTTTCCTCATTCTGTGATGGTTTTGTTCTGCAACATCATTTCCTTCATTCAGCGTGGCTTTTGCTGTGCCAGTAAGCCTGCTTGCCTATACTGCAGTTAGGATTTTCAGTCTGTAGGAGGTATATTCATTCTGAAACACCAAGATGATTAATGTGCAAAAATCCTAATAGCGATGACGTTCTTCCTGCCTCTGTCACCTCCCCGCCTGGGGCTGGTGTTCCTTTTCTCATGTATGGGGTGGTGTGGAGGAGCCACTGCCTTGTGCCCACCACCCAAGCCTGTCTTAGGAGCTGTGAAGATTCTCGTTTCTGTGGGTGTTACGGTTGCATTTGAGCTCCGGCTTCAAAGCTCCGTGGCAGAAAAATTCTCACCTGCACCAGGAATACAGAGGCTGGGTTGGAAAATGCGTGGAGATTGTTGGAGATGAATGATATTGTGATTCTTTGTGTGCGTTTATACGGTGCCCTCATGTAGGCTATGAAACGTGAAGCTGCTGGTCCCAGCAGAGGGAGGGACCTTGTAATCTGTCTCATGCTGCTCTGAACAGCTTTGATACAGGCATGGCCTGCTGCAAGGCAAATAGTTAAGGCCCCTGAATGTTGATTTGATGGGCTCGGAGGGAACTTGTGCTGCAAAACTTGATTTGCTATAAATACAGCGTATTATTGCAGGGTTGTATCCTGTTTGGAAATGACCTCATCTAGCTTCTGTTAGCGGTTAGCAGCTTTCTACCGCATGATCTATGAATAATATGATAGTATATTGCTCTCAGGAAAACATCAGAGCTATAGGGCTGATGCTTCTCATCAGGGCATTATACTTCTCTTAGCTCTCAATTTGGATAATAATATGACAGGACTCCATTTTGTAAAAGTAAACAGCATGTGCTTTTATTCAGAGGATCGTTTCCGGAGGTGCTGTAGCTGTGTTACAAGCCCTGTCCTAAGTGGTTTTCCCTGAGGTCCAGTTCCCCAGCTCTCCTCATCTCCCGGGCTTCAAGCGGATGGATTCACTCACAGTTTCTTACCTGCCATCCCCCTTGGGTTGGGACCATTTGCTTATTTTTTGGAGACAGAAATTTTCAGAACCTTATTTTTTGGAGTTGACAGCCATGGCCTTTCTTACTAACTTTCTGTAACATCTTGCAAGCAACAGCTCTTAAATGGTGCTGGGAACTCAAACGTTATTGATTTTTTTTTTTTTCCATTTTTATTAAAGAGCATGTATAGCGGAAAGCAGAGAAAAACAGCAATCTAAATATATTTGAAAGAAACAAATGCCAAGGTGAGAGACAGATGACTTGGAAGAATAAGAAAATTAGGAAAAATGTAATTTGCATTCCTTAGCAGAAAATCTGTTCTGTTCAGGGTGACAGTGTCCAGTGGAAATAGTAAGCGGTAGAAGCACTATCTTTTGAGACTGTTAAAACTGAAGATAAGACACTTAAAATTCAAAATATTTTTCAGCTTTGTTCACCTTCTACTATTTGTAGCATCACAAGAAGAAAAGCCCTTCTTCACCGATTTTTCTTGTCCCAGGAAAATGCTATATAAGGTGATCAACAAGAAGGAGCTACACAACAGATGTTTTGGCACTGCCTTCACCTGAGCCAGCTTTTCACCAAATAGATGATGAAGCAAGGAAATATTATTGTGAGATCACATAAAATGAAATGCAATTTCTACTAATTTATCGTATTCGAGAAATTATAGTAAGTGACAAGCTTTCTCCCCATCAGTGAAAGGCTACCAAACTTGACTCCTGGGTCATCTTCATTTCCTTCCTGTGACCATCCTCCTGCCTTCCCCACTCTTTAATCAAAGTCTGCCTGTGGTTTTTGCAGATTTGAGGAGTATTCATGGGCTCTGCTGTCTTGTAGGAGAGAACTAAATAGTATATCAGATTGTTAGCGACTTGTGTTGGGAAGAGAAATTTGACCAAAACTGCAGTTGTCGAGGATGGTAGGCTAGAGCCAGGCAAGGCTACCTTCCTACCTGCGGGCCTTAACGTAAGCAGCTCTTATAAATATGGCCATGAAAAATAATATTCACTGAATGCAGAATCCTTCCCCAAACTGCAGGCAGCTCTCCATCTCAGAAACCTATCTGTAGATGTGAGTGCTGCAGGAAACAGATGAAGCTGAGGTGGATTACTTTGGAGTTTTGGTAGTCAGATAATGGGCATTATGTCAGAATCAGCATTTCTTTAATTAAAACCCGTGCTCCGTGAGCTCAGACTTCTGGATTCTGTTTTAATACTTGTTCATCTATGTCTTTGGGCCTCAGCCTTTTGTGAAATGTCAGCCAAAAAGCTTAGATTACTCTCAGTGGTTTCACTTGCTTTGGTAAAGCACTTTGTCTGCAGTCAATAATATTATTAGCAATAAAAGTGATACATTTATTGTATGAGAAGCCCATATGGGAGAAGGACATTTATTGGATGGCAATAGGGGCACTCAGTTTGTTTTGAGAGTGACATATTCAGTTTTTACACATCATAAAACATCCTGACTGCAGTTCCTTGGCTCTCGCAACAGTTAACGCAGTAATGCTGCTGCAGTGTCCAAACAGCGGCGAGTCCCAGTTTGCGGAATCGGCCAAGATGCAGAAAGGAACTGTGAACCGCTGATGTCTCAGGAGAGCAAACCACCCCATCAGTCCTGGGAGGTGGAAAATTCTCGCTGTCTGGTTATCGCATCTGACTGAGGTCCCACCAGGAGCTGGAGAGACATTTCCCTGCTCTTCCCAAACACAGACTTTTCCGTGCGGTTGCAGGAGCGGTACAGAAATGAGCTGTGCTGCTACTTAGATGAAGACTCGAGTTGTCACCACTGGATTTTTTAAGGGGGTAAGTGGTACACCATCTGTCTCCAAACAGCTGTTGGCGTTCCTGTTGTTTGATGACCATTTAAGCCTCTTTCATGCTTCATTAATGAGTTTGATTAGCTTTATGAATGACAACTATTGTTCAGAGGGGCACACAGTTTGAACTGGATTTTGAAAAAGTCACTTTTTAACAGCTAGCATGGCAGGTTAGGGAATGTAACTTTAAAGAGGCATCGTCCTTTGATTGTAATTAAGGAAAATCATCATCTAAGTGATTAAACATCAGCTGGTTTTGAGCTTTCTGTCACAAAGCACAGCAAGAGACCCAGTGCAGCAGTCTGCAGCACATACAGGTACAACATTTGAACTGGAATGTTTGAATACAGATTTTATTTTAGCTGGATTTGCTGAAAATCCACAATTTTAGCTCGAGGCAGTGAGGTCTCCAGCACTCATCCTCTGTGGTAACGAGGCCTATTTATAGAAGCTTCTGCACAGAGTTCTTCAGTGTTTTGACTGATGTAAGAGTGGTCGATCTATGGCTACGGAAGAGACTGAATTCACCAGGGCAGTTAATTCACACTGCTGTCTTTAGACACACACAGGAAGTGTTAGCAAGTCAAAAATATTGTTCAGATAGCCTTTCCCGAGGGGTTCTAAACAATGTGCCAGCAACACATCCATCCTCAAACAGAGGTGCAGCTGTCCTGCCGTGGATGGGAGAGCACGTAGGAGCTTGGGACTAAAGATTTCCTCCTTACCCGTACGACCAAACCTTTCTCTGCCAAGTGACGGAGAGGGAGCCGCAGCTCGTAGCGGGGAGCACCTCGTTAGGAGACTGCGAGTCCCACAGCACCCAAAACATCGGATACAGCTGAAGTGAGGAAAGAGACCCTCTTAAGTTAACACTTCCACACCAGGTGGAAGCGCACTCAGTGGGTGTCAAGTAGCTTGGTGCTCTGTATATTATTTTGACAAACTAAGCTTTGATAAATATATTTATTTTTTTTAAGGGGGATTTAAACTGTTTATATGCTGCAAGGAAGCTTGTTCCTACACACAGCTTTCTGCAGTACTGAACAAACTCAGCTGTGCCTCTGCGAGACGTGCAAATTTGGGGAGATGTATGAAGTCATGGTGTTTCCAGATGTCCTTCCATCTTTTTAAAAGGAGCTTTTCAGCAGTTATTCAGTTATATTTATAAAAGGAATCTATGGTTAGTGATATTTTATTTGTTATTAAAATTAGGCTCCACACTTGGATATGTAAAGATGAAGTCTTTAGGTGAGTTTTCTTATTTTAAAAATAAACAGAATAAGGAGAATTTCATTTTGCTCTCCAGAAAAAAGCTGATGCTAAATTCATTAGCAGGTGGAGAAGCTGCTTGGGTAATTTTCCAAGTGAAGGCCAGCCTGGATTAAGCACCAGTCTGGGTAGCGTCAGTCTGGGTACCTGTAAAGCCTCACTGGCCTTTTGCTGCAGGATATTCAGTAAAGCTTATGGCTTTGTGTGGAGTTGGATGAGGATGAGGATGACCTACAACCACCCCTGCACCAAGCTCCCCTAACAAGCTCCACTTCTTACAGAGAGCGGGGACAAGATGCCTCACTCATGACAGGTGCCAGCCAGAGCTGTTAAAGGGGGAGCCACTGCGAGGGCTTTCAGGAGAGAGAAGCACACGTCGTCCTTTCTGCTGATGAACAATTGTTCCTGATACCACTGGGGTTTGCCACCTGCCCTCTTTGCAGCTGCAGCCTCTGCTTCCATCTCCCACGCATCATCCTCTCTCTTGCACGCAAGCAGGGCTACCCCAACAGCTTATTCATTGTTTCCCTTGCTTTGCTATGGCATAACAGAGCTGGCTGGCAAGCCTGCCACAGCCCTGTAGCCTTTTCATAAACTACTAGATCTGATCTACAGAAGCCCTGGCTCTTCCCTGCTGAAGTCTTGGAGGATGTGCACCGCAGCTCCTTTCAGCTTGGGTACAATTCCCTTTTCTTGAGCCGTACCCCATGAATGTGCCTCTGTCTTGTGAGCCTCACCAGCAGCTTCTGCACAGCGCAGTGCTGGATGGATCTGCTTGTTCAGTGCCTTATCGCTGATGCAATCTTTTCCTCCTATGGAAAGTAAGAATAAAATTGCCTCAATTAAGCAATTGCAGTAGCCTTGAAGGATAAAGCTTCCTTTCTGCTTTGAGCTGTTTTTGTAGTAAGGCTGCC
Organism: Rhinoptilus africanus; assembly: GCA_013400135.1. Taxonomy (NCBI): domain Eukaryota; kingdom Metazoa; phylum Chordata; class Aves; order Charadriiformes; family Glareolidae; genus Rhinoptilus; species Rhinoptilus africanus. The sequence goes on from VXBO01004322.1 coordinate 67,748, forward strand.
ATACTTGTATTTTTCTCCTGTGTGTACTGTCATGGGAAAGAATGCGTGACTGGGATTTTATGGTACAGCTTGGTATTTTTCCCATGAACTATTCAAATGAATCACTCTTGGATTTTTAGCACCTTCTTTCCACTTCCCTGTGGGGTTGGGGACAGTCAGAACAAATAGAAAATACTCCCTTGAGCATGGAGTTTAAAACTTGATGATCTTAGAAGGGAGACTCTTGACAGCACTGGCACGTCATCATCTCTGCAGGTCCAAGATCCAGCCCTTTGGATGGTCTGTTGTCCCTTTTGGTTAGGAGGGAGCACAGCTGTGAAGGAGGAAAACATGTGAGTCACGATCGGAGGGCTGTGGGAGCTGCAGTTCTCCCTTCCTCCAGCCAAGCCTGGCCCGATTCTCATCAAAATATTGTTTAATTTTGTTTTTGGGAGTTTAATTTTGGGAGGACAAAAGCTTTCAGGTGCAACACTCCAGCAGTTTCTCAGGTGGAATACTCCATTCTTTCATCAAAGCTGCTGTCAGAGGATGTTCTCTTGGCAGTGAACAGCCTGACTTACAACTCTCCTACTGATATTTTAGGATCCCGTTGTGACTCGCTATTAAAAATGCTGTAAATCCTGGAGGTACCAGTGAAGGAATGGTTGGGATTTTACCTGGCTGGTTTTCTCATGTTTGATCACTGTGTGATCTTAAAGAAATTGCATGATCTTTCTGGACTTCCAAATATCTGCAAAAGAGGGTTGGTATCTACTGAGCAGCACTGTGAGTGTGTTTCCTGCACCTCAGTATGTATAACATACCTTCTTGAAGTAATTATTACACCCAGGACAAATTCTGAAAGGGCAAATTCTGACGTTTGGGCTCTTAGCAGATCTGAAACCTCATTGCCTGCCATGTAGATAAAATCTATACAGCGCTGTTTTCCATCAGTAGCCAGGGTGAAGCCTTGATGAAATTAATTGCAGGTTTCTGTAGCTTTCCTTTTTGTGTAAAGCACATGGAGGAGACATTTCAGGCATTACTGCACTGTTAAACCTTCATGTTTCCCACAATTTGTATAATCCTGTATTGCCCTTGGCATGTATGCGAGCCTCCTATAAAGCTTCTCTCTTTAGAAGTTTCTTGAAGAAGTTGAAAGAATTGTCTTGCTTGACAGACAAGGCTTGAGAATTTACTCTCTGATGTTTCACGTAACCATTGTTTATTCATACCAGCGTCTTTCAAAGCTTGAGAGATCACCAGTCGTCTTCCCTCCTGCCTTCCTAGCGTGTGCACAACAGGACTTCAGCTCATCAAGGCTGCAAGTAGATAATCTCGAAGAGGAGACAATAAACCATTGTGGCATTGTTTTTCCCTTAAGATAATAATCCTGACAATAATCCTGAAGCTCTGTTTCATAGCAAAGACACAGCACTTAAATTCTTGAAGTATTTCAGCGCTGGTTTTTCAGCCCCGAGTTCTTACCCAGGTTTGTCAAGCAGCCTGATTGCTCTGGGGAGCTTTTCCACTTTTTGAGGCAGAGGGACTGTTTCTCCCCAGATCATGACAAACTAGTTCTGCGGTGTGACTGCTGTTGCAGTCTTAATTAGCTGTGGTTTTGGGCACTCTCATGTGAAGAAGACAGTTGGCTGCAACTAGCTTGAAAGCCTTTGGCAGTTTGGATAGAAAAAGCTGCCTGAGATGTAATTTCTGTTTCGTGACTGGTTATCTGGAGTTTGTAAGAGCAAACTAACTCAGCCACTTCCCGGGTGTTTCCATGCTATGGTCTCATTTGTACAAGAGTGTCACCAGGCTACTGCAGTGCTCCTGGGAAGAGCTACCATCTAGCAGCAGTAGCTGTGGACGATAACCGTATTCTCTGGAGCTGTGGTTAAACATGCCTGAAATATTTAGGCAAAGCAGCACAACTCATCAGAAGTTTTTGTGCTTAAGTAGTGTGAGCATGGTGCTTACTTTGTCCAGGTCTGTTTTATTGTACGTCTGCAAAAAATAGTGTTGATCATCAATTCCTTAATAAAAAAAGGGAAAGAATATTGGGGAGTGTTAACTCAAGGTTCAGCAATTTATCAAAGGCGTACAACATGCTGCAATCAGCTGACTATCACGATCCTTAATTCTTAATCTTATCTTGAATTAAAGAAGTATTACCTCCCTATTCTTGCCCCCCNCTTATAGGTACAAAGGCAATGAGCTTTCAGATGTTAATGACTGTCTTGTCAAAGTACACCACAGATGAAGCTTGCTGCTGTAAACCGCTTACTTATCCTGTGCTCCCTATTAGCCCTTGCTGCTGTTGGTTTAACTTACCAGCTTAGATGGGATGGCTTGTGAGAGTTCCTAAGTGCAGTGCCATAGTTAACACTACGCTTCTAAATCTTAATGAACGCCCAAGGTCTTCAGACACTCGGGTTTAGTAAATGATTTCAAAATGTTACTGCTGGATGCACATGGAACAGGAAAATGCATCAAAAAGGATACTTATTTTTGAAAGGTAATTTATGGGTAAATCTTTTGTGTTACTTTTTTTCCGTAGATTTTCTCAAGCAGACCACTTATGAAGTCGAGGCGTTCTTAGAAGCCATTCAATTCTTCCGGCAGGAGAAAGGCCACTATGGGATGTGGGAAATGATAACCGGCAACGAAAAAGAGGTGAAAAAATATCTCCTTGAATTTTTTTTTTTTGTTTTTGGCTTTTGATATGGCAGCTCTGAGGATAATGCAGGTTGTAAAGCCTCGTGGGAAAAAACAGCATTTTCAAAAAGAAAATCTAGTAGGGAGAAATACCCAAGATTTCTTTCTGATATGTAAGTGACGTTTCTTTTTAATAAATCCCATTTTGAGTTTTTACTAAAAAGTGAAAGAAAATGTGCTGTGAACTAAAGTTGTTGTGTTGTGCTGGGATGTAGGGATAGACACATTTCCACGAAGGGCTGATACATCTTACTTTAATTTTATGCCATGGGTTCAATTGGTGAATAAATGCTGTGTCTAAAACAAGGCACTTGGTAACGTCTGGCTACTGCATTTGCTGCTGTTCATCGCTTTGGTAAATGAGACCAAAACCAATACACACCAAGCTCAGAACTCATGGTTTGTATGCAGCAGGTACCCACTGTCAGCTGTGCTCTGTTTTTCTATCTTTCATGACAGCTATTTTGCAGGTAAGAGATATTTTTTTCTTCTGTTGCTATTAGCTTTGTTAATAAACAAAACAGTTTCCCGTTACTTGTGCTCTAATGCCATTGTAGGAGATCAGGCTTTATGAAGACCAGAATAGCAGCTAAACGTAAATTTTCAAGAATCTCTTCATTTTACTTTTCCTCATTCTTTGGGAATTAAGCTTTTAGTCCTGAGCAGATAAACTAGTAGACCTACTTATTGTGCCAGACTTCTTGCATAGTAACAGTCACACTGAAATTTGTGAACACCAAAATTTTTGTGAACGTGAGTTCTTTAGGAATGAGATGCTAAGCTCGGGGTCTGGGTCCATATTTGGGCACCTGAGTGAGCAGCTTTGGAGCTCTGATGGGAGCTGAAGTAACTCCCTTTGGCATCGCTCCAGATATCTTTTAGTGCAATTGAGACATTATTTGGACCCTGATTTATAATTTTTTTTCCAAAGCACTGAGCACTCAGCAGCAAATATTTACTTTAGTACCAGCTGCTGGGTGTTTTCCTTGATTAAATCTGGCTTCCCTTTGGGAAAATGGAAAAAAGCCTGATGGAGAGTTCACAATCCAGGGTTTTGTTTTAAGGAACCAGATTATTCTTTTAGTAGTCTACCTTTGAAATGCTGAAAAACGTGGAAACAGGAGAAGAATCTAAGTGGTGTCTTTCCCAGTGCCATCATGTTAAGGACTGAAGTTTCCTGCTAACATCTGAGACTAAATGCCTTAGTATAAGGAGTTCCATCCTTCTAGTTGAGGGAGTGAGGGTTTTTCTCTTCTCCCTCCTCCCTCAAGTTATGGAGCTGTTATAGTGCTAGTTTCATTTCATGTTTTATTTTTCCTGTTGCTTGCCAACTACTTACTCATAACTCATATACCTCAAGAGAACTGTAATCAGAAGACATCCAGACTAGTTACGCTATTATCTTCTTGGTAATAATTTGTTCTGTAAGTATAGTGTGTTCTCATGCCTGCTTTGACCAAATATAATAATTATTTTAGGCAAATATCCAAGCTAAGTGAATAGTTTGGAACAAGCAAGCTACAATTTGTTGCTGTAAAAATCTCTGCAGAATGCCAAAAAATATATTCCCTGACATTCATTTATAATGCCAGGATCTCTGCAACATGAGCTCAGGCCGTTCTGCCTAGGTACTGCAACAGGGATGTAATAGTAGCAAGTACCCAGTCATTGGCTGAAGAATTACTAATTTTATTGTGTGTCGTGAAAGTTCCTGTTCCTGTTTTAGGTTTTGTTCTTTTTCATTTTCAATCTTTCATTACTAACAAAGGATAAAGTCAATTGTAGATTATGTTTCTGTAAGTTAGTGCTGAAATGCAGGGTTAAAACCAGGAAATTTTTGACACCACTTATTATAAGCAACAGTACAGCCTCATATCGAGAGCACTGCAGCACACCAGTGTCAAACCAGCATAACTCCATTGATCAGTACTACATGAATGTGGAATAACATATTGCTGAATCAAGGGTAGCTGAATAAGGGATTAAAAAACCCCAAGCCCCTACAGTGCACCTTTCAGTACAGAAATATAAAGCCAATCTAGCATTCCTAAAAGTGCTTCCAGAGAGTTCAGATTCTTCAGAGTATTTTTCATCCATTGTCACGTTTATTATTTGGTGTGTGGTGTTCCAGTTTGGGTTATTTCTGAGGTGTTTTTGAGGGACTCATTAGTTTAGGACCTGAATTAACCATTGATTTTGACAGGTATTTAAGTCAGCATAGCTGAATTTGAGTGCTGCTGGGGCATAATCTATAAGAACTTACGTTATATGAAACAACAATAATGGGGTATTGCATATTATATTGCAGGTATTTTAATAAGTAGGGTATTGTGTGTTACATTTCTGTAAGGGCTGTCTTTCGGCCAGCAGGTACTCAGTTTTACACGACATGGCATGCAGTCAGAGCCTTCGCTTACTTATTTTTGCTGTCTAAATTCTTGCGGTTTCCCTATCGTGGTGTTGGTGCATGCCTAAAACCCGCTCAGGCTGCTGCGATACATGCGGTTGAATGTCAGGAAGCACTGGCACGAATGAAAAAGCACCGGCGCGATGAAAATGTGAAGTTGAGGGGTGTTTCTGCACTCTGTATTGGCTCTGCCAGCAGCTGCGTGCATCAAGGCGGCCGTCCACGGAGGGGGACTGTGCTGGGCAAGGAAAAGAGCTGGGTTCAGATACACATCACTTAGTAAAAACTCTGTTCAAGCCCCACTGTGGAGGAAGGAGGACTGCTATTGCCCTGTGCTGCGAGGGCATCCTGCAGCCTGACGCTGAACTTCTCGTGCACCGGGATGCCTTTTCTGTAGAACTGCTTTCCATCCAGTTGTTGCCAGCCTGTGCTGGTGTATGGGGATTGTTCCATCCCAGATGTTGGACTGTACATTTGCTTTTGCTGAACTTTGTGAGGTTTTTGTCCACCCATTTCTTCAGCCCATCTAGGTCCCTCTGAATAGCAGCCTTGCTTGCCAACGTATTGACCACTCCCCCAAATTGGTATCATCTGTATTCCCAGTCTAATGTCTTTTCTTACTAATTGGAGCCATCTGCAAGACCGAATTGCCAGTTAGATGCTGGGATCACAGAGGGTGATGCATCTCTTCTACAACCACTGAACCCTGTTTCAGAGAGAAAACGTTCTTGAGGGAGAAAAGTGCTCACTGTCAATTTAGAAAAATACAGCAATGACAGACCGACATTATACTTACCGAAATAACAAAAAACAGGGCAGTGATGCCTTTTCCTCAGTTTTCCTGCATTCTGTCATGACCACTTGGTGTGTAGAAGTCCTTTTAATGCTTTTCTTCCCCCTGCCTTTCTGCTATGGTGCACCTTTGTCACAGAATATCTTCTTAGGTTATAGATTTCATATGGTTTTTGTTCAAGAATCTGGAAGTGTTGGGAGGAGACTTTAATATATATGAATTCTCCAATGTGAAAGTTTTACTGGTTTTAGACCAGTATAGTTGTCTTCTAGCGGCAAGAGAAACGGATTGAAAAGTTTCTCACAAGCTCCAGCAGCTATTTATTTTATCCCCTTTTCCTCGGTATTAGGCTGGAGTGAATGAACCTTTTGGATCATGCTACACACTGTTGAAAAAGTAATCAGATAGAGTACAATTCTTTGGTTCACAGATCACCCATATTTCTGGATTCTGTTTCTGTCCCATATCCTTTTTTTCTTGGGATCCCCTTCCTTTATAGTTCTAATTGTGAAGTTGGTGCTCACCCGAAAAAGTGCTAGAGATCCACTTTAGCTCTGTTGATTTGCACAGGGCAATTTCATAATGAAATGCAGTAAATTTTAACAGACACCTTAGTTCATTTGTAGTCAATTGTTGCGTGGTCTCTCTTTCAGTGAAGAATGCTTCAGATGAAATGAGTGCAGCTTCCCTCAGGCGTACCTGATGCCAGTCCTCCTGGCAACCTGGGGTAGCCAGGCCATTGCATATTTGAGGTTGCCTGTGTTTGCACATCATTCTGTGGTGCAAATTTTCAGGTGAAGAATATGTGTGAATATGTCATTTTAATCTTCTGACCATATAGATCCTGAGCAACCTTGTGATGGAGGAACTCTTGCCTAACCTTCAGACGATGATCCTGCCTAAAATGAAAGGAAAGAGGAACGACAGGAAGCGTGCCTGGTTTGGTGTAAGCACTGATATTTGCAGCGTAGTTGTTTCTTACAGCAATCGTCTGTGTGTGCTGATTCTAATCTATGCTTCTTAATTTAATTTGGGTTTAGATCGTAGAAGAAACTTACGGCTTAGTCCAGCAGCAGGTGTCAGAAGGATTAAGTACCTTGAAAGAAGAATGCAGAGATTTTGCAAAAACTCTTGAAGGAACCATTCGCTCGGACATGGATCAGATTCTGAACTCCAAAAGCTTCTTAGCTGGAAAAATCAAAGGTTAGTGGAGGAACAGCTGTGTTGTGGAGCAATTTTTTTAATGTTTCCCATTGTGTTGCTCAAATTACCAGATGTCATTGTTTTGAAATCCTCATGTGTTTTGAAAAATCCAACTGGAGACACTAATTTTTGGAGAACAAATGCTTAGAGCCTCTGCTGCTTTTGGTGGGAACTGATACCTGTGGCCGCTGTGTCTGTGAAAATACTAGGTCTTCTCAAGTTGGGTGTAGAGCTGACAGGTTTTGAGGATCCTGATTAGAGTTGCTTATTCTGTTTTCATTTTCACTTGGACAGCCTTATGTGCTGAAGATACATGTTGCATGAGCATAATTATAAGTGTAGTGGTTTTGACCTGGTGTCTAGGAATGCTTCGCAAAACCAGGTTCTGGTTATGTGACAAATTCATAGGCTACCAAAGAATACTTAAACCAAAGGGCTTCTTTGGTGGTTTTAAACTAATGTGAAATAATTATAAATGTGCTGTGAATATAAAAATGAGTGTGAAAAGCAGGCAAACATGAGTTGATGTTGCTTAAACTAGCAAATGAAGAAATAGCTGATAATTTAGGAGCTGTTTTGATAAAACTCAGGATGTTCTGTTGATATTCTCACACAACAGAGTAGGATGCTTCCAGTGAGCTGTAAAGTACCAAGTCTGGATGACTCCTTATAGAATCACTGCAGCCAGGCTCTGTGCCAACCTCCCAGTATGTATCAGCACTGACAGCTGCCCTTTCCTCTGCTCCCATAGTGCCCCCAAGCTGCTAGCGTTTGCTTAGGTGGGACATGGGAAAACATGTTTTGTTGTCACTTATAAAACTATAAACTTTCATCACCCTCATCATCTTTGCAGAGGTGTGACTCCAGGGGAACATACTGAGGCACTGAATTCATTGTAAAGTAGATCAGATTACTCTTCTCACTCTATCTCTGAGTAGCCTCAATGCAACCGTTGTCTTGTCTGGCACTCCAGGCACTGTTTCGGAGCCTGCCCAGAAGTGCTGCACAGAACATATCCAGCCATTCCTCGCATCCATATTGGAGGAGCTCATGGGTCCAGTGAGTTCTGGATTCACTGAAGTTCGTGCACTTTTTGATAAAGAAGTTAATGAAATTATCCAGGATTTCCAGAAGACAAATGATATCACGAAGCTAAAGGAGGTAAGACAAAAATATATCTGCAGCCTTTTACATTAGCGCAGGGGCAAGCAGTGTTTGCTTTCCCAGGCGGTAGTGTGTTAGCACTTGGTATTGTCATTTAGAGTCTTGCAGTATTTGTGCAGCTAGAGTGTAGATACCAGAATTTGTTTTAGGGCCACTGTTACATTCTCTATTAAAAATTCACCTCTGGTTGCTTTCTCTCAAAACCTGTTCTTCCTCCACTGGAACGCAGAATGTGGATCAGCTTATGAACCTACCATTCAACTCTGTGAAAATGGAGCCCTGCTATCTGAAAGTCAACCTCCTCCAGGAGCTCCTCCAAGACCTCAAGAGTCGCTTCAAGATTTATCACATTGATTTTGTGATCCAGAGGACACAGAACTTCATGCAAGAGGTACTGTAAGATCTGGTTTTTCCTCCTGGGAGAGCAGGTTAGGTTTGTCCTTCTAATCTGCTTCAAAGTAATCTTGATAAAAAGCTGCACAAAAGTCACAGAATATGTCTCAATCGAATTACAGATAACAAAACCTAAGAAAATCACAGCTAGAAGCTGTTTGACATTTATATTTGTGAGGTTGCATGTATGTGAGTCTTTCAGCAAGGCACAAAAATTTTGGATGGATCATCTCTTCCCATGAACTTCCATATTCTGAATTCCCAGTATCACAGCACCCAGGAAAGTTGTGCTTGTAACCAAATAAAATATACCTGATTTCCATTCTCAAGGGCTGATTTTTCAGGAAGAGTCTTAAATATATTTTACCAAAATGGAATGTCTCCTCCTTGGTAGTTTATTTTCTCATGAATACAAAGTAAGGCAATTAATGTTAGAAACCGGCAATGACTTGACACAGATGATGTCTCAGGATGTAGGTGCTTTACCCAGCTTCACTTCTTGTGAGAGTGGTGGATGTGACTACATCATTTCACATGAAAAATGAACTCCACCTCTTTTTCCCCTCTAGTGCGTACTGGTGTAGGCTATAATTTTGTTTTGCTTTTATTTCTTCTGGATGCCTGGCCAGAAATCTATTAGGAGCTGGCCAGTAGGCTTATTTCGAGTGCCAGATCACAAGGCAGATTTGGCCTTGTGGCTTTATGTTGAATCCTGTGATTTTAATCTGTAGTTGAGAAACTAAATAATCTAGTCGGTAATCTTGTGAAATGGAGCTGGTCCAGTTCTGTGCAGTGGGAGTTCGGAATGTGGAAAGCGAGTCTGTAGCGCAGTGCTGGGATAGGCTTTTCCTAAAAGCAGCTCTTCTGAGTACAGCCGTGATCAGCAGCCAAAGAATTATCAGAAATAAAATTCTGATTTCATGTCTGGGTCTTTCAGAGGGGACCATTCCAAAATGCTGCCAAATAAAATGTCTTTCAGTAAGTGAAGACCATAAGTCAAGACAAAGAAGTAGACAGAAAATATATCCCATATAAACCAAGTGGGGTTTTTTTCTGAACAGAACATGAGTCAAAATTTACAATAAATAAATTAAATTAAAGCACAAGTTGTTCTAAAAATGCTGTTATTGCCTCTCTCTCTTTAAAAGGCTAGTATCTAAAAATGCTGTTATTGCTTCTCTCTCTTTCAAGGCTGTTATTTTTCTCATAAAAATAGTAAGTAGTTCCACTTTGTGTCCAAGGTCATTTATTTTATTATTGAGTAAGGTGCGACAGGTCTGTACTCACCTAGCCTCAATGTAAAGGAAGCGTTTGGCTTTAGTCTAACTCGGGTGTAGGCTGGAGCAGGATTCCTTGGCTTGGGAGCTTGGCATCCTCTAGTGGCCAATTTTAGGAAATTTGGGAGCACAATGCTCAACTGGCATAAACAGCTGTAGTGACTTCACCAGAACTACACCAATTTATAAGTTGCTTCAAATAGAATTGAAATAAAAAGTGAGTTGTCCATCTTCTAATTAGCCTCAGGCTTACCTCTACACTGCTTCTGCCTTTTTCTTGTATCCAAGGTCTTGCAGTGCATGAGTCCCGCCTTCTGATGCACACATAAATAGAGTAAACTTCCGTCTTCATTTACATTTATACAGTTTGTATAGTCTGATCCTACATTATCTTCAAAGTCAGTTATAAAAATTGGCCTTCAACATTTCATAGAATTGTGGAATCATGGAATGGTTTGGATGGGAAGGGACCTTAAGGATCATCTCGTTCCACCCCTCTGCCCTGGGCAGGGACACCTCCCACCAGAGCAGGTTGCTCCAAGTCCCGTCCAGCCTGGCCTTGGGCACCTCCAGGGATGGGGCAGCCACAGCTTCTCTGGGCAACCTGGGCCAGGGGCTCACCACCCTCACAGCAAAGAGTTTCTTCCTAATATCTCATCTAAATCTCCCCTCTTCCAGTTTAAAACCGTTCCCCCTCGTCCTATGGCTCCCCTCCCTGATCAAGGGTCCCTCCCCAGCTGTGCTGTAGGCCCCCTGTAGGGGGAGGAATTTAAACTAAACAAGGCTTTTCTTCCCCTTCCACAATCATTTAAAGTACTTAAAATATTTATTGATTTTAGGCCCATTATTCTTTCTCCATTTCACCTTCTCAAAAATACAATTTAAATTAATGGTTTCATTATCATGCTTCTTTACACTTCTAGGAGTTTTATGTTATTGGTCTTTAACATATTTTTTAATTATTATTTTTAGCTGATGGAAAATGCAGTTTATACTTTTGAGCAGCTGTTCTCTCCAAGTCGCCAGGCAGACTCAGCAAAAGTTGCAACAAGCATTGAGAAAGTCAAGCTGAGAGTACTGAAGGTAAATGTTGCGGCATTTGCACAGGAAGACCTTGGGTTCTGCTTTTTTGGAAACTGAGAATATATTTTATGTGAATTTATCTCAGTATTTGGAAGAAGATATCTCTTGCCTTCCAGCTGGAAACTCTGATTCAGTGGCACTTAACAAAGCTGCTCATTTTGTGGGTAAAACCTACTTCTGGGCTGTAAAAGTATTTACATGTGCAGTCTTTTTAACTGCAGTTAAATCAGCTGGAGATGGTGCTGTGGATCTGGGTACATCATTTGTTATTAGCATTATAATGAGCCTGCCCCTAGAATTGGTTACTCTCTGAAGAGGCAGTGCTGAAATACACGAGAGCAATCAGGGACTGTTTCTTGCCTAGCCAGAAAAAAAATGAAGGGAAAGAGATCCCAGAAAACCAGATTTTAGGGAATTTTTGTGAAAGCTGAAATAACCTGCATGGGAATTCAAAGTTCTGAGTGCACCTGTGGTGTGGTATCCTTTGGGATTCACCCATCACCAGTTACAGGTTAATAAGAACCAGTTCCTCCTCTGAGTGATTAATAACCCCAAGCACGTTTGGGCTTGTTTCTCTTTTTGTCTGTTTTGGCAGCAATACGATTACGACAGCAGCACTATCCGGAAGAAGATATTTCAAGAAGCACTGGTACAGATTACTTTGCCCACAATGCAGAAGACACTGGCTTCAACGTGCAAACCAGTAGGTTTCTGTGATTAAAAAAAATAAAAATAGTAAAAGGCAGGGAAAGATTAACACCTTGGCAGTAAATCCTCAACTCTGTAAAGCTGTTTTCTCTTGGGGAGTCGTGCAGAATGGCTGCCTGCTCGGCCAGATGATGCTTAGATTTGCCAGTTTGTGGATTGGGTAGATGTGGAGCGTAGGGAAGATTTCATGAAACAGGGGAACTGTATACACAGCTTGCTTTCTCAAGCTGATAGTTGCAGACCTTTGCCCATCCCTGTTTCATTTCTTCCTTAGAGATCTGAAGTCCCCTCAAACTGGACTCCTCTTGACAGCCTCACTTGTAGGTTATGAACTTGTGCTTGCGTTCACAGCCCTGAAATTTAGTCTGTGGGAGAGGGCACTTACCTCTTCAGCCGCACCCCGAGGCATGGCTGTGACCGTACACAACCTCTGCCGGCAGCCTCCTTCAAAGCCAAATGCCTGCCTGGGCAGCAGGAGCAGCGAGCAGACAGGCCATGCGCTTGCTTTCAGTCATTTTACATGGAAGCAATTGCGTCAGCAATCAGGAAACAAACACACAGAGACAATCTCTGTTGCCCTTAATCATACGGGTTAGGGTAGCACTCAGCAAATGTGGCTGCCAGAGTTTCATGGAGATGTTATCAGTGTGGCTGCATCAGAGGCCAGTTGGAATGCTCTTCACCTTTGCTCAAAATAAGTAAGTCTGTACCCTTCTTGAAGCCCATGCATATCCTCTTGCATTTTCACTGTACCTGATGAAAGATGACTGCCCTAAGCCATTCCGGCCTCCCTGCCCTTTTGTTTCCCTTGATGTTCATCAGTCTTGGAGGCTGTAAGCTCTCACCCACGGTGTGATGCTCTTTCTGATGCTCTCCAGCTGGTTTCAGTTTCAAAAACAAGTTTAAAACTGAGTGCTTTGCCAAGTAATGCTTGTGAGTCTTTGGGTATGGATTGTTAAAACTTACAGCATTCAAAAATATTTAAAATCATTCTCTTCTGTATGTCACTCTACTTTCTTTACTATTCCCAAAATAATAGTCTCTTGTAGAGCATCTGCAGTGCTTTCAAGACATGGTGTCTACACAGAGGGGCAAGCATTTCATCACCTTGAATATATAGAGAGGGTGGAGCTCCACATCGTGTCTCTGTCGTACAGGGCGGAGAAGGCAGTGGTGGTGCAAACCTCCCACGAGCCCTTTCTGTTTAATTTCCTACAAGCCTTTTGTGTTTGTGCCTCAGCAGAAATGAGCAGCCGACTCTAGAAGCAAATGTGTGGCACAACTGGCATGGCCAGTCCAGTCTTGACCTTTTAGTTGAAAACCTCCAGATGTTTGTATGTAGGCGCCTCTTCTACAAGTGGGCAGAGGTCACTTAAGTTACTTTTTATAGACCACCAAGCAGCTGCTTACTGATAATGACTCAATTATTGTCTAGACAGCCAACTGCGTATAAATCAGTAAGCTAAAAACTACACACCTATTAGAAAAACAAAACCAAACCCTGTCTCTCCGTGCTCTCCGTGGACTTGCCTCCTTGGACAAACAGGGAGCGAGGCATTTCCTCACCAGCTATTTATTTCAGAATGGTTTATTATAGTGCAGATGGCAGTCACCTATAGTGCTTTTAAATGTAATTGTAGGGCAAGAATACTGTTTGATAAGTGCATAATGAATTGTGAACATACACGGTTCATTTAATCCTAGTTCAAACGGCTCACCTCAAGAGCCAGCAAGGAGCATTGCAAGACCTGCTAGATGGCATCTCCAAGGTGCTCCATTGAAGTAGGACTCTCAAAATCTCTCATTTTTATATGTCTGTTCCTTTCTTCTGTGTCTGTGCAGGAGCTGCAGAAATACGAGCAGTTCATTTTTGCTGATTACACTAGCGTGATCCAAGTAGAGAATGTGTATGAAGAGATTCTGTATCAGATGCTGCTTGAAGAAACCCTGAAAGGTGAGAACATTCTTGAGGTGACAGTGATAACATTTCAGCCGTTGGATAGTGAGCTCTTGCTTCAGAGCTTCCCAGAGCCCCAGCCTGGTTGTTTCAAACCCGTGTCCCACTTTCCTGAAGACTGGTTACAATGCTACAGTGTTTGGATTCAGCTCATTAAAGATGTATGGCAAGCCCTAAAATCTGAATTACGGTGCAACTTTACTAAACCTGTGAAACTCAAAGTGATCGCTTGGCACAAGCCTATTTCTAACAAAATGTAATTATGCCAACTTAATTTAATCTTGATTCCCTGGGCCCAGAAGTGAAATTATGCTCTTATTTGCAAAGACTTGCTGATATCTAATGGCAGCAAAAATGTATTTCCCCAAATGAAATGTAGTGCTGGATGCAGTTTCCAGTATATTGCTGATGCCAGTGCAGTAGTGCCTGCAAATCTCTCCGCTTTTTTGTTGGAAGACTGAACAATTCTTGATGGCATATATAGATATATAAAATACTTGTATCTCTGTCTCTACCCTGGATAAAAGACAAGGTTCTGTATTGCACAGTAAGTCTTAATAGCTCCTCTTTGGCACTCCTGTTCCAAAATATCAGTATTTTTATATATATATATATATACACACTTAATGTAATAAGCACACTTTTATTCATATTTTCAGTGTAAATACTTGTGCGGTGAAACTACCTTTGCGCGCTGCGGGTCCTCTGGTAGTTTTCTGTCACAGCAGTGTTTAGGTCAATATTAAAGTTCCATCACTCAAAGCAGATAAAATCCCCACCCACAAAAAAGAAATGTAAACCTAAAGCAAGTTGAAAATTAAAATTACTGTTGTTTTTAATATCAAAATGTACAACATTAGAAACTCAAAGAAACACTGTACCTTTTTCAATGTACCTCTGCCAGTCTTTCCAAAACAGTTTGATTTTTCTGTTTTATTTAGTGATAAAGGAAGCTGCCATTATGAAGAAGCACAACCTCTTTGAAGATAACTTGAATGTGCCCTGTGAAAGCGTGTCCAGCTTGACAGACCTGAAGACTCCTTCGGGATCAGCACAAACCACTCCTGCCAAGAAACCTTCCTCTGCCCGAGCCGAGACGTCAGACACTGAAACTCAAAGTGACGAAACACTCATTGTGACAGGAAAAATTTCTTGGGAGAAGGATGCTGATGATAGAGAGTCATCAGACAAAGAAGCAGTCGCTTCAGCTGGTGATCAGGCAAGCAAAGGTGATGCAGCGGTCATTACAGACATTGGCGAAAACCAGGGGTCCCTTTCAGCTACCCTTACAAAACGAGAAGTTGCAGAGGAAAAAAACACTTTGGAGAATGAAGACATGGAGAAAGCAGAGCGTGCAGTGAACACTGAGAAAGAGCTTAAGACACAACAAGAAGCTGTGGAGGAAGAACTCGCTGCTGGGACTGAAACTGCAGTGAAAGATGTTGGAGGCAGCCCTAAAAAAGAACTTCAGGTACAGGAAGGAGCAGTGGAGGAAAAGGTAACTTCTGAGAGTCAAATGGCAACGGATGCTGCGTTCGCCCATGGCACTGAAAAAGACAGCAAAGCACAGGAAGAAGTCTCTGAGATAAAGCTGACTTCCCCACATGATAATGTAGCAGAAGCAGAGATTTTAAGGAATGCTGAAAAGAAAATCAAGGTAGAAAAAGAAATTACAGAAAAATTATCTCCAAGTGAAAATGCGGTAGGAACAGGGTTTGAAGAGGATAGTAAAAAAGAAAGCAATGACCAAGGAGTGAGTACTGAGACAAGGGTTATTTCCCTGGATGAAAACACGGAGAAAGGAGGGTTCGGGGATAATCTTGAAAAAGAAAGCAAGTCAGAAGAAGAGAGTTGTAAATCACCTGATGATGTAAATGAGATAAGGAGTTTGCTGATGGTAACGGTTGAGATACCAGCAGATACTCCACCTGAGAACATAAAGGAGATCTGTGAAGGTGAGATATTCAGGCTGCAGGAGCACGACGAAGGGAACGACGAGATGAGCAAAATGGCTGCGGCAGAAATTCAAGTGAGCCAGACGATGATGGATAAAGATGCAGCAGACTGCACCAAGTTCAAGGAGGACCAGCCATCTTCACCTAGTTTGGGGACAGATAGTACGAATTCAGTGAATGTGTCCGAGAGAGCCTGCAACACGGCACAAGCAGAATGGCTGGTGGAAAGCTCAGATGCGCCTCAGGGGGCAAAGGCAGAGGTGGAGATCAAGGAAAGCGTTTGGTACACAGGTGTGGGAAGCTGCAAAAGTGATGGATTGCAGCCAGAGGAACACATTGAAAATGTGTCTGAAGGCAAAATATTAGATGGGGAGGAAGGAGGAGCAGGGAATGGCCATGCCATCCCAGTGGAGGTAGGCACTGAGGGCTTTTCTTGTAATCCTGCTGAACGTGCAGACACAGCACAAGTGGCCATTTGGGATTCAGAAAACCCAAGAACAGGACTCCTAGACAAGCCAGTTTCCTTGGTGCCGGAGCAGGGCGAGGTTAGTGCCATACAGGCCACGGGAGATACAGAGGCCGTTGAGGATGAAGGAAAGCCAGGAGATGAATCATCTTCACACACGGAAGTAAAAAGCACAGAAATGAAAGATATTTTCACAGAAGAAAACAGAGAAGGTAGTTTTGCACAGCAAAACGCTGAAGAGTAAGAAGCGCTTTTCAGCCCAGCCCTGCAGAATTTATTTACTCCAGTAATCCCTGATTAATTCTGAATACTTACTTGGGTCGGGGCTAGAGGAAATGGGCTTTGTTGTGGTATTACCAGCTCTTGCAGTGTTAGCACAGATCCCTTCCTGAGTGAGGGGTGATAGGTTTCTTTTTAGTTAAAGCCCTCGCTGTTCAAAACCAGGTTACTGTTGGGGAACTGTATCTTTCACTTAAAATTTGCTGCCTTTTCTGGTTGTAGAAAAAGTCTGAAAATGTGACCACTGAATGCTTCAAAAGCAGCTCACCCCCAACTATAAAGTTATTTTAACAACTTAACTGTTCTTAGTGGTTTAGCAGAGGAGTAGCTAATTATTTTTAAACGCATGGATTTAACAAGTAGTGCTATGATTCCTAGGTGGTTGGTACATACATTGCTACTCAAGGATGCTTTTAGTATTTGCATGCATATATGGGAAATAAATAAAACTTTTAGTAGTTAAACAGAACCAAATAGTTAATTTAGTAGGTTGCTCAAAAGCCACTCTGTGCAAACTCTGCAAACTCATCACTTCATTATTTTAAAGTTTTGATGGATACTAAAGACAAGCAAGTGTTCTGATTTTTTTTTTTTCTCTTATTGCTATATTTAAAATGGGGAAAATATGGGAGCAGGTTTCTCAGTCCCACTCTGCACTTCTGGGTTATTTAGCTTTCCAGAGCACTTTATGGCTATTTTATTTTGTTTTATTTTATGGAAGGGAAAGATGAGAATGTTTACAATAACTGTAACCCATAGGCAGCATCTTTCTGTTTTTCTTCCCACCATAAAATATATCCACTTACAGCTATCTGATACAGAATGTTGAGCGTCCGGCCGTTCCCATTCTTGCTGACTGAAGTTAGAGTTACCCAGTTCTATAGGCCTTTCTAGGTGCATAAACTATACCATAAATTGCAATAATTGTGAAATGTCATAATCATTGCATATGATTTCTAAAACAGATGTTAACCAAAGCAAAAAGGAGCCAAGGCTTATTCATGCGTTCTTAGATTTTGGGGGGCAGAATCCCATTTCAAAAGCATTTATTAAAGCGAGACCTGTTGTTTTCATAGCCAGCATATTATCCTCCCTATCAAATCACGATCTATGCACAGAGTTGCTTACATGCATTATTTGAATGCACAATTTAAGGACTGTGCGCAGAAAAGCTTGAAGATGAAAAATAGTGTTTTAATAAATTGGACTTTAGAGATCAAGACCTCACTTTGGAGGTCAGTTAAGGCACCTTAAAAATTTGGCCTGGTGTTTCAGACTGTTTGTGAATAAATATAATACAGTACAGGACAGCAAAGATCAATGTAAATACAGCAAGGACTGCAGGATGTACGCCCGTAAAGACGTGGGAAGAAATAACAAAGTCCCGAGAGCATAACACTTGTTGGCATTTAATTTGCACGAACTGTGCAAAGCCTATTATTTAATGCTTTCAAAATCTGCTATAATACTAACAGAGGATGGGCACTAGAGGAGCAGGCAAATATTCCTGCAGAAGCGAGGAGCGTTGTTGAGTGACCGGACCAACTGCAACGTCACTATTGTAAAAAAAACGCAACTCCTGTTTATTCCAGAAGCCGTACTGTGGTGGTGAAACGTTAAGGTCACAGATGTTTTCCTTCCAAAGTACTCTGACTTGTTCCCTCCTTGTATTTTCTGCAAAAATACTAATTTGTAAACACGCAAACCACTGTCAGCCAATTGTTTTTACAAACCGTGAGTTATTTCTGATTGGTACTGAACGTTGACTTCACATTTATAACACGTGCTCTGCAGTTAAGCAGCAGCTGTACCCTTTATGCTAATATTAGCATAATGCAATTATTAGCTAATATTTAGCATTATGCTAAATTTTGCTAATAATGCTAAAATCAAGGGACATGATGTTTTTTTTAATACAGTGTTTTGTACGAAAGAGGAGTAGCGAGACAGTCTGAAAAAGGGCTGCAGTCTCCTACGGAAGCTGTTTGTGACTAATATGAATTAGATACGGCTGTACAGAAAATATTTAGCACAGACATTCCCTTCGAAGTAATTTTTGAGTTATTTCTGTGGCAGGCTTAGATCTGGGTAGTGTTTTCCTGTAGTGTTACAGACCCGAGTTGTTGGACACTCAGCAGAGTTGGCTTTTACAGTTCGGTTGGGGCAGAAAGGGGAAGGTTTAGCCCATGCATCACCTTGTTCTGCAACTTAAATGGAAGTTCCTGGTGGCTAGGGGACTGATTTTTTGCCTTTGTGGGTGTTTTCTGTACCTTCAGATGTTGTCTGAATAGGGAGTGGCATTTTTCTTGTCTTCAAGCAGACTCGGGCAGAGACGATGGCAACTCTGCAAGGTTACGCTGGACCACGGATCAAAAGTAATTAATAACAATCCACTCATTCAGTAATTTTTGTCGCTTTCTTGGAACCTCCCTACACTTACCTGGAAAGAATTACTTCTCTTGTAAATCGGGAACGGTAATAAATGGCTTTTCAGGGCCCGGCGGGCTGGGGGCGGGGGCTGGCCGGGTTCAGAGGACAGGGTGAGACACTGCGGACCGTGCTTAGAACTTTGTACAGGCGCTTCTCATGGAAATAAAAGCAGCTCTTCCCTTCCATCGCTGGGAAGCTGGGCTTTCGTGCCTCTGTGTGTGCGCGCCTGTGGTAATTTAACGCGGCGGCTTAGTATTAAGGCAGCGCACCGCGGGCCGCTGCCGG
>VXBO01004322.1:87057-121919 GCA_013400135.1 Rhinoptilus africanus
GGCCGGGGGGAGGCCGGTGGGGCCCGCGCCGAGCCCACCGCCCGCCGTGGCTTCGCGGTGCGCCCGGCGCCCCCTCGCTGTCCTGGGGGGGATCCCCGCCGCCCCCAGGGCTGGGCTTGGGCCTGACGGGTGCGGGTGTGCCCCCCGCCCGGCGGCGCCCCGGGAACGTCTCCCCTGTCCCTCCCGAGGCTGTCGGAGATGGTGCCGTCGGTCTCCCGTCAGCGTTGGAGGCGTGTTTGCCGGGGCCGGGCTGGCGATTGGGGTCAGGTCGCCACGGCTGTTTGGGGCGGTGCGGCCCCTCGTCGCCTCTGCTGTGTGTGAGGGGGGTGTCAAGTGCTGCTGCCACATGCTTGGGAACTCCAGTCTTGAGGATCGCAGCCAGCGGTTGAGTGTCATTATGGGTAAAAGTGATCAAAGGTAAATCTAAATCCGTAGTCAGTTGGTCTAATTAGGCTGTGCCCCTGGAGCACATGAGTTTTTAGGAGTCGTAAAAAAGGTAAACGTGTACATGTTTTCTTGCCTAGTTCCTGTATGTAAGGTAAACTGCTTAGGTCCCCCCGCATGTGCTTGTAAGAAGCTGATTCTCTTTCAACATGGGTTTGAGTTGAAGGGTAAGAATTACAGTATAGGTGACAATGTATTGCACTGCGTGGAGTAGGATCTTTTTAGACAAATGGGTAAACGACCGTATCATGATCTTAGTGTGTTGCTGGGCCAGTTGCATCATCATCCTCTTCCCATCTGCTGGTCAGTTCCACGGAACAGTGATGCAAAAAGTCTGCAGGAGAAACACCATGGAGACCATTAGATATAAGTTGATATTTAACTCTCATGTTTATGGTTAGTGGGTTCTTTTATCTTGGGTTCCCAGAGTACTTGCATTATATGACGTTTTACATGTTTTCTTCATGTAACTATCTGAGGAGTTTAACCTTCATTCAATTATGATTTTAAAATTTTTGCATTCATAACTTGCACTCAGGGGATCACCTGATGCCCCAGGTTTGGGGGGGGGCTCCTAGCTGGGTCACTTCCGAATAACAGCAGGTAATCTCTGTATTAATGACAAGATTGTGTCAGTTGCGGAAAATCTTTCAGGAAATGCACTGAAGTGTAAGTTGCATGTAGAGAAATAAAAGTTTTAAGAAGCGTTCTGGATGCTACATCACTGAACAGCACTGTATGCTTAGTTCAGCTGGACCTGGCACTTGTGTGTCAAACCCTGGGGTTCTGTCTGCTGCAACAGATCCCCAAACTGCAAGCTGCATGTAGCCTGTGAAGTACCCGAAAAAAGCATCATAGTCTGCTCTTATGGGGACTTAGTGCATTCGATGAGTTAAAATGACTTCCTAAATATCCAAGTCATTGAACTAAATCAGATATTTAGAGTATAATTGTGGTGTTCTCCTCTCTCTTATGTTGAGTCTTAGCAGAGATTGTGAATTATGTTGATGGTAGCTTAGAAATTAGCATGCTTTTTTGCCTTGCAGGGCTTCTTGGTGGAATAGTAAGAAACAGTTGGAAGTAGTGCTGTCTCTCTCTCTCAAAAAAAAAAAGTACTATTTTATCTAGTAGTATTTCATACCTTGACTGCTTTTCAAACATGTAAAATAATTGTATCTACAAGGGTTTTCTTTAGTATTTGCTTGCCAAGACTTCTAATGTAAGGAAGAGGTGTACCTCGTAACTTACGGTCCTTTTCTGAATCATGGACAGGAGTTTGTGGCCTGTCAGTTTCTTTTAGTATTGGTGATTACAAGCAGAACATAATTCTATTTGCTGTTTTTTGCTGAGCAAGGAATGGGTCCCATCTCTAGCTTTAATGTGTTGGTGACATCTACAGCTATTTAAGAGGAAGCACAGGAGGTTGAAAGAGATCCCCCAAATACCTAATTTCATGTTAGGGAAGGGAATGGTCTTTCCTTTCTGCAATGAACAGAAATAGCCAAATTAGGAAAAATCATTGTGCTATATTTCATTTACTGGAGTACGTTAGTAGAGGACCTGTTACTGATATTCAGGTAATAAAGTGTGATAGATCTTAATGGTCTAACGTAGTGTGTTAAAGGCCATTGCGAGGCAGACCACTAATGCTTTTTCTTTTTTTCTTTTTTAGAAACCAAGTGCTAGAAATGTTTGATCATGCGTATAGCAATTATATGGTAAGTAAAATAGCTCTTTGTTTAATTTTTTCAGAATTGTTATTGCTGACCTGGTAGAGAAAGCAACCTACAGTACATGACGTTCTAGAGAAATAGCAAGGAGGTGGGGGTAAGAGCAAAGCTAAAATAAATAAGAGCACTTGTATAGACTTTAAAAAGAAATGAACAAATCTTACTTTCAGGAAGAGCACCATCAAGAGGGTTATGAGTTTCAGAATGTGGCTAGGAATTGCTCGCAGTAACTCCGTTAGTCGGTGCCTGAGCTTTCCTCAAGCCAGTGTATGTCACATCAAGCTATGAGCAGTTTTCATATTTGGTAAACTATTTGTTTTGAAAATCCAGACTCCTAAAAATACTCGGAGAAGGAAGCTCAAGAAGAGCTGTCTGTGGTCATCAGATTCTGGAGAATACAACTTGGTGTTATTTATTTTGTGGGTAAAAATTACGTAAAATGTCTCTTCTGCGGTAGGATACTTTAGATGCAGTTTGGTGTCTCTTTTACAAACAAGCAGTTTTCATAGAACAAAGTCAAACAAATAGGGAATCTGGTGTCGTATCTACGCATCATAGCCTCTTCTCAGTATGTGACTGTCATATGACAGTGAGCCACGCTCGCTGTGCTCTCTTTGCATGTGACTTGTGATTTTCTGTGCAGGTGTCTTCATGGCTGGATATGCGAGCCGTTCTGCACTCTCATCAGCCTTGAAATATGCTAGCTTAGCTTACATATGTTTAAGAATTAAAAATTACTTGGAGTGGACTGACTTTCCTCAAGTAATAATTACTTTCAAATATACTATAAGTAATACACTTCTGAGGAGAAATGTTACTAAGATAAATGTAAAAGGTGCATTCTTACTTAGTTCGTGTTGACAATATTTTTGTACATTCTTTGTGGCTATTGCAGAAACCTTTCTTTTTTTAAGTTGCACCAGTTCCTGCAGGACAAACCACTGTCTTTTAACAGTATCTTGCCACATGTCCCAGTTTCTGTATTATGGTTTAACGCTTTAATATGTCATACAAGATTAAAAGCTTGTGAATTACAAGTTTATACAGTACATGAGAGTTACAGAATTAATGGATAGAAAGGCAAGCAAAAGTATTTTCAAAATGGGTGGAGTCTTTCTTTTAATGTTAGCTCTTGGTTTTGACACCTCAGCAGTTTAACAGACTTGGGCTCTTTGGTGACAATTCATAAGTAGTTACTTGGTACCATGAAAAACACTTGGCTTGGGTTTCCCATGGCATTCTGAAGTAAAAACTGTTACGTATTTGGCACAACAGGATAAAAAGTTGCATGCTAGTAGAAAGGATCTGTGCTCCTATTGTTCATTGTGATAAGTTTGAAACTGGTAGGTATCTTGCTATGTCTGAAGAAAAAAAAATTCTGGATGAAGGAGGAGAATGACTTCAGCTATCCTGGAAACTTTGAAGCCAAAAGGATATTTACTTGCCACGTATGCTGGAACACTAAACAAACAGAGAAATATGACTTGTTTGTTTAAAGTTGAGAAAAGATTAGGATATCAAACTTGACTCTGACAGCAAGAGAATCAAGTATTTTTGCAGCTGCTTTTGAAACAGCCAGCTGAAAAGTTCTGATTTTCTGTTTCTATTAATATGCGTTTTAGGCTTGTGTAGCTAGAAGACTGAAAATTCATGTTTGCTTGCAAGGGGGAAACTCCCTTGTCTCTTTTTTTTTTTTTTTTTTTTTCCCCATTTCCTAACAGGAGCTTTGAGTAAAAAGCGGCTCATTTTTTTCAGTCCTTCAACAATATTTGTAATAATCAGGATTTTTTTCTTCTTGAGTGTCAGAGAGAATATGTGAAAATGTGCCAGTGGGTATTTCTTGGTTTATAGCACTAGTAGCAGCGCGTCTTTTTTTATTATTGAAGCACTATCCTGCCCTGAATTTACAGTACTGACATTAAGCAATATGATCATCTTATTGATCAGAGTGTGTAGAAATTCCAGAATATCTATGGAGTTTCACTTGTCTAATGTTTTCCAGAAGTGTGTTTATTGTAACATTTGTGCCATGTTTTATATTTAATGGCTCTTGCTACCTTCCTTTTTAGGTTACTTGAAAGGGGAGAAGTTACAAGTTGGGAAATCACTTGAGTCAGTAGTCTTTACTGCTCTAGACAGAGAATAACTGAACTTTTATTTTTCAAAATGCTTCTAGTTCCTTATGATTTTGCAAGACTGGAAGTTTTTTCTCCAGAATTGTTACCACCTTTTTTCTCCATGAATTAAGCCAGAGATCTTAGTTTTGACATTGCTTTTGTCATGTACTTCTTTAATCTGTTTTTCTGAATACTTTGCACATATATTCAGAAACATCTGAGCCATATTAAAATGATCTAGATTCTGGCTTTTGTAGTTGAACTTGAGGAGAACAGAGTCGTGCAAAGACCAAAATACTTGGGAGGGTGGTAGAGAGGGAAACAAACCATCAGTTTCAAAAGAAGTTGCTGTAAGAGCTGTTTATTTATAGAAGAATGTTCCTTCTTTTCCTGTCTATTTCACATTTGAATATAGATTATTTTTTTGTACCATATATTTGGAAAGACTTTGTGTTTGAATGTTTACTTGCAGTTTCAGGCAGTAATTGAACTTTTTCATCCTGCCACGTGAGTTCTCCACTAAAAGCACAATTGCAGGGCACGGCACAGCAGCCAGTTTCCTGATGAAATCAAAAGAGAGAAACTCCATCCCAAGTCACTTGTTCTGGGCAGTACTGGAGAGGCAATTTTATGCACATGATGAAGTTAGATGTATTTAAAGTTAATCTTTCTTAATGTCAGTGGCCACTCTGAAAATTTTTCCGTAAGCCTATCCTATTGCACATTGATGAATTTAAAATTTGCGTTTATTTAATTTGACATCCCATTTTGGCGGTAGTTTAAACCTATGAAACTTGCGTTGACCTGAGAGGGCATAGGAACAGGCGTTTTATTCAGTGTGCTTGACTTAGGCAATGGTGGCACTCCTGTTACTTCTGCCTGACTGACGAGGAATAGAATGACCGTACAGCTTGCCTCGCGGAGGGCTTTTTCTAGAAATAGGAAAGTAACCATTGCTTTACTGAAAAAAAAATTTGCAATGTCTCTCTCTTTACAAGTAAAACTTTTTTTTTTTAAAGGCTTAGTCTTGGTAAGCTATTTTTGTGAATGTTATCTTCTGTTCTGCCTTCTGTAGTGATTTACTGGTTTATTATTTTACCTTCTAAGTGAGTTCTCTTATGCCAGTGACTGTGCCCCTGAGTCACTTATGTTCAGTTGGAAATGTTTCCAAGGTGACTTTGAAGTCTAATTCCCACTAATTTCTCCATTAAATATCAGCCACTTGATAATGCCTGCATTAGTTTTAGGTTTTAAACTCATCTTCGAGATGATAACTTCTGCCTAGGAAGCATTATAGGAAGTGTCATGTGCACCTTATTGCAGAAAGCACACAATTGACCATTCAAGTGAATTGGTGGGGTTGTTTTTTTTTCAAGTGTGCTGTTAGTTATTCCAGACTTCTCTGGGCGGTTAGAGAGAGCGAGCGGGAAGGAGAAAGAGGTCCTGTTGCACTGTTCACCGCTTAATCAATTCCAGCCACCCAGCTGTAAAGCAGCTTTGCAGAAAGGGACGTGGGGGTCCTGGTGGACACCAAGCTGACCACAAGCCAGCAATGTGCCCCTGCAGCAGAGGTGGCCAATAGTGTCCTGGGCTGCATTAGGTAAAACATTGGCAGCAGGTCCAGGGAGGTGATCCTTCCCCTCTACTTGGCACTGGTGAGGCCACACCTGAAGTACTGTGTCCAGTGCTGGCCTCCCCACTACAAGAGAGAGACAGACATAACGGACAGAGTCCAATGAAGGCCCACAAAGATGGCAAAGAGACTGGAGCATGGGGAAAGGCTGAGGGAGCTGGGGCTGTTCAGCCTGGAGAAGAGAAGGCTCAGGGAGATCTTACCGATGTGGATAAGGACCTAGGAAGGCTGTAAAGAAGACGGAGACAGGCTCTAATCAGTGGCACCCAGTGGCAGGACCAGAGGCAACAGGCACAAACTGAAACGTGAGAGGTTTCCCCTGAACATCAGGAAACACGTTTTTTACTGTGAAGGTGACTGAGCACAGGCACAAGTCACCCAGAGAGGTTGTGGAGCCTCCTTCCTTGGAGATACTCAAAAGTTGTATGGACATGGTCCTGGGCAACTGGGTCCACGTGGCCCTGCTTGAGTAGAGGGGTTGGAGAAGTTGACCTCTAGAGATCCCTCACCTCAAAGATTCCGTAATTCTGTGATTGTCATGCGTTTTTTCTGAAGTACAGGGTAATTGGGCTTCCTTTTAATGGGCTCTGAGCATTTGCTGAAATGGCTATAATGGTTATAACTTACTCCCTTGTTTTGTTGCCCTACAGGAGCATGCGTATCCAGCGGATGAACTCATGCCTTTAACTTGTCGTGGACGAGTACGGGGTCAGGAGCCAAGTCGAGGGGATGTGGATGATGCCTTGGGAAAGTTAGTGTTTGAAATGGTTACTATCTCATGTAAACATCTAGGAATCTAACTACAATTTGCAGCCCATAAAATTGTTTCTTCAGTTGACATATCAGGAACGTACATTTGTTGAAAAAGATACTATGAGTGGAGACAAATCCATAGTTTGTTTCATAATTTCTCTTATGGGACTGGAGGAGAAGCTATTGGAAAGAAAGTTTTAATTGTGAACTTCTTGCAAGTTAGGCCTTGTTATTTCTTCCCATGATGTTAACTGATGTGCAATTGTACTTAAATTGGAAAAAAGAGAATTGACCAGTGAGTGAGATCCAAAGATAGAGTTTTTTAAAAATCATTTACAACAAGTATTTTTCATAGGAAAGCCTTCCAAATACGAGCTGTTGTTTATGGTATTAGTAAATTTGACTACTAAATAGGACTTATAAGGGTTAATTATCAGCTGCACAGACAGTAAACTCTTATCCATAATGCTGACCTTAAGTGTTATTTAAAATGCTTTTTTATTTTTTATTTAGTAAAAAGCTCTCTGAAAATATAATTAGTCAAATGATTATCATGTGTGTGGTAGCTGGAGGGCTTTAACAAAGTATAAAATGTTATATCAGACGTGGAAATTCTTTATATTTTTTCCTTTTAAGGTAGCTTATAATACAAAATACTGATCCTTTGGCCAGCAAAATGTAGATTTAAGGACTGTTTTACTGTAAATCAAACAATCCAAGACAAAATTGAATTAGTCTAAATGTGTTTGTTATTTATTTTTTTTTCACAAGGACAGTTGCCTGTATGTGTGCTGTTTATGTTTATAGAGCAAATACTTAATAACAAATAGCTGATGCTTTTTTTAATTGGTATCACTGCTTAGTATCCCTAAGCAGAATAGTGTAATCAGAGCTGAAGTCCTTGTCTTAAAGGATCAAACACTGGGCATGGACTTAAATTCTTGATGCTTGTTCTTCAGTGGGCAATTGTAACTGTTTCCAAAGTTTTCAATTTTAATACTGTCATATTCTGTAAATTTTATTCTATGCTTGCTGTCTGTTTCTTAACATAAGAGCAATTTTGTTGGCTTAGCCTAAAGGTCCACTCAGCTTGGTAGGCACTAGAACAGGCCTGGAGAAGAATGTGTGAACAAGGCCATCCTTTTTACGGTATTCCTGTTTCAAACAGCGTGGATCTGACTTGGTGTTCTCTTTTGACGGAATAAGTAGTTATTTATTTTAAGCCTGCCACTCGCTAGTGCTGGGTGCCATCAGGTGAAACTTAGTGTGAAAAACAGTGAATACAAGATTCACATTCACTTTCTTCATGCCATGTGCAATTTTAAAACCTTCACATGATGACACTTTTGCAGGCTGACGAGCACTAGCCTGTTGGCTTATTCCTAGTGCAGAAGCTGCTAGGTACCTTCAGCCCAACCTCGCTGCCCTTAATTTGCCTTCTTCCTCCGTTGTGACCCTCATTGAGGTTTCATAACAGAATAACAGCATTTTCTTTAGTCTTTCACCACTGATTTTAACACTGGGTTTGATTGCAACAAATTGCAGCTTTTTTTGAAGTAGGTAACGGGAACAGTTCCTGGTAGGAGAAACTTATGTTGGAGTGGTTTTTGATCTTCCGAAATCTTTTTATTATTACACTTAAGTCAACATTCTTAGTATTTTTAAAAAGAGAGAAAGAAAAAAAGAGGTTGGAAAAAGACTTTGAACCGTTCTACTGGGTTTTTTAGTAGACTTGATTGGAGAATAGTTATACAAGTTTAATTTGCTTACAAGAGGTTTGAAAGCTTTGCAGTAGACAAAGGCATCTTTATAATAACAGCTCGTTTCAGTCAGCTCCTAATCTGGTCGCTAACAAAGGGAAGAAACTTAGTGGAGTGTTTTGATATTAAACCTACTGTGTACAACTCATTTTTTTTAGCAGCCAGTGGTCTGTGAGACCTTAGTTTCTAATGGTACTGGTTACTATTGAATGTATTTGATTTCTGCACATACAGGTTTATAGTAAATCTGTTTTAAATTTTGTTTCGTAGGTTTTCACTGACCTTGATTGATACCTTGGACACTCTTGTGGTAAGTTTAATCTATTGATAAACTCTGATAAAACAGAAGTCTTCTGTTGTTCAGACTTTGTTTTAGATTTTGACTTTGTTAATTTATATGTAAAAAATACTAGTCTTTCTTTACCTTTGATCTCTGGCCACCTGTTCGAAGTGTCTGTTGCTTGTAAGAACTTCAAAGTCCTGTGTTGATGGTGTTTGGGTTTTGTTGCAAAAAGAACACTGGAAAGGTCCTTCATATTTCATTGATGGTTTCTTGTCTTGCTTTTCTTGGGCTCTAACTTAGCAAAAAATATGTAAGTTTACTTCCCGTTATGTCTGAAACAACATGCTGACTTATGGGTGGACATCTCTTAATGTGTAGTGAATTATCTTTGTTTTTAAATTCTGTGTACACATTTCATGAATGAATTTATATGCCCTTAAATATATTTTTTAAAAAAGCAATCAGGAATGTTGCCAAACCTATGTTCCATCTCTTATTAAAAGATCTGATCGTTAATAAACTAATTTTTGTTAGTTTTCAATCCATTTGACATATTTTTGTCATCATAAAATAGATTTCAGAAATTAGGAATTTTTGGCCATTCGCACCTTCAGGTAAAGAAATCTAAAAAGTGTTGAAAATCCTTACCGCTCTGACTTGGTGTGTGGATCATATAATGCTCATTTCTCTGACAGCTGCTCCCTTTTTATGGTGTGCTGTGAGATGACCCTTGGCTCTTTTGAATCGGGACCACAGATGTTGAAAATGTGGAGTCTGGAAGTCCCAGTCTCTGTCAGACACTCCAGGGGATTATTGTGGTTCATTTATTGTCTTCTAGTCTTAGAGCAGGATTAACACTTGCGAATGTGAAGGCACGTACAATAACAAATTGGAGAAGTCGCAAATAAAGATCGATTGAACTGAAAGAGAGTCAGTGTGAAAGAAAAATCTGTAGGATGTGCCCGAGCTGTTCTTCAGACACAAGGAGAAAACTGTTGGGCAGAGGAAGACTGCTAGGAATTCTCCAAATTTAGGATGTGGCTCCTTAGTCCATGGATAGGAGCCTTCTGTGAAATTGGAGGCATGAGAGCGGGCCGCTGTTTGCCCGCAGCCCACTGAGTCCTGTTGCACTGCAGTCATGGCATGGGAGCAGGGCAAGGACCAAACGTAAATCCCTGGGTAATAGTTTAGGTATATTCTCAGTGACTTTATTCATTGTGTATGGCTTTTATTCTTTTCCATCTGTCTCATGAGAAAATCAGTAATCCTCCTGTCTCTTTGCACAGTATCAGAGTGTGCCCCTGTGGGACCAGAATGTCAATTTAAGGCATGTTAAATGCTTTCTTTTTTAATTCATCGCACTTGTTCTTCCACACCTGAGGGTGACTGTGTTAGCTATGTTGGAACCTAAACACCTGGTTACATTTGTATTCCAGGTGTTAAATAAAACCAAAGAGTTTGAAGAGGCTGTAAAAAAAGTAATAAAGGATGTTAATTTAGATAACGACATAGTTGTATCTGTCTTTGAAACCAACATAAGAGTCCTTGGGTGAGTAACTTTAATGTTTTCAAAGCTCTTAAAAATGTGGGTTTTAGCTAAATGTCCTAAAGGCATGCCTTTCTGTGCTATTTCACCTCATTTGAAACAGTTGTGCCTTTGTCAGTTAGCATAGCTTGATGCCTGCCCTAAGAAAGGTTTTAAAATATTAGGCAGGAATCGACGCAGTGGTACTGAATCAGGTTGGCCCCCATCTAACTGCTGCAGGCGTAGCTTTTTTGATTTAAAAACCCCCCAACCTGTGCATGCTAAGGTAGCAGTGTTTTTTCTTAATGGCAACAGTCTTACAGATTACACTGTTCAATACTTGATTTAACAGATAGAATATTTCAGTACTTAGGGTAATAGATTATTTCGGGTTGGAAGGAATCTCTGGAGGTCCGTAGTCCAACTTGCTGCTCAAAGCAGGTTCGGAGCAGGTTAGATTTTAAGCTGTTATATGCATATTATAACTATACTGATGAATCAGTGATTCAACTATAGTTTAGAACTCAATCCTGAGCAATAATAATTGCTTCCAAAATGCTGACAGCTCACCTTGATTGTTATTGGAGTTGCATCTGCTCAGCATTTCTGAAAATTAGGGCCACGTGAACATAGCACAGTTACTTAGATAGTCATCTAAATCACAGAAACTGCCACATTGCTGTTGAGATTAATATACCCATTGAGATGTGGATAATTTTTCTTGTGTTTAGCGGTCTCCTAGGTGGGCATTCAGTGGCGATTATGCTGAAAGAAAAAGGTGAATATATGCAGTGGTACAACGGTGAGCTTCTGCAGATGGCAAAGGAGCTAGGCTACAAGCTTTTACCTGCTTTTAACACCACTAGTGGTCTCCCTTATCCAAGAGTAAGTCCTCTGGTTTCTGCAATTCAGAATGACTTCTGTAAGCAAGATTTTGTTTTTATCTGTTTCTAAAATCACTTGTGTATTTATTAAGTGTACAGAAAATCAAAAGCTGATAAACTGCTCATTTATAATACGTGCTACCTAGTATTTTAAAATACAGTTTTAGGCTCTGGATCATTACCTTTCCAGCTCTGAAAATTTTAGTATTGTTGTGGATAAATAGAAGCTGCAGAAATCTTGTCTAATCGCTGTCTACTGGTTTCTTGCTCCCTGCTACTATGCCTTTGGCAAAAGCATGGATTATATAGTTGCTCTACAGACCTATCATAGGAGTGTAAAGTCTCTCAGCTAGTAAAAATAAAGATAATAATCTCTACTTTTACCTAGGTTAACTTAAAATTTGGTGTAAGACATCCAGAAGCACGAACTGGAACAGAAACTGATACCTGTACAGCTTGTGCAGGTACCTTGATCCTCGAGTTTGCAGCTTTAAGCCGATTCACAGGAACATCTATATTTGAGGTTTGCTTTCCATGATATCTTATTTTTGGAGATTTGGTATTCATTAGTGTTCTGCTACATTTCTGTAATTTTGGAAAAATAATTTTATCAGATGGGTGCATATCTTAGCTGTTCTGCAGAAGAAGTTTGCATGTGTTCAGATTTGTTGTGTTTGTGGGCTTTTTTTCCAAAAGCGTTGGCTGTTTAGAAAACACAGGAAGTAATTTTATTTGAATGTAGTTACAGTAAGACACAATTAAACAAGATAAATATACGGAAGTCTAGCTAAAGCATAATGCTTGCATAGTTTTTGGGTACAGGGATCAGGACTAGAAAGAAGAAAAGTTAGATACTTGTTCCTTAAAATGCAATTTAAAAAAAAGGCAAAATGAAAAAAAAATAGATCGTATTTGTATAGTTCTACTGAAGTTGTGCAAGACCTACCTAAGGATATATTGTCAGCAGGAAGCTAAATGAAAATGTGATGATGTGATACCAAAAAAAAGCACACTTTTTTCAGATTAGATTTTTTTGAAATCTTTCAGCATGGGCCTAGTATTTCATTGAGTGTCATGGAACCGGGTGGAAGCACAGCGGGGCCTGTCTTGAGTGTTTTGGTAAAACTTGCCCCGCTAAATTCCCATGCGTGTGTTTGGCAATTTAGAGCCATTTTGGTTGGGTAGGTTGTTACCTTCAAGTTAATTTTTCTGTATATAAAGGATATATAAAACTTGTACACTCGTTAACAGAGGCTGCTGCTCCACATTGACGTGTTGGAAAAGATGCAGCAATTTTTATTCGAAAGCTGTTATATTTCTTGATTTTTTTTTAATTAGGTTACACTATCCTTTCTGTATGCACAATTTTTAGAGTAGGAAACTTGTGCAGAGGATGCTTGACTTGCTGAAGACCGTACGGCTTATTGGCAAATAGTTGTATAGACAAGCACCATTCTTTCTAATCAGCAACAGAATAACTATTTTATATAAAATGTGGATTGAAAGTCCTACTATTAAAGTGTATGTAATGTAACAGTGAGTTCTAATTGTTGATGTGAAACATCTTATTACTTCATAGCATCAAAAGAATAACATTCTCTGGTGTCTGTATTTCTCTATAATTTCCTTTAATGAGTGTTTTTTCTTGTTGCAGGAATATGCACGGAAAGCGCTTGATTTTATTTGGGAAAAGAGACAGCGCAGCAGCAATTTAGTGGGCGTTACTATCAATATTCACACTGGAGACTGGGTCCGCAAAGGTGTGTGGTATTCTGACTCGGAATCAGGGACCACAAGTGGTTTTGGGCACCCCACAACACATTTCTGTAGACTATTTAAAAATGTTAATGGGACAGGCAAGAGGAGTTCATTATTTTAGTGCTGCAACGAAGCCCGGCTTTGCTCTGAAAGGGTGTGTTGGTGGAGAAACTAGTTTCATTGATGGCAAAGAAAGTGTTCTCTGATTCACTTCAATAC
The DNA here is from genome assembly GCA_013400135.1 of Rhinoptilus africanus. Taxonomy (NCBI): domain Eukaryota; kingdom Metazoa; phylum Chordata; class Aves; order Charadriiformes; family Glareolidae; genus Rhinoptilus; species Rhinoptilus africanus. Next base: position 100,164 of record VXBO01004322.1, read on the forward strand.
CGAGAGGGGAATGCCTAAGTTAAACTTTCTCAGACTCTTCTATAAATACATAGGGAAAATATAAATAGGACTGCGGTTCTATATGGCAGCCAGTAGAAATATTTTCATGTGAGAAGAGTGAAACAACTGGCTTCAGTGTGTGTCGGTTCATATTGCGGTGTGCGTTGATACTGCAACATACGGTATTGTGGCTGTGCCTTAATTCCAGTGATAGGAGGCTTTTCCTTTTGCTGAAAGAGCCTTTAAAATCAAAATGAAACCATGTGAAAATATCCATATAGCTACTTAAAGTAAAACCACCTCTTCATTTTCTGCTGTTTCCAGACAGTGGAGTTGGAGCGGGAATAGATTCGTATTATGAATATTTATTAAAAGCCTATGTCTTGCTGGGAGATGACAGTTTCCTGGAAAGATTTAACACAGTAAGTTAACACCTTGCTCAGGTTTGTGACTTCTGTAAGACAAATCTACGACTAATTGTACTGTCAGTCAGCTGTTAGCCTGAGAAGCCTGTGAAAAGATCTTCAGTACAAATTCTGTGACTTTTGATGTGTCTAGTGCCAGCTCTTTTTGATATGATTTTTTGCTAAGCTTGGGTGAATGTCACCTGAGCAGCTATTTTAACCCCATTCAATGAAAATCTTCAGGACCCTTTTCCATATTTCCGATACTGGAGAAGCTGTATTTGAAGATCACCTTGGAGAGTGTAATACTGCAAATGTTTCTGCAAAACAATATAAGAGCCTCTTGTTACAAGCCATGGTACAATTTCTTTCTGTCCTGGAGCAGCAAAAAAGATCTGAAAATCAAAGTCTGGATCCTGCATTGCACTGCAGATCCTAAAGCCCAGTATACGTTTAAATATACTTACAAGCTGAAAAACGGATTACTAAATTCATAAGATTACTAAGCATTGTCAGCATCATTATTCTTTCATAAGAGCATTCTTTTGAAAGTAGCAATATCCAATAAAAACATTTTGTATCATAAAATGATTTTATATCATATAGAATGACTTTATATAAAATGGTAATAAATCAGCAGCTAAAGGCCCGTTGCTTACACTTCAAGTGTAATGATTAGTTCATATTCCTGACCTGCAGCCACCGTTATTATATTTTACCTCAGTGATGTCTGTTAACTGTTTCCTAATGATTTGGCTCATGTGCTCGTGTTTGTACCTTCTGTGCTCCAGAAAACAAGGAAGGCTGCTCTCTTAGGGAGTGTAGAGTTGGAAGGCAGCAAGGTGACAAGTGAGCTAGTGGGTTTTAAAGTTCTGAGCCATCAAGTCCAGCTGCTGCTTTGGGGGTTTTTTATACCTCCGTTCCTTTCTTTATACCTCTTTTCCTCCTGCTCTTCCTGAGGCGTGTTTGCTTTAGAATTCTCTCATTCAGAGAAAGCAATTTCAGCTTTGATGAGCGTGTGCCTCAAGATTCAGCCATAACAAACGTGCCTTAACTGTGCTAGTTACTTGTTTATCACATGGCTGCTGAATATACTTTTGTGTATGTGTATTAGTCGAAAGTGTATTGCGTGTGTAATACTATGGAGCTTTTCAGTATTTACTATGCTTCTTTTTAGTTTGTGAAACTAGAAGCTACTCTGCATTGCCAAACGCAGTAGTAACTGGGAGTGTGGTACTGGTTATTCCATTGAAATAAAATGCCGTAGGTCTGTATCTGTTCTAGAAAATGTGTTGGTAATATAAACTCATGATTTTTCTGATGTTTGTCAGCACTACGACGCCATAATGAGATACATTAGCCAACCACCTCTTCTTCTTGATGTTCATATTCATAAACCAATGCTAAATGCTAGGACCTGGATGGATTCCTTGCTAGCTTTCTTCCCTGGATTGCAGGTAAGGTTTAAAACCCACGTGCAGATGATTTTAATAACAAGTAAATGATTAAATAGACTGGATATATAATTGGTAAGTCGAGCTTAGTAATTGATTTTCAAAAACACTGAATGAGGATTTCTGTACTCACTCCTCCTGTCACTTCAGTGCACATTAAGGTGCGTTTCTGGCCGTCTTGAGTAATAAGAAAAGTACGTCCGTATGATTTGTTCCCTTGACTCCTAGTCATGGGAACGCTCAAATGAGGCTGCCTTTCTAGCAGTCTGGTGACAAATTTTCTAGATTGTGTGCCATTTACATTTTTAAGACAAACTAAATCACATTTCCACCACAGTTCTCTGTAAATGATAGAGATCTCTTTTCTGCATAGGCAGTAGCCTTAATGAGCTCGCTGATTTTAAAAAACTCTTAAGGAATATCTGTGACTTACACTGAAATGGGGTAGTATTTGTAGTAGGTGTCTGCTGGAAATGTAGAAATTGGTCTGTAGCTTTACATGAACACAGTGGGTGTGCCTAACTTGTGAGTATTACTCCTATGTGTGGTGATCTAGCGTTAACTTTATTACTGAATTTTAGGTGTTGAAGGGCGATATTAGGCCTGCTATTGAAACTCACGAGATGCTGTATCAGGTTATAAAGAAGCATAACTTTCTTCCAGAGGTAAGGTGGTAATTTTTTGATCGTGTAAACTGATTCTGACCTCAATTTGAGCAGTCTCAGCTATCCATTTGAAAAAATAGTAGGTATAGGTGTCATTAAAGCCAGAGGCTCATTTCCACAGCATTCTTACGTGATGTACAGTTCTGCACGTATGACAGCTGTGTTTTGGATATGGAATATTTTTCCTTCAGTTATGCTGTAATTAACACAATAATAGGAAGCTGCTGCTATTACAATTGCTTAGACTTTATATTTCAGCCTTGACTCGTTTCAGTCTGCAAAACTTGTACAAGCACATGTAGTGGTAGCTGCTTAGTAATGTAATAGCGTCAATGATAAAGATCATGGTCATCTTTATTAACCTTTTATTAACATCTTTATTAACCCAAGGAGGGAAACAAAAGACTTTGCTCTGACAGGAAGTTCTGAAATTTTGCATAATGCCCTTGAAAGCAGGTATACAAACTTCTCTGTCGTTATTGAAAGTGCAGTCTTTGAGCAGATTAGTGCTGCACAGAAAAGCTCTTTTACCTGCTGAGGTGTGTGTCTTTATTCTGTGATGACCTGGAATATATGAGAGAGCTTCTGACTTCATTTGTAATTTTGACTTTCCTCTGGTGTAAGCTTATTTCTGCTAGAGAACATTTTAATTAACATCACAGTCACCTAATGTGGAAATTGAGACCAAAGAATGCTGTCTAAGCACTGTAATGGTTTTGTTGAGTGCTTTTAAAATGGTATGAAAACCTCCTGAAGAGGTGTTTTTTGGGTTGTTTTTTCAGTGCTTTGTACTTACGAAGGAAACTTTGAAAGATCAGTTAGTTGTATTTAAGCTGATGCACCATCCCCCTTAGCAAAGGTTGAGTTTAAACCCTGGTATGAGCTAGACGTAAGGCTTCCACAGACCTGGCTTTTGCCAGTGTGATTATGAGTGAATACATAGACCAGGAAATTCTTAGGTAAGTGACTTCTAGTCTGTGGTATTTCTTACGTTAGAAGCAGCTGTTTGCAGCCCGTCAGCCTGAAAGGACAGCTGAGCGCACTGGAGGTGTCAGGTGGTAGGTAAGTTTGCAGAAATGGTATTTGTCGAAGCTGAGGTGGTCTCTGTGTGGCAGCCCTTCGCCAGCCGGCGTCGGTTAGATTGCAGCAGAGGCGCCTGCTGGTGCTGACGGCAGCAGCCGAAGGCTGCGTGCTGCCTCCCCGGCCCGGAGCACGGCTTCCCATCCGGCGCCTTTGCCAGAACTCCACTTGGTGGACACTCAAGAGGCTGTGTCCAGGCTCCTGCACAAACACAAGCGTGAACCTCACTGGGCTCAAGCACTCGTGAGGTTTTGGCCTCAAATGTACCAACAGGACAGCAGTTCTTGTAGCCTCCCCAGGCTGACGTTGGGCCTTCAGTCTTCCACTGCTGTGTGCTTTATCTGTCCTAATAAAGTTAACGTAGGATTCAGAATAAACCTGTGCTTGGTTTTTATTCTTGCGTTTATTTTTGTCTCTTCTTTTTCTTCCTCAGGCGTTCACAACAGACTTTAGAGTTCACTGGGCTCAGCATCCTTTAAGGCCTGAATTTGCAGAAAGCACTTACTTCTTGTATAAGGTAAAATCGCTCTCGTTCCTTGGACTTCTGGTCACTTCATGTAGCGCCTAGAATTTTGTTGGTGTTTTATATCAATATAGAATGAGTAGCCTTTCTACAGCTTATTTTATCTGCTGGAGCCGGTTCTGTTTATAAACAACATGAAAGTATTGGTTATCAAAAATTTTGTTTTATACACCTAGAATCAGAAAGAAACTGTTAAGCGACAAAGGCCTGTATTTTTAAAGATATTCAGGTGTTGCTGATCTCTCTTTAAGAAATCTTGTAAGGAGACTAAGAGCAAAAGCCACTTGTACCGTGCAGAGAAGAGCTGTGCCCGAGTGTCTTGCGTTTCTGTAGGTATTTCCATCCGCTTATCTGCGTGTCCTTAAAAGATAACGCAGTAGCATCTCAGAAGCCTCTCTTGTGACTGTTTCACACTATCAGTAGTTAGACTTTACTGGTGTCTGCGAAGGTGTGGCATCAGTAAGTTAGCATTAGGAAAATGACAGCTGCTAATTGTTCAGTAAGTCTGTGTGCACCTGTATGTTTGGGTTTGGGTTTCCTACGTTTGTTTTTCTTTTCCAGGCTACTGGGGACCCCTACTATCTAGAAGTAGGAAAAACGCTCATTGAAAACTTGAACAAGTATGCAAGAGTACCTTGTGGGTTTGCCGCAATGAAGGATGTTCGTACAGGAAGTCATGAAGACAGGTAAAGGATTTTGCAATGATATTTGTCATAAAAAGATTAGAAGGAAAAGAAATAGTTACCCTGTTTATATAATTGAATTAATTGACTTTTGAGGAGCTGTCTGCCTTCAGTTTGATAATCAAGTCTTAAATTATCCATTCGTCATGGTCTATAAACTATTTCAAGAGTTTCATAGTTTGTTACATAAGAATATTTTTGGTTAATATTTCATTTGTCTCAGAGCAATAGATGAATTACTTTCAAACAAAATATACTTCAAATCTATAAGTTTGTAAAGAGGATTATTTGTTTTTTCTATAATGCTGTTTCGTACTGAAGATGCTGAATCATCTCCCTCCAAACATAGTGTCTTCCAAGTGGAAGGAATAGAATGGAATCAAGTTCAACAATAATAGTCGTGAAGTCTTCAGAGATGGAGCAATATGAGTATTTGTTTTACTGATGTTTTAGAAAAAAGAGAGGATCTTCCTAAGAGACATGAGGTTTTTTCTTTTTTTTTCTTTTTCTTTTTTGTTTTTTCTTTTTTTCCCTATAGAATGGACTCTTTCTTTCTGGCCGAGATGTTTAAATATCTTTACCTGCTGTTTGCGGATAAGGAAGACATGATTTTCGACATTGAAGATTATATCTTCACTACAGAAGCTCATCTGTTACCGCTCTGGCTTTCCACTACAAACCAAACCATCTCTAAAAAAAATACAGTAAGTAACAGCTCAAATTTAAATCAGTTTTAGTGGCGCCTTGAAGCAGTTCCTTTTTTTTTTATGAGAGGAAATGGAAGAAAAATCAGGAAAAATCACAGTTTGAAGAAGCACACCAGTGTTAAACCCCTTTGTTTAATGTGAACTATGTAATCATGTTAACAGTCACATGAGTATGAATAACCTTTCCATGGCTGGATTCTGCACCACTGGATCTTGAGAAAAGAGCTGTAGAATACTAGCGATATTTAAGAAGAAAATTGTTCCCCCTCTCTCTATAAATTTGAAAATAACACACTATGATATTTTAATGTTCATCTTTATTTTCTATTGTTTTTTCTAATACATTTGCAACACCATGCCAAAGTTGTTGTTGCTTATTTGCCTAATACAAGTAAGAAAGATCCACTGAAAATGGTGTCAACAAAATGCGTTAAACAGGCAAAGGCTGTGAAGATGAGCATGTTACTCTTAGGGAATTTATCTGATGGGGGAAAAAAATTGACAAGAACAAATGGAACGTGTAAATTATTTTTAATATAAATACAGTGCTAGAAGCCGAAATGTCTGTGCAATAGTTGGTAGTAGCAACCCAACATCCTGTTTGTATTTATTCTTATAAACAGGAAAGGCCGTGTCTTGCCACGCTGATGCTCGCAGTAGTGCTTGCAAGACCCTTCTTGAGTGCCGTGACTAATATTTGTCACACTGAGAGCATGGGTACTTTCAAGTGTTTATTCCAGTAATCTCATAGCCTTCTAGGCCTTGGGTTTTAGGGAGCCTTTAAATACTTGATTTTTAATTATCTAATACATTGCAAACAGGCTTTTTTGCAAGTAGATAAATACATTAATTTTTTTCATAGATGAGAAAATTAACTTGCCGGTTATCCATCCTGTTATTTGCAAAACTAAGAACAGGCTAAATATGGTTCCAAATCACTGTACGTGTTCCACCTGGTTTCACGTGTTACAAACCAGCAATTTGTGCAAATGTTAACTCTGTCATCTTTTCTGAAAATAGAGGTGGTTTGAACTACATGTAGGTTCATCCTTGTCTATCCAGACTTGCGAGTCTGTATGGCTCCCGAGGAGGAGAATCTTTAGTTCGTATCAAAAGATGTGACTTTCTTAGTAATACGAAGCAAGGATTTTCTAAGGCCCGCAGCTGGCCCCTCGGCACAGGGGCAGTATCAAATGGATTGTACCTGCCTCCTTTACTTCCCCAGCACACTGAAGTGCAGGGGCACTGGCTGAGGCATGAGTGGGCTTGAGAAGTGCTGTTTGCCAGTGGAGGATTAGCTGGTTTTGCCAAAAAATTCTAGAAACTGTGGATGCAAGTTTGGTAAGTTACAAATTAGAGTTGGTATGTATTTGTGTATTCCTAGAAAGGGGTTGCAGTGCACGGGTTGCCCTTTATTATTACAAGGTACGGCACGGGAGAGTGATGTATTCTTCATTCCCGGAACGTGTGTGGTTGAAGGACATCTATTGCACTCAACTGCTCTGATTCCTGAGTACACAGGTTCCTTTAGGGTAGGTCTATCTGTTGATTTTCTTTGTATAAAAACGTAACCTGCGTTTTTAATAGGTGATCTGTGTCTTTCATTTTAGACTACGGAATACACAGAGCTGGATGACAGCAACTTCGACTGGACCTGTCCGAACACCCAGATTCTCTTCCCAAATGACCCTATGTTTGCTCAGAGTATTCGTGAGCCTTTGAAAAACGTGGTGGATAAGAGCTGTCCTAGGGGTATTTCCAGAGCGTAAGATGGATTTTTTTTTGTCTTCTGTCAGTGTAGGAGTGAGTGGAATAGTCTCTGTTACGCGTGGAAGGAGAAATACGAGGTGTTACTGGAGCTCGCTGTGCTTGAGTTGGGAGTCCTTTTGAAATGGATCACCTGGCTGCAGGGAAAATCAGTTATGTTTTCTCTGGCATCATCAGCAAGACTTAGTTCATTTCCAGCAGGAATTAGCGCGCCTTTCAAAGCAAAAGGAGCTTAGTGAGCCACAGGCTTAGAGTGGGAATTGTAGCCCAGGTATTACAGGAAATACGTTTCTTTGATTTGCAAAATTAATTTCTGTAGCCTCTTGAACAGTTGTGCAACTCTTCTTTATAGTAAGCACATCATGCTACCATGCATAACTTCACCAGTTTTGAAGAATTTAGCATGGCCTGTTAAAGCTGAGGAACTTTATCCTTCTATATGCCTTTGTGGTATTTATACTTAATGAGTAAAACTGAGTACCAACTGTATGAGGAAAACTGGTTTTAGTCAGTCTTAGAATAATGCAGACTATTTAGAAACGAGAGATAGCACGTGGTAGTTTTGTTATCAACATGGTGTGTGCTTTTTTGCACTGCAGAATCATTGATAATAGCGAGAACTTTTTAAAAAGATAGATAGTTTGAGAAGTTGCATTCTAGTGAAATTTGTACTCAACAATATTCCAAAGAATTCTAATCTCGTGGTGGTAGGAATAATGCAAGAGTCATGTTTCAAGAATAATCTGTTTATTAAAGCTTTGATCTCTAATATCTTTTGGCAGAGAAGAGAGTTTGGGAAGTGGACCAAAACCACCACTGAGAGCCAGAGATTTCATGGCCAGTAATCCTGAACACTTGGAGATACTGAAGAAGATGGGAGTCAGTTTGATTCATCTGAAAGATGGAAGAGTACAATTAGTACAGCACGCTGTGCAAGTAAGACCTGACGGTACTTTTTCTGAAAACTTCTAGTAAAATCCTGCTAGCGATGATGCTTGGCACTTGGAGGTTCCCGAGGGGCAGCCGGGCTGTGGAAGGGGACACAAGAGCTGAATGTGCAGCTGTGTTTAGCAAGCTGGTGCTTGTTCATGTATTGCCCAGCAACGCTTTTAACCAATTTTCCATTAAAGTAGATGGAGACTGTGCTTGTTGAAGTGATGCAGTTAATAGCGTCTTATCTGACAGTGCTAGTTTTCAGTGTGAGATACTCCTGTTTGTTTAGGAGATCTCTGTGGTTGTATATTTTTAGTCTACAGTGCAGTGGAGACACTAAAAAGTTAAATTCCTCGTTTGACATGATGCCAGTGAGCAGCCACTCTGTATTTTAAAATCTTTGTAGCAGTGATCCAAGAAGACCTGACTTCAGTTCTTGGTTTTTTGGTCAGTTTTTTTTCCCCAAAGTTTCTCAAATATTTAAGAAGAAACTGTTTATTGTTTCTTTATTATTCAGGCAGCAAGTTCCCTTGATGCTGAAGATGGCTTACGGTTCATGCAGGAAATGATTGAACTCTCCAGTCAGCAACAGAAAGAGCAGCAGCTTCCTCCTCGTGCTGTTCAGATTGTTTCCCACCCGTTCTTTGGCAGGGTGGTCTTGACTGCCGGGCCAGCACAATTTGGGATGGATTTATCCAAGCACAAAGCAGGGGTATGTAGGATGTGTGTGTGATGTGCTCCTACCTTTCTGTTACTTTCCTTATTGTCTCAATTCTACAGCACTGGTACTATTTCAGGGTGGCCGGCTAGAGAGCGACCAATTAATTACAGTGGTTAATGTGACAGAGCGCCGCAGTGACAGAATGACAGCAATGCCTGTCTTTTAGATGAGTGGCTTTCCTGGTCCGTGGCCCCTGCTCTGCTCCTGAGTCATCAGTCATGATTTAGGATCTAAATTGCATACATAGTATGATTTTTTGAAACAAATTTTTATAATCTGTAGTTCATCTCTAAAGAGATGTTGATCTAAGGGAAGTTTCTCCTGCCACGTCAGCCATGAAGTTGCAGAAGCCCTTTTAGAGTTAAAGTGGGCTGTTCTTACATAAGCTTTTATAAAAAGCTGTATCGTGATGGAAGAAGAAATTATCCCAGAGGCAGCGGTCCCTATTGGAAGCAGTAGGAACACCTGATGATTTGGATTGGGCAAGATGCAGCTCCAAAGAGGAGTTCCAGACTAGCAGCTGACAGAAGAAATTTTTCCAGAGACAGGAGTTCACAGGTACAGACAAAATACACTGAGCATGAGGGTTTGGTTCTCACTTGGTCATTCTTGGCTTCTTAGAACTCCAGCTTCAGGGTAAAGATGGTCTGCGCTGACAGAAGACAGCCCCAAATGTGTTAGACTGTGGAAATGAAAATGCTTAGGAATCCTTTGCAAGTTTGAGCCTAGTGCTGTAATTCTCTCTCTCTCTTTGTTTTTGTTTTTCCAAACAGACAAGAGGATTTGTTGCAACCATTAAGCCATATAACGGGTGCTCCGAGATCACTAATCCTGAGGCAGTGAAAGACAAAATCGCTCTGATGCAGAGAGGCCAGTGTATGTTTGCTGAGAAGGCACGGAACATTCAAAAAGCTGGAGCAATAGGTGGCATTGTTATTGGTAAATAAAATCTTACATTCTTGAAATATTAAGTTTGTGCAGATGTAACCTATATTTTACAGATTTGAAGATACTGGAAAGCCGACAAGCAGCTGTTAAACTCTCTGATGTGACAGTACTCCAACACGGAAATTGCGCTTTCAGAAGATGAAGAATGTTTTGCTTTTGTTTGGTTCTGTGCAGAAAGTATAGCTGAAGAAATAGGGGTGGGTGATTGTCACTGCTTTTGCAGATGAAAAGTTGTTATTTTAAGGATCACTGAGTGACGAAATCGTGCACAAGTACGCCAGTTGGATTTTTGCTTTTTACAAGTGACGTACTATTTTCTGCCCAAGATCCTCTTAACTGACTGGGCAGTAGGAGGCTGCTCAAAAACTCTGCTGAAGTTCGGAGTTGTAGGCTGTTCGTCTAACAGGAGGTTTGCTCCCTTTTCCTTTTGTGTGCCCCTGGCTAGATGACAACGAAGGAAGCAGTAGTGACACAGCTCCTCTCTTCCAAATGGCCGGTGATGGAAAGAATACAGACGATATCACGATTCCCATGCTCTTCCTCTTCAACAAGGAAGGAAACATCATACTGGATGCAATCCGGGAGTACGAGGCTGTGGAGGTGCTCCTTTCTGATAAAGCGAAAGACAGAGGTAAGACTAGAGGTTATTATTTACACAAACTCAGCTTCCGTCCGTGCCCCGGCACAATGTGGAGTGCGCAGGAGTGATCTCTCGTGCCCCCGAAGGTGCACACGCGTTATTTGGTAGCTGTAGTTCTCGGTTTGACACTGCGAATGGCGTTCTTAGGAAATAACTAATATCGGAGATGTGTCATTATCTGCCGCTCCCCCAAGTTAACAGTAACATCTAGAAATGCTATTTGTAGGTTAAATGTCACTTTGACTAATGAGAAAATACAGCCTTTTTGGGTTCCTTTTGAACCCTTTTTGTCATAATCCCCTTTGAAGTGGCGTTAGGAATAGCATAAGTGTTTTCAGTGCCCTACATTGTAAATGCCTCTCTCTTATCAAGCTCCCCGGTGACACGCTTGGTACCCAAAAGGAGAGAGACAACTGTTACAACTATTTTGCTTATCTAAGGAGAAGTTGTTATCATGAGAAATAAGGCTGCTGACCTCAGATGTTTTGCAGTTTTTCTTATGTAATACAAAAAGACTGCAAGCTAATACATCTCCAGTTAAAATGTCTGCATATAGTAGAAAACTGTAGCCTTCTGCGTAGCACTGCTTTGTGCAAGCAGAGCATGTAAGAACAAGCATCTTCAGTAAACCATGACAGCGTTTATTCTGCGCACGTAAGCAAAGGTGATATGCCGAAAGCTACAGTGTTGTTTCCTCATAGCTGCTCACAGATTCCTCCTGTTTATAACTATGGTTAAGCTGCTCTAACAAAATACTAAATGCACAAGATAGCTCTGCATTTGAGAATTTGTAACGCCTATCTGCTTCTTCCCCCCTCCTGCCTCCGTTTGGAATCCCAGCAACAATCTTTAAAGGTAAAATGATTCCAAACTACATTATTGATAGCAGTAAGTATCTTGTGTTAAACATGGCATATTCAGTTAAATCCCCTAGAAGTCCTGAAATATTAGTGTCCTGTACACTCAGTATAAACATCTAACTCCAAAGACATCTGCCTGTTAAATGGGACAGCTGTTGTAGGGTTACCAGCTAAATTACTACTTGAGATACGTATGTTAGTTACTTTGAGCGGGGATGTGACGAGGGAGGTTTTGGCTTTGGCTCTCCCTAATTCCCAGTTCAGTAAAATTAAGAAACTGGCTCCCACTTGCTTGGAAGCAGGATCCCGGTGGATCCGGGAGTGCTTTAAAATCCAGTACTGAAGTTCAGTGCAAGGCAGTGGGTGTTTGGTTAAGACTGAAGGATGGCAGCTAGCGCTGACCCAGGAGTCCCTATTCCAGTTTGAGGAACCAAAACTACTCTCGCCGTATTATTTGCCCTTGTTTAAATGTCTTCCCTCACCTCCCTCCGTAAAATATGTTCTGTGATAACATTAAGTTTTCATATCAATGGAAAGTCTAGGAATAAGGTCAAGGGAAGTGACCTTGCTTATGAAATCCCTAAAAAATGCTGCCTTCCTAGTTTGGGTTTTTTTTTCAAAGCCTTTTTTTTTTCTCTCCCCTCTCAAAGACTTGGAAATGGAGAGTACGGACCAGAAATTATCTGAAAATGATTCACATAAACAGAGTTCAGAAGAAGCTACTTCGGCATCTCAGGATGTTGATGCAGTCAGTGAGGAGCCTGAAGAAGGAGAAAGCTCTGACGTTACTGACCCTGAGTCCTTATCTCCTGCTGATGCAGACAGTGACAGCATTTCCATTTCAAATCAGGATTCCTCCGTCCCTGGAACCGATGAGGCCAGTGCCCCGGAGCCAGCATGTACACAAGGGGATCACCAGCCTCAGGAACAAAAGACCGAGACAGAGTCAAATCCCAAAGTTAACTGGGATAATAAAGTCCAACCTATGGAATCCATATTAGCAGACTGGAATGAAGATATAGAAGCATTTGAAATGATGGAAAAGGATGAGCTATGACTTGTAACAATAACTTATTTGTTAATAAACAAGTGGAGAACTCTTTGGGTAGAAGTGAGGCCCTGATATCTGAGAACTAGAAAACATATCCAGTATTGTGACGAGCAACCAGGTTTCACCTGGAAATTACCACAGAAATGCAGCACGTGCTCCTTGTATTATTTTAATTTTTCCTGTTTAAAAACGGGAACGTGCAATCAAAGCATTTGTCTGGCTCCACCGCAGGGTGCTGTGACCCAGGAGGCTCCCTCAGGGAACCAGCCCGACTTCTGCCTTCCAGGCTCCGCAAGGTCACGCTCCCTTGGCCTCTGGAAGGCACAAGTTGAAGGCGGTGGGGTTAATGTGCCAGGTAGCGGTTATGGGTGAGGGCGCTGGAAGGCAGTGGGTAATCCACTCTCCTGGCTTGAGCAAAGGTGCGGTGTCACTGATCTCTACTGAGTTGAAAGCTTCAGTGGTAGCAGTAGGTGAAAATACGTTTCCAGTTGTCTTCTCTTTGAGACACAGCTAGAAGCGGTTTGATTTTGTCCTGACACACCATGCTGAGACGTAGTAGTGTTGCTCATCACTCCTTCCATCTGTTACCATGAAGAACGACCATGAGGACATGTGAGTTTTCCCTTCTGCTCCACTTTCGACTAGAGAAACTGCATAAACCAAAGGCGATGTGTACTTTGCAAACAGGTTCTATCAGGGAAGCTAAGGTAGCCTGGCTCGGTTGGAGTCTACCAGATACAGCTTCACGGTGTGTTGTGAAAGTTATGCTTGAGGTGAAGGTGAAGTGGACAAGGTAGATGTTTCTTTTGGCCTTCCAGGTTGAAAAACCGACCCTGAGATAAGGAATTTAAACCGGCAATATTCTCTGCAAGGACACTAAACAGAACTAGATCAGCATATAACAAAAAAATCTTCCTTTTTCTACAAATTTGATTTCTAACAGCTTGACTGCTGTCATTCTTTTTATACACAACTTCTATCTGTGTGATACTTACGGCAGTGAGGCCAGTACCAGTAGTGAAGCGCAGCAGTTTGGCTTGTGGCCATGGCTGGAAGTCCAGCGGCGTGAGCTGCGAGGCTGGCTGGCGTTACTCGGGGCTCCGGGAGTTTGCTACAGGTAAGTCTGAGTTCTCATCTGTTATCCCTATTACGAAAAACAAAAAATGGGGATGTTTAAACAGCCAAGAGACGTTTTGACTGTGTCCAAAGAAACTGCCAAAACCTAATTAACTTGATTTATATAAACTGCTTTTAGTGAATTGTGGTTCAAAGAATTGTTTTATATTAAAGAGTAAATGAACACTGCCTATATGCTGCACCAGGCTAAAAATGAAGGTTTATATTCATCTTTACAATGGAATAAAAAAGCGCCCCAATCTGTATTGCACCTTTCATTTAGCTGGTGAAGGTATGCGTGCTGAATATGCAACTGTTAATTAGTCCAGCCATACTGTATGTGTTTCTGCATACTCCTGTACAGCGCGAGCGCCAGGCAGACGCTGTAGACCTGTTCTCAATGCCACTTGCTTTCAAGAGTATCCAAATGCACAGGCACCTTTTGAGAGCACGACAGTCAATCAGACTGTGATCCAGAAACTGAATGATAACTTCAGATCACTAGAGTAGGAGGTAATTTTGAGGAGGAAGTGACGCAGTAGTGGAATAGCGAATAAGTGTCCTTTTAGATAAATCAGCTTTTAAATGTAGTTATAATTCCTTTGCACAAATAACCCTATGGAGGTTTGGACTGAATGAGGGGGCTTGAAGCACCTGTGGCTTTTCACTTGAGATTTTTTTTAATCTATGTTTGTTTTTTGTTATGCAAGTTTCTTCATATAAGGAATTTGATCATGGGAGCCTTCTAAGTGTCCTTTGTTACTTGTAGCCCCGGTGAGTCCCTGGGGGACGCTGCGCCCCCCTGGCAGCGCCCACACTCGAAGCAGCGTGGCCAAGTGTGGTCAGCTGCACATAGAGCCACAGGGTCAGCTCCGACGGTCTCGCTGGGAATTCGTTTCATCTGTCGGTGCTTGGTGCCACAAAAGGAGCATTTTTGTTCCTGTGCTCTTCAACATGGGCTACAGATTCATCCCTGCTAGCTCTTTTGGTGGAAACAGGATTATTTCTATAGCTATAGAGGCCCTCTGGTCATTATGTTAAGACTCTCAGTATTGCAACTAAAGGTTTCCTTTTTTTTCACTTGCAGAAAATTTAGGTGTAGATGCAAAATTTTATTAGAAGGTTAACTTTCCTTGCCACCACCAGCTCATTTTTATTTAATTGCTTTTCCACATCTCTTGATAAAGCAGCGGACATTAGCTCTCCTTTTAAGGGATTTGCGACCATTCCCAGAACTCTCTATGGGTTTGAAGCATGGTTTAGGTGGTGGCCTACCTCAGAGATGGACCTCTTGCCTCCTTCCTTTTGGGGTTGGGTTTTTTTTTGTTTCAGTTTGTTCTACTTTACCTTTGAAACCATCATGAGAGCCATAGCTTTGTTTACAGAACTGAATGAGGTAAGGTCAGCCTTTTGGGAAAGAGGACTAAACTGGGGGGGACAGTTTTATTCAGGTTATTTTCAATTTGTATTTCCTTATGAGGAAATAGGCGTTAGTTTAACCTTTTCATATCATTCTGAAAAGAATTCCATTTTCTGTTACTGTCATCTTAAAAAGCAAGAAGAATGTATTAATTAAAAAAAGAAAAACTTTTGGAGAGAGGAGTAAGCGTTCTTCCCAGATTTTTAGAAGTCTGCTCCCTCGTGTGGAGTACCGCCTGTACGTCATTCATCAGTCGTCTCCTCTTCCTTTGTGTGGGGTGTTTTACAGTTACTTTATGGTATTCAACACTGAAGAATTCAGGAATCCCAGCAGGAGCTAGCACTTATCCCATGCCATGTAATTCAGATCAGCCAATTAAGTTCTTATTTGATCTTAGAGGAATATTCTCAATTGTTTACATTTATTATATCTTAATGAAGTTTCGAAATGAGCCCAGCTTTGGTTCTCCTCCTGCTGCCAGGGTACCTGAAGGCACAGTGGAAGAAGGTGTATGTTGGGAGGTTCAAAACGGGACATCTTATGCAAAAGGCATCAGTCAGAACATAGAAAAACAAAACAAAACATTCTGTGAATGAAATATTGTATGTTCAGATTTTATAAGATTTTTTTTTTAGCCAGCCCAATTTACAGCCGTATATTTTCTTATGAAAGATGTCTAATAACAGGTGCTGTAACACTATTGTTGGGTTTTACTGCCTGGTGATAACTGTATACAATATTTCTAAGGGCAACTATGTACTGTGATGTAAAAGTCTGGGCTAAAATGTATATAATCTGTGTACATAATTGTGTACTTGATTATAATTGCTGATTGTAAAGATTTAATAAAATGTAAATATTCTGGTCAAGCTGTGCTAAATTGACACCAGTTTCTGAATTACCCCACCAGCTACGTTGGCCTTGATTTTTAGCAAGGCCTTTGGTAGTCACACTGATAGTGTTCTGTGTCTTTATTAGCAGCCTTAACGAGGGGACGGAGCGGCCTCGCGGAGCTGTGGGCTGGCAGTGTGCTCCCCACAGGGAAGCCCGGTCCCAGGAGCATTTGAGCCGCTGCCTGTCCTGCTGCTGGGGGCTGGGGAGATGGCAGCAGAGCCACCCGCGGAAGCAAAGTTGTCTCTCTTGTCTCTACTGGGGTAACTGCAGAGACCTTGGAGCAAACCCTCATCAAACTGCATTTTTATTTAAAAAAAAAAAAAAAGATAAAGAGCTCTCTTAGAGAAACCAATCTTCTCTCTTGGCAGCACCCCCTGCAGTCCGTGCAGGTGAGCCCCCATCCCTGCCCCTATTTATATTTATTTTCTAAGAAGAATTCAGAACTATTTAGTTCACTATTTCCGGTCTGAACACATTCCCGATACCTCCCCTCCCCAGGGACACTCGGTGCAGCGATGCGGGAAGGGTGAGGGTGGCATGATGGCACTAGTAACCCCACCTCCTACTAAAACTATCAATTACTTGCCAATAGTTGTATCGATGGGCCATTGCTCCATTTTCCCATTTCCGCTTCCTAGTCAGGTCACCCGAAGCTGGAGGACTTCAGCGGCTCTGACAAAAATTCACCCTCAGCTGCCGCTTGTTCCAGGGCCCATCACTCACGTCAGCTCAAAGCTGCTGCTGGCAGGAGTCCAATTTTCTTCCTATGTGCTACATAAAAAGATAATGTTAATGAACGTTTCCAGCTGGGATGGTCTCTATAAACCACTCTGCCTGGGAAAATTCACCCAAGCTATTAAGCCCTGGTGTGGGCGAATTCATCTTTATGAATCCTTTGGCAGAAGGCACAGCATCATGACACGCTACCAGGGCTGCTCCCACCATGGAGGCGTTTAACCCAAAACGGCCCAAAACCCAAAAGTGTGCAGGTACTGGGTGGTACCGCACCGTCTTTCAGGGAGCTCAGGGACCACCAGGCTCCCCACCAGCTGCGACACCGGGACAGCCCTGATGGCAGCAGCACAGGGCAGAGAATGAGAAGAAATACAGAAAATCAGCTTCACCCTGCTGTAAAATGCTCAACGCCGACCATTTCTCTGCCTTCACGCCCTCGGCTTCCGCGATGCTCCAGGCTGCCAGCACCGGGACGGGCAGGAGTCACCCGGTTTTGGGCAGGAGCTGAGGAGGATGCTCAGAGGTTTGCAGAGGGAAATATGGAGCCGGCAGAGTAGCAACATGGGTGAGAAGACATGGTGAGCAATTCAGAGCTGGGCGTGCTGAATTTGGCACATTTTAGGACTTCTCTGTTGACCTCTTCCCCTCACAGGTGGTGGGGTGGTAACAGTAAACGCTGACGGTTAGAGACGAGCGTGATGTGATCCTCCCCTCCACAGCAAAAGCCACTTCCCCAGCCCTCTGGCCTGACGCTCCTCACACTCCGCTTTAAGAAAATTAGAAAAGAAAGCTTAGAAAGGCGTAAGGGAAAAAAAAAGAAAAAAGATGTGCAGGAAAGGGCGTTTCCGACACAGGCTGCTCTCACGGCTGTTTTATGTAACTGAGCACGTGGCTTTCCACGTTTATTTTAGGGCCTGACACAGGCTATCTGATTGCCAGGCAGGGAGCATCGCTGTTAAATGATGTCAACCTTCGCCGCACCAGCATTACAGCATCATAAAAAATTACATAGCTGCTATTTTGGGTAGCAGCTCTCTCCGACTCAGTGAATAAATGCATCTCTATATGACTCACTCCGGGGAATTATTAATAGACACGAAAGCAGAATGCCAAAAACCCGAGAATATCACTCAGTTCCCACACGTAGCTTTCTAGTTTCTCGCAGCAATCGCACTTGAGAACTTTTTGTCTCAAAATTTAATTTTAAAAAAAATATATATTATATACAGGGGAAACAAATTTTATATTCAACTCACACCTTGAAGCTGTGGAAGGGGGGAGGGAAGGAAAGTCCGCAGCTGTGGAGGATGCTCACTGCTCCAGGGTACCACGCTCCGGCCCTGCATCCCGCGCATCCCACGCTGACACCCATTCAGGGCAATGCCTCCTGCCAGCAGAGAGTTAAGGGAAGCTGCCACTATTAATTAACAGAGATTGAAATACAAGCTCTGGTCTCCTGATTTAAGCAGAAACCATTCCAGCTGGCAGAGGAGGGGGAAGAAGCAAGTCGGTCCAATCGGGAAGAAATCACTCGCTTCTGTGTGTGACAGCTGGCGGATAAATCAGCGATCGGCAGCAACCATCGGATAAAGGTACAGACTCGAGCTTGGAGCTCACGCCCCGCCCCAGGGCTGGTGTCTTCATTCAATCAGCTTTTCAGTAATTAGGGTGGAAGTCATTGGTGTGGTCCATCCCCCACTGTCCTGGCCCTGCTGTTATCAGCTTTGGTAACATGGGCAATCCTTTAAAAACCACACGGACAATTTTTCCCTAAACTGGTCTGTCGGTGTTCACACCACTGTGGCGACACTGCTGTGGGCACAGGGACTAGATGTCCACGAGGATGGTGTTATAGTTGGCTTTTATGAAGCAGGTTCATGGTCTCACACATGTTTATGATGATGATGATGATGAAGAGGGAGGAGATGAAGGTGAAGATGATGATGGTCAAAGAAATGAACTCTCGAATTCCACCACCTTTCACTTTTTGCAGTTCCCCGGAGCTGGGATCTGTTTCCCTTTGCCGAACACGACATCGACAACACCACAAGAACTGAAATACAAATTTTCACTCAGAGCTTACCCAACCTTTTTTTGGATGTTTGGCGTCAAGGTTTCCTCCCCAACGGTAAAGCAAACAACCTGCCCCTCCAAACCCACCCCTGCATTCCTTGTCTCCTCTTCCCCAAACATCTCCACATGAAACTAAATAGGGAAACAGCCTGGAAAAGGAGGATTTCCCAGTGGTAGCAGAACCCAGAGCAGGGCCCAAAAAGCAGCAATTCTCCATCCTGTTTGCCTTTAATGTTTGTAGGGTTAGAAATTTCAACTTATGGAGGTGATTATACCAGTATGTGGAGCCTGGTGCTCTTCTTTGTTGGCAGGGAACGGGGGAGGACGAGCTGTGCTGCTGCTGCTTCCCGCAGGCTAAAGTGACATGGCCGTGAGGGAGGTTCTCCCTTTGCTGGGGGGGTGAAGGCAGCCGATGGGCCACCAGAGGTCGGGTTTACCAGCTCTCAGTTTAGAAAACAAAGGGGAAATGGCCAAAGTGGCGAGCCGTGTTGTAAAATGTGAATATAAAACCTGCACCTTGGCCATGAAGCCTACATGGCACCACGGACTGACGCCTGTGAAGCAGCACCACTAACCAAAGCTGTTGGTGGGACAGAACTGCCAGCAGTGATGGCAAATCACCCCCTTTTGTTTAAAGCTTGTGTTAAATACGTTCCTCGGCAGATGCAGACATTACCCAGCTGGAAGCCTCTCCTCTCCTGAAGGTCTGATGTGTCAGCCGAGCCGAGCCGGAGTTGAGTCATCGCCAACTCCAAAATCGAAGTGACAGGTAATTATTGTTTCATAGACTTGATAAAACTGAAATAGCCGAGAACTGAATATTTATCTTCACTCTTTAATTTTCATATGATGATGGCAATGTCTGCAGATCTTAAACATGTCTCTTTGGTGCTTCATCTACCCATTCACTCATAATTCAGACTTTAAAGTACTTGTGCTTCATGGGCAGGGCTCTCAGCCATGAAAAGGCACACTGCAAAAAGATCATGCAATATTGTCGATCGCTGCCTCCTTTCTCCGACAGCAGTGTCTGTGTCCTGTGGCGTGTGTCTGTCTCGTGCCAGCACCATGCACAGCTCCTCCAGGTATTGAGAAGGTCGGAGCCTGCCCGAGTGTGCATGGGACGATGGGATGAGGGCAGTCATGGGCTGAAGATTTCGCCTGTGCAGTCAGGACTTGGAAGGCATTGCTATTCCTGCTGTGCACAGAGAGACGCGGTAAGTCAGCCTGGGGCCTGCATGGCTTGTCTGTGACCACAAAAGACTCATGGTGGGGAGGATGCAAAGCTGGGTCTTCTGGATCCCAGGAGAGACTTAATCCAAAACAAACCCCACCTGTGACTGAAAGCAAAGGAATAAATTAATGTTAAGGTTTGGATGGTATAGTTTTGGGGTTGAAGTCCAGCATCAGAGAAAGCTTCGCAGGAGTCAGGGAACAGTAATATTAGCCAGGTAATTAACCAGCTGCTTTGATGATACTCTTCAAGGGCTTTCTGGCCAGGGTCTGCAGGCTGGTTCCTCTGCTATATCTACTTGCACATCCATCCTCTCCGGCTGTCCATGGGCCTCCAGGCTGCTCATCCCCCGCGATACCACAAGGTCTATGTGCTGCCCATCGGCACCAGGCAGAGCACACACCTGCAAGCACGAGACCTCCGTGGGAGCCACAGCGGGTCCTGCGGCAGCCAGGCCAGGTGTATTTTTAAAAGGTAAATCCAAACAGAGATTAGGAGGAACAACCAGAGGAAAGGACATTTGCTGAACATTGCCAGCAAGTCCAAGACAACTTCCTAAAAGCCACTAGCAAAAGCTCACAGAGCTTCTAATACCCTGATCAGTTCCTCATGATAAAGTGAGAATCTCCACAAAATCTGAGAGA
This sequence comes from Rhinoptilus africanus, assembly GCA_013400135.1. Taxonomy (NCBI): domain Eukaryota; kingdom Metazoa; phylum Chordata; class Aves; order Charadriiformes; family Glareolidae; genus Rhinoptilus; species Rhinoptilus africanus. Next base: position 120,716 of record VXBO01004322.1, read on the forward strand.
AGCCCAGAGTTTGCCAAGGTATGCTCTCTAGTGGGTCCTACAGAACCTAATTTATATGAATATCATGGCAAATCCTGCAGTAGCTCAGCAAGTCCATCCGACCACACAAAGCTCCTGCGAAGCCTTGATCCTGGGTGGGACGGGCTGCAGTTTTGCTCAAGTCCTTCAGCGGTTTCTCAAAGTCCCAGGGTTAGAGAGAAACCACCCCAATCCCTTGTATCACATGCAGAGACTTGGCCTAGAAATGTCCCATCAGGGCTCCTGAGGGAAAAAGGCACAGGTGTCAGCATTTGAATGATGTAAAATAATCCACAGCCTTCCAAGAAGAAGCCTTCCAAATCTCATTTAGCTGCAGCCTCCTGTGACTCAAACCATACGTGTGTCAAACACTGCTCTCGGTTCAAGGGTGATGATTTCGAGGTGAAGCAGCACCTTGGCATCAAGGGTTGGTGCTAGATCCAGCAGGCGGGTTTCCCCTGTCCCTGAAAAAGCTGAGGGATACCAAATGCCAGCCTTTGAAATCAAGTAAGACGCAAGTGTCACACAGAAGAGCCACCTCCTCCTTGGAGCAGCATTAGAAAAACTGTGAGTTAACTGAGCCTAACACAAGCAACCACATTTCAGGTAAAAGGGCAAAGCTCCTCCTGACTACCACGACCAGACCCGCTTCCTTGGGACCTGGATGCTGTACAGAGGGTGGAAGGGGTTGGGAGGGGGTATAGGTTAAGACATTCACAATAATTATATATATATATATATATAAAAAAAAAAAGGCATCAACTTTTTAGGTCAAAGCATATATGCTGCAATAGATACAATACAGAGATGGGAAGGGGCTGAGGAAAGACACTGTCAAAAACCTCATGAAACTAGAATGAAGGCAAAAATCCTAGAATCACAGAATGGTTACAGTTGGAAGGGACCTTAAGGATCATCTAGTTCCAAACCCCTGCCCTGGGCAGGGACACAAAATTTGTCCCTATCCCTGGTTACTAGTGATGGAGACAAAAATAACTGTCAGATGGCCAGCCCATAAACTTATTTTCTTTTCCAGGTGTCACTCTCCAGGTCAAATACATCCCACGAGCACTGCATCAAACTGCGCCCAAATTGCCCCCCAGAGCACTGACGTTCAGCCTTCACAGCCCCCAGCTCATTAGATGAATGATGATGACGACGCAGTGTGACTGTGCAACTCTGATGC
>VXBO01004322.1:122781-267694 GCA_013400135.1 Rhinoptilus africanus
TTTTTTTTTACTCACGACAGCATTTGTTAAAAATATTACATCTGCTTTTGAGAAGGCAATATCCTCTCCATAGAATATGGAAAAATAAATTCTACAGGACACGCAACAGACACCCCCAGTTGGCACAGCGCTGCTTCAAGAGATTAGATCTGGAGAGTCATCAACACGGAGGCCTGGCTTTGCCTTCCTGGTCCCCAGACTTTCAAAACATTGCATTGTAGGAATGGTAAAAGACAAGAATACATAAAAACAGTAAAATGTTTATTTTCTTAGAAAAAAAGAGATTCAAAATGATTGTGATCACACTCCCATTCGTGCTCAGCAAAGCCAATACTGCAAGCTTAGTCCTTGATTAAGATACCTATTAAATGAAACTCTTTTTCCTCTTAAAATACAAATTCCTGCTCCTGCATCACTTCCAGTATTTCAGTGATAACATGCTTTTAATGGATAATAGTTTCTCAGCTTCTTCTCAGCAGAGAAACAAGGCCTGCCATGGCAAAAACACCCCATCTCCGAAGCTTGAAATCACCAGCACTAATAAGCACTCCGGCCCGACCGCGGACTGACAGACAGCTTAAGGGTGTTTCTTAGATGCTTGAATGTTCACTTATGGAAGCTTTGTATAACACTACCTCATCTGATAGAAAACAGGCCAGAAGCCTCAATAAAATCAACGTCTTTTGGATTAACTTTAAGGATTTGCTGCGTATCTGGACACAGAAAAAAGTGAGAAGTTGCAACAAGTTTTAACTAGCAGCAACAAAAAGAGTTCCTTACGAGTTCTTAGCAATATTCCTCATCTGTTCATTAAGAAACACTGTAACTGAATGGAGCATATAATGTGGAAATTATCTTCTGTAATGTAGTGCTGTTCGCTCTAGAAGACTTCCAAAAGGTCTCGACTGGGTTGTAATCTATTTACACAGTAGTACTCCTGGTGCGAGTGGCAGAATTGGCACTATGTGACATCCTCCTCTTCTGAACAATAATCACGACCCTGCAAGGGAAAAAGCCAGACAGTTTGTAAATGACTATTTTAAGAGAGGAATACCATAAATCGAGTACATACTATTAATATATTTCAGTTCTCTAAACTTAGGAGATTTAAGTTCAGAGCTAGGTGGAAACACGAAAAATAGGGAACGGAGACTGCACAACTGCTCCAACCGTTTCTGGGAGATTTGCATGAAATCAGGACAGGAGACCCTTCCCTTTCTGCCACTGTTAATCTCATCATTTTCATCCCCTATATCGAGTTCCGTGGGGAGTCCAATAAACTGATTTACAAAACTGTTTTATGTACAGATACACCCTGATGGACACAGCCCTATAGGTCCGTTGTGAAAACATAATCTCCGAGGCAAAAGCAGCGAAGCACATAATCCTATGAGCAACACAAGTCAGCTGCTGGGAAGAAGAATACTTCATCTGATAACCTCAGCAAAGTAAGAGCAAAAGATACCATTCATATTGAAATCACACTTGCACAATGGGGGAAAACTGGCCAGGCTTCACTAAACACAGATCGGTCGTGTAACGCCTTCCATCTCATCCCAAGCGCAAGACCTGCGTTGTATCCATCTATGTATTGACCTTGGGAAGGTCTGGAGAAGGTATGTCCTGTCCCTCACTGGCTGTTTCTTGCAAAGAGGACCTGACGAGACCTGCTGTCCTCTTTACACAGAAACAGCTGTAGCTGAGCTCTTCAACACACAAGCCATCCAAAGTACAGTGCAAAAACCAAGTGCCTCCAGTGTAGTGTTGAATATCTGAACCTGTGGACTATTTCCCGTGTGCTGGGGGTATCACGTGGGTGCTTGCATCAAAAATACCAGTGGCCGAGCAAAGAGCTGGCGAAGGAGGAAAGGAAAAAACATGATAGTCTCAGATCAGACCTGTAATAAAGTGTAAAAGCTCAACAACACCCTGTAAACAGAGGAGACCAGTACTGTGGTGGTTAAATGGGTGAAATTATTAACTGAAGGGGTACCCAGTTGTCCCACAAATCAGGACGTGCTGCTGTCCTTCCTGGGAAGAGGAGGGTGAAAGAAAAGTGAGGAAAGAAAAGGGAGAGATGATTCTTGATGCAGTGGTCAGTTTATTTGAGAGGCACAGCTGGGGTACACATTGGGAGCAAAGACTCCAAAACATCTCTGACACACAAAACGGCCCACTGACGACGCCCGGACTGCGGAGCTCGCTTTGCTGGAGGGCCCACACCCAGGAACGTGCAGCGTTTTAAGAGCTCTCCATGGCCCAATACTATTAGTAAAAGGGTTTTCCTAGCATGTTAAAAACCCAAGAGACTGATCAGTCCTAATTTCAATTCAGTAATCACTGACCCAGAAAGAAAGAAAAAAAATCTTTTTTTTTTTTTTAAGTAAAAGATTTAACTCAGAAAGAAGGAATGCCAAAGTACTTTGCAGCAAAGCCCAAACCCATTGGTTTGGACTTTTGGACAATACCCATCCTCCTGCTCAAGAGGGAGTCCGGTGGCCCACCACTCTCCACCACGCTCTGCACCAGGGGCCATCAGTGCTATTAAAGGTTCAAACAGACCCAAAACACTAAGAAAGACGCCTTGCTTTTTTTCCCTCCCATTCCTCCTGCCGTTCTCCTGCTTCTGGGTTTGCTCTGTGGCAGCCAAGCGCCTTGCTCCTCAAAAGAATGCCAAGAAACCACTTAAAAAGCAATGTGCTGAAGAAGGCCTTCCCACAGCGTGCAAATACCACCTCTCACCCACCGCCTGAAGGCCGCTGAGAGCCAGACGCTTTATTTCCATCTTTATGGAGACACATCGCTGTCTCGGAGGTGGCCTTCAAGGCCATGGCCCTCGGTCGCCAGCGGGCAGGGAGCAGCTGCCATCCCAAGCTTCCCACCAGCCTGGTCCTTCCCCCACCGCATGTGGGCAGCAGCAGCACAGCCAAGAGGAGGAGGAAGTCTTCACCTCTGCTGTCCCTCTCCGCAGGAGCACGCTGCGACACAGGGCAAGGTACGTGTTCATTACACACCAAGAACAATGTCGGAGCGAAGGCACGGCGGGCTGGCAGCTTGCATGCAAAATCAGGGATTTTGCTTTCACTCGGGTTTTATAGCAAGTGAAGAGGATGTTGCTTTTCCTTCTTCAGGAGAAGGAAGGGCCACATTTACCCTCTCAGTGGTGGGCTGTGACACAACCTGCGGGACCACCCTGCTCTGGCAGGAGTAGCTGATTTTTTGGAGGGAGGGGATCGGCTGTGACAGCAAACACCACAGACTCCCGCACCTATCCTGGTATGCAAAGTCCCACACACCAACACACGGCCAGCCTTTAATTCCAGCATCAACAGGAAGTGTGTGGGGCTCATCTCGGCAAGGTCTGAAATTCCCTGGCCCATCTCAGCAGGGTTAAGCTCATACTAGTCTTTAAGCACAAGGGAAACAGCATTTCAGCCCTGGAGCAGCTCATGAGCGGAAAGTTAAGCAGGTGCTTTAGCATCTTCTTGAAGGAGGGCTCATGGTAACTGAGGTCTTACTCAGCAATGGGTATTTATTGCTCTTAAAAGGAGCATGAGGGGGAGAAACCATGCTACACGGAAGCCAAAAAAGTTACAACTCTTTCTTTTTTTCTTTTTCCACAAAAGCTTTTGTCTAAGGCTTATTCCCTAATTGAAATTTTATCAGTAATAACAAGGTCACTGTTCCTCAGGAAGATCAGAGAAAGAATTAAGCTGCCTTCCCTGCTGCTTGTAAATCCAACATGCAGGGGCCTCTCCTCCGTGCTCCTCAGGCAGAAAGGCAGGAGAGGTCTCCACCTCCTCGCCGGCAGAGGAGGAAGGCTGCTTTGGTCCTGCTAAGCACCATGGCCCCAGTCCAGCAGAATACTTTAAAATGTCAATTTTTGTCCCCCTGGTTGTTTCAGAAGATGTTTGACAGATGCTGGAGGAGATAATAGCTGCAATCAGTGAGAAGCCTGCTGTGCTTGAGATAGGGAATCATCCTGGTGGGGCTGGGCAAAACCTCAGTCGAAATGGTGAGCTAACAGCTTGTAACACCGGTAAGGTCTTCTAAAGAAACCACACGGAAATACAGACCCCGTGATGCAGCAGTCAGCAGATGAGCACTACGACATGAGTAGAGGAGCCGTGGTCACATCCGAGTGCAGACCACAGTGATGGTGAGGGTTTTTTTTGAAGCAGATGTGTGTCAGGAAGGAAAAGAAGAAAGCAGAGAAGGCAAACACCCTCCAAAATAGAGCAGCATCATGGCAGGAAAACGAGGGTGCAGGATTGCTGGCCAAACCCTGTCCTCTGCTGCCCAGGGGAGCAGGCTCCTGTGTCCAGAGAAGCCGTAAGAACAGAGCAATAACTGGAACATATGGGCCATCCTTTAACAGCCCATAATAGCTTGGGCTATTAAGTAAGTTTTAATGATTGAGAGCGTAAATGAACTATACTGAGGAAGATGAGAAGGGGAACATGTGCATCCAAGTCTAGGTAATTCCCAAGAAATCCCATCTTCCTCCCCTGCAGTTTCAAAATCCTACTTTCAACTTTTGTAGATGCCCACAGAAACACCTTAACACAAGTGTGTGAATTTAAGGTAATTAAAAAAAAAAACCCTCATGCTCCTTTTCCTGCTGCTTGTACCCAAACCAGAAGGGCTCATTCCCCTGCTCTTTCTGCTCGCTGCATCTAGAAAGGGCATCCTGATGCCCCTACCAGGGCATGTATCATGGTTGGTGATATCCTTTCAGAGAAAAAAAAAAAAAGAAAAAAAAACACAGGAAAAGCCCTTTTGCCCATTGTTGCAGGTGACAGGCCAATAAACAAGCCCCCACGCTGCCCGAATGCAGAAGCCTTCCTGGCTCAATAGGCTTTTGTGGAGCTGACGGCCTTGCCAAGGGAGAGGAGGCAGCTCAGGAGATGCTTCTTCCGCCCCAGCGCTGCAGCTTGGCAGCGGCGTCCTCGCAGCGCAGCCCTGGCCAGCAGAGGAGGAAGAGGAGGCCGGGCGGGCTGGGAGAGGGAAACCAGCCGCACCAAGCAGCCCTTTCTTCTGCCGTGGCTGAAAGGGCTCGCAGGACACAGGGGCCCCTTTCAGCGGAGACGGTGGGCTCTGGGAAACGTTAGCCTGGCTCTGCGGTGGGAACGCTTTTCATCAATCTGGTTTTGTTTACAGCACTCACAGAAAGGATGGGAAGAAAATGCTGGGAGGTGGTGCTAAATTGTATACTGTGCTAATTTTTGTCCGTTTCTTATTTTGTTAAAGAAAAATCAATAGAGTCATTATGAGCAATCAACTTTGCTAATGAGTTTTAGCCTAATAATTCAATTCTGCCCTTGCATACGTTTCGGTTAGCACCCCCCCATCTTTAACAGCACTCTAAATACTACACAAGAGGCTGCATTGTGCCTTCCCCCACGTTTCATGCCCAGTATACTAACGAGGGGATGGAGCGAGCTGCTGCTGGCCATCACTCCCATGGCATCCAACAGCAGAACAGCAGTCTCCAGCCTGGCTCCCAGTACACAGGTGTGCGGATCAGTGGAGAAACCCCTGCAAACCCACCCTGACACCGGCAGTCAAGACCCAGTTATCTTTTGACCCAAAGCAACATGCTCTGGGGCAGCAGAAACACGATGCCCGGGGCTCAGGGCATCCACTGGCCTCATGACAGTTCGCAGCAAGACATTTTCACATGCTATGACATTTTTTTAATGTCTTTTTTTTTTTTTTCCATGAGCATATTTGCATTGTGGTTATTTTTTATAAGCCACTGTAGCCATGTAGGTAACAACTTAAGATGATGGGACTGGTAATGGTTTCCTCTGGAACAGCTTACCTGGATTAGTTGACGGTTTTTTGTTTTGTTTTGTTTCATTTTGCTTTGAACCATAAAGCCAGAGATTCTTCTCTTCTGAGGGTACAATCCCCAGATGTAATCCTAGAAGCTGCTTGCCAACCACCCAATTATACCTCAGCCTTGGTATTTTTTCCTACAGTAAGACAGCTGCCTACACACTGTGCCACAGCCTGCAGTAATAATAGATACTTAAAGGAGATAATTTCTAATGATCGTTTTACTGCTCTGTATGTAGCATTCAGATAAAGCAGTCATTTTTCAGACCATTTTCTGTGATAGCCATCCTCAAGATGTTTTCACTAGCAGGTGTTAAATGGGGTAAATTTTCCATGTTCAACATTTTATACGTCACAGCTTTTGATTTTGCTTTTATTTCGTATTTTCATGCAAGCCCTGGTGGGACAAGACCCCCTCAAGTCTATGGACTTAAGCCTGCAAAGACTGTGCCCAGGATTAACTCTCTGCTCTGTGTCGTCCCACTCAGTGAATGGGGTTTTAGGGGGTAAGGTAGTTTGCATGTGGTCCTGCGCAATCAGGGTCCAAATGAGATGTAAGAAGAAAAAAAACAAACCCAAAGCCTGGAGAATTTCACTCTTTGTGAGTCCACATACAGTATCTGACTAAGTTAGTCCTTGCACTATTGGATTAGTGAGAACTCGGGTAACTACTTCATTTGCCTGAATACCAATACAAACGGCCTAGTTTTGTGACGGTTTCTCACTACAGCCAGCAGAAGACAGCGGGTGTCACACAGACACATTTCTGTCTTCTTAATCAGAGGCAGCATTTCAAAGCCAGATCTATCACACCGTGATGAGTGCAGCGACTTTCCCCATCCTGGCCTGGCCAGTGGAGTCCTTTTCTCCTCTTCTGGGCACTACAGCCTCCTACATAACTTTACATCTCTGGCTTCTCATCAGGTTTTAGGGTTTTTTAAGCTCAAATTCTGGTGCCTCTGAAATGATTGGGTTGTCTCCAGCAGAACGAACATCTAACCTTACGTGCAGGGCTGACTTTTACACTCTCAGTGTTACCTCGGCATTCAGCGCCGAGCCGTCATTTCAGTATTTCTTCCTTCCAACAAACCCTATGAATTGCATTACCATAATCACAGGCAGTTCCATACATGCAAGTTCAGCTCTAGCTCTGTGAGCAGGGACAGCCACTCAAGCAGAGACAGGAACAGATGTCTCCCCCTGAATGCCTCACAGTTTTGACACTGAATTTTGGTAGACAGAAGCTCCATGCGTTAGGGTTGACATTCTGTTTTTTACCTTTGGGTGGCATTTGCAGAACGCAGTTCAGCTGCACTGTGCCCCCACAGGCAGCCAGCAGCGCGTGCTGGGTACCGAGAGCGGGGAGACTTCTAGAGAAATTCTCCAGAGCATTTCATTATGGGTGTTTTTTCATCTCCAGGATTCATAAATACTTCATATTTTCAGTTGCTAAAACATCAGCCAGTGTTCTTTCCATTTCACACTTTGATTGCAGAAATGTTATTTTAGCTGACCTTCCTGTCCATTTAATGGTTTTCCTGAGACCAAAATGCACATTTAATTTTCCTCTCTGATTCATAGCACACACGTTAGAGGAGCTGTTACTCGTTTGTATTAGATGACCCAATACCCCTTGGGATTTCAACACAAGTTGGGGGATGTTTTGCTTCTGACTGTACACACAGCCCAGGAGGTCAGTGATGGAAAAATCCAATGCTACTCATGGTCACCAAGTGACCATTCCAACATGTTCTGGGACCTCATCAACAATAGGCAATGGTCCCCACTTCTGCAGTCACTACTTCAGCTGTGACTGGCGAGCTACTCAGTGATTTAACTCTTTTAATTGTTCGACTGCTGTTGAACAATTTTGCGGAGAAGGGACTCAAAATGCTATTTAGGGATCAAACAAAACCCCTCATATCTTCCAATCTTTTCAGCACTTGCAGCAGATAAACTTATGGCAGAAAAACAACGTATTTTGGGCAAAGATTAATTAAAAACCCCAAAACTTCTCTCAGGAAGACTGTTTCCTCAGGCATAGGAGGTCCCCAGAGAAAGCAAATCCCATGCTCAGCTGTGCGTTAACCCCTGCTAATCTCATCAACTGTCAGCAGCCTGAAATGCACGGGAGCTGTCTTTCTCTCTTTGACAGATAAAGCTGTGTATCTCCTCTAAATAGGCAATCTCCTGATCTAGAAGATAAATTAGTACAAGAGCTGGGGAGAACACCTGCAAGCATCTGAGAGCATGGTCCAAACAGTGAAGAGACACGGTCAGCTGCATCTCAGTATGACAGCTGGTGAATAAGCGGTATTACCATACTGAAAACAAATCTCGAAAACAAAAACTAACCGCAACTCATAATTAGATACAGCCATCAGATAGTCTGGTCTGTAGATAAAATAGATCTTTGGAAAATCCATTTCACTGGAGATTTTGTGTTTGACATTACAGAAGGTGATGATGTCCAGAAAAGCACCTAAATATTTATAGAGTGAATGCATTTATTCAAAGGAGATGTAGATATATTATGGATATGCAATATATACTTTTAAATGCATAGAGCTTAAGTAAAATCTTACTCCTGTGAAACAGTGGTACAGAAATACTCTTCTCAAGAATCTACAAACTCCTGCTCACCTCTACTCCTTCTACTTTTCCCCTTTATCTAACTTTTGGCTTTCATTAAATGGTGTTTTTTTGGGTTGTTTCTTTTTTTTTTTTAAGAGTAGTGTGGCAAATTTGTTGCTTAGGACAAGTAAGAGATTAACCCACTGCAGCACTCCAACTCCTAAGACCAAGAGTGCTGCAAAAATGGTAAATATTTAGAGTCATCAAGTAAAAATTTCCCTCCTACTCTGCAACCCAAAACTACAACTTGGGAGTGCAAATTATTTTATTCCAATTGGGGAATCAAATAGTTAATACCAAGTATTAAATAAGATCCTCCACTTCAAAATATGAAGTGTAAAGAGTACATTGGTGAGTGTAAGCAAAAGCTGAGATCTTGCTTTGGGCTTCTGTTCTAGACTTGATCCAAAGCCATTTAATTCCTCAAGTTTCAGAATCCCATCTATGTTGTGGTACAATTATTCACTACTATCTCTTAGAATCAGAGAACGGTTAGAGTTGGAATGGACCTTAAAGATCATCTAGTTCCAACCCCCTGCCCTGGGCAGGGACACCTCCTGCCAGACCAGGCTGCTGAAAGCTGGGATTCTCATTTAAAAGACTTGTGAAACACCTGAAAGCTGCTATCAGACAATGAGATCTGCAAAGAACTATTCACCCTCTTCCTCAGAACGTCTCCAGCATCATTATTTTACTCAGTGTAGGTCCTGAGGCAGGGTTATCCCTACATACAGCTACGCTATTCATAACCTTCGCAGCCAGGAGCTATTTTGAAGAGATTTGGCAAGAAATAAGCAGGGTATCCCTGATACTACTGGCACTGAGATTCCAGTTCTCTCTCACCGAGATTAAATGAAGATCAAATCACTAAGGGCATAAATCCCTACTTTGCTCTTCTCTTTTATCCAGCAGTCCATGTATATCTTGAACATCTGTGTTCATTCGCCATTCATCCTAGACTGGTGATACTTCCACAAAACAAAGGTTTCTTTCCAATACCTCCTGCAATCTCTTTACCTTTCTGGTCGTCTTTACGCTTGAACTATCTAACCCACATGTGGTAAGGGGTACCTTCGACTAGAGTCCCTCCAAGTACTGGAGAATATGCAGTGCTGCAACAGTGTCCGATTGTTCTCCCCAGGGAGCTGGGAAGCCTGTGTATCCAACCCCCAAGTGAAAATGTGTGTTTGCTGTATTGTTTCTTACCTTTTCAATTTTTTCATCAAGCATTCTGAAGAATTCTTGTTGGCTTTCAGAGATGTGCATGCTGAAAGGCAAAGGAAGAGTATCAGTACCGACAGGATTTCTTCCACTTTAAATATCAATACTGCAAATGCAGTTCAGAGTTGCTGAGGGACCCAGCTGTAAGTTTTCACCACTGTGAAAAATAAATCACTTCATACAATGACTACAATGATAATTTTTTGAAGCATTATTTCTTTTTCTGGTTTGCCTACAGAAAAATTATTGCATTTGGTTCTGTGTATGCATGCTATGCTTGGGATGGTACCTAGGACCATGTGCACCCAGAGGAGACCCTTTTCCAGACAGGTTGCAGAAACTGAATAGCCTGCTACCTTTCCTTGGGACAGTGAGAGACCCAACAACACCCAGGCACCTCTACAAGCTCAGACTGGGCCTTCCCCTCCCAGACGGGTGGTGCTTACTGTTCCCTGAACAGACTCAGCAGACCATTCACTTCAATTAATTCTGCAGCCCCAAGAGGCAGAGGGGTTAGTGTATGATTTTGCATTACTGAAGAGGGCTGGAAAAGACTCTTGCCATCTGTAAGATGCTGATGGTGGCAAAACAGGCCCTTCCCCAGGGGAGATCTGCAAGCTAAAAATCCAGGAAGATGGGACACAAGGGAAAGGATGAGGAAACAAAGAGGAGGATGCATGGCAGACGCTGTTTGGGGTGTGTCTGCGTTAGTTATGTCAGGGGATGGTAAGAGCCTCCTTCCTGAAACAGCGATATCCCTCTGGGAAAGTGGAACTGGAGCATCCTCTGGACCCACAGCAGGGAGGAGTGCCTGGGCCCACTGGGGGCTGGAGAAACATGCCAGCAACTCAATGCAGGACAAGAAAAGATGCAAAAAAGGAAGGATGGGAGACTGGTGCCAGCGTCAACACTGATGCCAAACAGTTACAAGGACACACAGCTCTTGGAGATTTTCTCCGACACTAAAAGCTGTCTCAGCTTGCTGAATTCCCACCCCAGTCTCCTCTTCCTTGCTGTGATCCCTTCAGCTGTAATGAGTTCATACTTTGCCCAAGTGCCCAATAACACACTGCACTTTCCTACAAAGCTTAGCATTCATACTTCACTTGCTATCGGGATGAACATATACAATGATTTGCTTATGCTGGACATAAATGAAGGCTCAGTTCATAATAGAAGGTCTCAGAAATGCCATTAAAACCTAAAGCTGGTAATTCAGGAGAGGGAACAATTCACCTTTCAGTGGCTGTGGGAGTTTTTGTCCCCAGCTGTCTGCCTATCCCTCAGGTTCCCACTTCCACCTGAGATGGGGAAAAAAATGCTTCTTTGGGTCAACCAACCCTGTCACCTGCATATTCAGGTGTCTTGGAGTGGGGCTTTAGGGCAGTACAGCCCCTTCTGGGTAGGGAAGCACTAGAAACTTATTCTTGCCTTTGCAACATCATAGATCCAGTTTCTAAATCCTCCTACAAAAGAGAAGTGCCCTCAATCTTACTTTTACAGCTGACATTTTAAAACTCCCTTCATTAATGGTACATGAACTTACAATTTGGTACATAGTCCATGTTTGTTTTGAAGTAACACTTCTCCTATAGGAACGGTCCTACAAGATACGTCTAGTCTATCTATTAATTTCTGCTCTTTTAGCTGAGTAGCCCTTTTCCACATAATGCCAACACCCCCTGCCTTGCAGTCAGAATTATCAAGGTTTTCAGATGATAAACTTAAAAAAAAAATTGCACACGATACCAGATATTTGCTGACTTGGTGATTAGCAACTCAAACACATGTAGCCACTTCATAAACAGAAATCCAATGGTATGTTGGGTAAAGAACAAGGGCTTGGGCAAACAGCAGAAGTTTTACCCAACAACCCAATGTTACATTCCGTAACTCTCTGAAAATTTTCCTTATTTTTGCAGGACCGTGCAGAAACCTCTGCCAATGCGATGTTTTTAGTACTTTTGGTGAACGAAGGTCAGTTCTGATTTCTGTGGGGTCTTTTAAAACCAGAGTTTGATGAAAGAATGGACACCCCGACTCCACGCACTCACAAGAGATGATCCATCAAAAGAAATGGCCCTTTTTTAGCCCAGGTTGATTAGCCTCCTGTTAGGGCATCTTAAATACATATCTGACCCTGCTGGGAAGGACCAAGCCATAATAATGTAGTACAGCTTTCCTGAAGGGTGATTTTACCTCCACCTCCCTACTGTGAACTTCTCTGCAATTACATCTGAAGCAGTCGATTTTTCTTTTTGAAAGGAGGCTGAATTATACTGTCAGCTCATTAGGAAATTACTGAAGTTTCTAGACTTGAAACCGTGTACAATGCACTTGGTATGCAGCAAGTTTAAGTTAATAAGTGCCCCGAAGGCACGGCATAAAGAACAGCAGTTCCACTATTGTTCAAAATCCAACAGCAAAGCTTTGTCACTTCTTTATTACGAACTCAATATATAGCTCCATGTAATCTGTAATTTTAGATCCAATTAGTGATTAAAATTAACAGTGATTTAGATAAGAAATGAGCTACTAATATCAATAACCAGTTCTGTCACAGGAGTGAAGTATTTCATAGCCTATGTAACGCTGACTGATGTCAGCCAGGGCACAGAACTGCGAGCCAAGGACGGAGAAACTCTCATCTACACAACCCCCTCCTTTTAAGAAACAAATTGACTGTTTTAAACGGACAAAGTTTAATATTCCTAATCCCAGGCAGTATAGCCGCTAACCTAAATCAAGAGTTAGACAAAACATCCCTGGGAACTTAACCAGTAGTACTTAAGAACACTAGTGCATGTACAATGTTTATGTGTAAGTTGTATGGAAAGCTGAGAAGTAACGCAGTGTGGTACTCCTATAAGGCACAGCAAGATACATCTCACACATTTTTTAAGTCCTGCATTTTAGGCGTGCAAAGGACAGCACGCTGCAGGGAAGTGGGCACAAGCGCTGTCCAGCTGTGTCACTGGTACCAGGACACAGGAGACCTTACCTATTTTATTTAAATTGAGTACTGTTTTTAGGGCTGCTGGAACCACCAATTGGTGTTCTCTAGGCCATAATTGGGAATCTCACAGATACTGCTTAATCCTGTATTTATTTTTATTACCATTAAAAAAAATTATAAATTGAACTTACTTTGCTCTGGGTTGATGTACTAATCCTGGGATCTCTTTATTAGATTTAAGTCTTACATTTGAACTGGCACTTTTTTCCTGAAACACACAAAAAACACACAACAGAGAGACCATCAGTATTTATGAAACACACAAAGCGCAGCAAGCATTTGTCATCATGGTGTCACACTCTGCTGGCTTCAGGCTCTTCTACCTGCACAATCGAACAAGAAAAGTTCATCAAAAACGAAATTAAAGGCAACGCAATTGATGGAGTGACCCTGGGTGGGTATTTTTAAATGTCACGGACTCAGTGGCCTGGGGGATTGTCTCCAGGTCACTGGGTGAAATCCGTCCCTGGACGTGTAGTGATCAAACACCGCACTGACCAGTGACTCTCCAGTGGTCCATGGAAAACGAGGTGTGCAGCTGCAGCTGGGCTCCTCAGTCCTATCGACGATAACATTAATTGGCACCTGTAACAAAGCACTGGGAAGGCAGAGCCCCAGAGTCACGCCAGGCCTATAGGCTTGCTCAGAACAGAGGTGAGAAACGTTAGCATCACGTTGAAAATCGTACGTGTGAGGAAGCATACATTAAACACACCGGTGTTTAACGGCAGACTTGACCTGCTCATCCAGAAAATTGGACACAAGGGGCTCAAGGAAGTAAACCCGGATATGTTTATTGACAAGAACACAATCGTGTCCTCCACAGAGGACCAGAGCCATTAAACACATCTTAAAAAACGCACGGGGAGGGAAAAAGAGTTTAGTTGAGAGCCAGCACTTCACGGTAACATCTTGTCCTCATGTCAAAAGTTTCTGTAAAGCAAAGCTTAGTGCACACACTTATCCATTGCCCGCAAAAACCTGGAGAAGGATACGGCCCCTTCCAGATCCTCCCAGCGCTGCATCTTGGAGAAGGCTGCTGGTGCAGATGGGAGAGAGCTGAGTCAAATCTTACAGCTCACCCGCTCCACAAATCCATCTGAATTTCTTAGGCACGTCATGCCCCTGGCAATTTAAGAAATGTAAACCCAAGAATTAGTGCTTTTGTGGGTAATTTTGGTAGTGCTTTGTTTTGTCTTATTTAGCCTCTGAATGTCTGAATCATACAACATGATTTTTAAGAGGGCTACTAAATCATTGAATTTAAAAAAAAATAGGCTGTCTAGCAGTTAATATTTTAATGAATAATTCTACAAGGGCTGTAAACATCAACTGCCTCAGCATATTTAACACTGCTTAATGCGTATCTTCTAACCCTCCTAAACAGAAAACTGTGTCTTGCATGAAAATAACAGTGAGAGAGAAACAAGCCTTTCTTCCGAGCCTTAAGAACCATCTCGGTATGTTTGTTACATCCCACCAGCCGCTGCCTGCCCATGATGTCAAGCTGAAGCAGCAGCAGGTGGAACCACTTGCTTTCAAAGCATCTTCTAATTTTTAACAGCGTTAACTGGGGATGACTACGTACGTGCATGTTGCGTGTGTGGTGAACATGCATGTACATAGTCATACAACTCACACGAGCTGATGTACGACTCACCAACTGTCAAGCAAAATAAAAAGAGAGGGATAGGTCTCACAGAGAAGACACCAAACCCAGAAATGGGCTAAATCCCAACCTCATGCACCAGCTGAGCCTTTATCCTCAAATCTGCTCCACCAGTTTGTTTGCCACAACACAGAGGCAGAAACAGGGAATGGTCTGCACTACACATCTGGGATGGCACATCTGGATTGCGTATGCTGCGGTACGTTCTGCGGCCATAGCACCTCCTGCCCACCTACTGCAAGACCAGGTGAATTTGGGGCTATCTTCTGTCTCTGCATACTGTCAACCCCAGAGGCGCAGACCCTTCCCCATCAAAAAACCTGCCATGAATCCACTGTCTCAATTAAAAGAGAACGGGGCTCTGATTTACAGCTCCTGCATCAGGAGCTGTGATAAATCACAGCAATGCAAACCCGGCTTTCCACACCTCCACCTGTGGTTTGGTGTCGGTGCAGCTCTATCAGCAGCTGGAATCAGCACAAATCCCAGCCTAAAGAAACTTCTGTCACTTAGGAACAAACAGAAAGACACAAGGAAAATATCTGCTGCCTTCTCTCTGAGGGTCCCAGAGCAATATTTAGAATATTAACTGACTCATACAGGAAGATGGAACTAAAATTCCAGTTTACTTGACTTCAAGATCACAAAATTTGCTCTTTCCCCTCCTATTGCTTCCAATAATTAATGCACCCCAATTACCTATTACTTACAATTCTTCTATTTAATCAGTGTGCCACCTCTCCATCTGTTGCTCAGCAGGAACGAAGAGCAAAAGAGTTAAGAGAAAAATAAAACCCAAACAGGCCTTGAATTGGCTCGTTGCTTTGTTTATAGCTATTATTTTCAGCAGTGATATTTCATTACACTGACCAAAATATTGGCTTTGATAAAAATAGGTATTAAAAGATAATTTTTCCAAATACAAATAGAATACTTTTCCCCCATCACTTTGAAGACAAACTGATTCATCAGAAATTAAGAGGTTGGGATCTAACGTCGAGCTGACGAAGAAACCCGCAATGGTTTAGCGCAGTCAGATTGCTCTTCCAGACTGGCTAGACTTTGGCTGAAGGGTCCCTTCTGTCAGGCTAATCCCATTTTCTCCTTTATTTAACATTAAATAAGTTACCACGTCTCAACAGAACTGCAACTGGTTTTAGAGTCCTAATCTGTTGCAAATAGAAATTAAGATGCAAAGGTTGGTTGTGGTCTAGCTCTGCTTATGAGGATTATTTAACGGAGATGCACTAAACGATGTCTCACACCACCAGCTTAAAAGCAAACCCTCCGGGATACTGTACTTGGATAGCGGCATTAGCTTGTCTATAGTCAAAAGGAGAACAGTGGACATTTTACTCCTCATTATTTTGCAGTTAATCATTATCAAGGTAAAACTGTCATCCAATCAAGGTGATTTAATTTGATAGATTCGTTAATTATTGTTAATTCCTCCATAAAGGATGCACTGTATCAGAATTTCAGGGCACTAACAGATGGCGGTGACTCTGCTGCCAGATGCTATTAACACAGCAACAGCCACTACTGCCATTATAATTAAATATCTGTCAACATTTCCCTTGATGCTTCCCCTCTTACAAACCCTTTTCTAGAGACATGTGAACTTAATTTGAAGCATTTTGCTTCTTCATAGGATGGCCACAGATGGACTCAGGTAAGCTGCTAATACTGCTTCTTCTCAACTCTCTCGCCTCTCACGGCTTACTAGAGAAGGGCTGATTTTTAAGAGATGATTCCCTAACTGCTAACATACTTTATAAAGAGACTATACAATATTTTGTGCCTATTTTTTTAAATGGATTAAATTGGCCAGGAAGAAATCAATTAAAGATGATAGCAGCAACTTTCCTACCTAATCTAGTGGCTAGTTTTCATTAACTTACAGTCACATTTTGGCCTTTAATTGTTTTTCCTCTAAAGTTACAATCATTAAACAAATGCACAACCAAATGGGGACACCCCCTCCCACCTCCAAACAGTAAAAACTAGTGTAAGTACAATGGCATTCTTAGTTTAAAGGCTGTTTTTTGTTTAATTTGGAAAAGGCTGAAGTATCCAACTTGTAATAGTATCCTGGAGCCACCGACACTTGAAGGTGGCACATTCCCCCAAATTGGTATAATTTTTAAGATTGTGGCTGTAGATTTGCTACTAAATTATATTTAAGTTGATACAAACCATCAATGGTCTCTCCAGACAGTGATCACATTTTAATGAGTATTGGTAGTTTACAGCTATTCAAATATTTATAAAATAATATTCCTGATTTATATCAAGATGACACTTTTCTTCAAAGGAGCCCACAGTGCCTTTCAAACAGCTTTCTGGAGCCGTGTAATTCATCATTAAAATAATTTAGGGAGAAATTAAGTACTTATTTTCTTTTTTATAACATAAATTACTCTTTAAAAAAATCACATTTGAAAGAAGGAAACCAAATGCATCAGTTCGAAATGGCATGAAAGACGAGATGTAAAATGCCAATATGCCAGCCCAGCACTTTCTACCTCCCTCAGCAATGGGGACCAGCCTCAGGCAGTAATATTTTCACATGGACTGTTTTGATGCATCAGGGTGAACAAGGGAGAAGTACTGACCTATGAGATTTTACTCAAGTTTCCTTGCTTTATACATACATGAGCATTTATTTTTTTGACATTATTTGGCAGGAAGAAAGCCTCTTTCTTCTTTCTCTTGCTACCTGGAAGCAAAACCACCTTGACTACCACCTAAACTACCTTATTTAGGGTACAAAAAGGAAGAGGAAGGAAAAAAGTTCCTTCTGGAGAGAACTGCAGGACTTCTCCCGGAGTATTTAAATATAGTTCACCTTCAACCAAAGTCAGAAAACTGAGTGGTGCTACTCATCAATACAAATATATGCGCAACAGGAAGGTTTTGGGCATTAACAGCCTATAGGGATGAGTCTCATGTACAAAGCCACCGGCGTAAATACAACTATCTCCTTGTGTCCCACTAACAGCAGGCACTCTCACACCTGTTATTCCCACAGCATGTCTCCAGCCCCCACAGGCTGCCATGAGGGGGCACGCCTCCGAGCGTGGGGAACACCACACGATGTGCTCCTGCAGTGGACACCACTGGCTAACTGCGCTTCCCGCTTACGGAGCTGCAGGGCTGGTAAGGGAAAAAACACATTAATGCATGCTCCAAACCAGCAAGAATTACTTATGATAAACCCTCATTCTCCCAGAACTGTACAAGGCTCAAGTTTCTAGATTTTTGGTAGATTGCAATTATGTAAATGCCACTGCTGGAAGATATTTTCAATGTCTGTATTCTGCTTCTCTCAACGTCTGTTTTATTTGCATTAATTCTCAAATTTGCAGAAGGCGTAAGACTTAAGACCCGAGAGAATGAAGTTATAGCTCTTGCTACATGGCAAATTTCAGCGAGCGTGGGTAAAATGTACATTTTAAAGGATATAATAGTTTGAATATTATTAAATATGACATGAGTACTATAACACACATGAGAAGTATTACGGCTGCAGGAGGAACCTTAAATCTGATTTATGTATTTTGTGCTGTCTTTTCATTGTTTTGGTTAGCTGTTACTTTTGAATACTAGAAAAAATAACTACTATTTCACAAAGAATATAGCAGCCTGCTCATTTACTGAGTTTCCAGTCCTCAGGTATACAAGAATGGATTTTGTCTGGATTCTTCAAACAAATTTGTTTGAGAGCAATACTGAGAATAGATACGATATACAGTCATAATGAAATGACAATCATAAATGGTTTAAAAATTTCATAAGCCATTTAAATCAGTAATGGCAGGTAGGTTTTTACATGTTTATCTCCTCTAAGTTTCCTTGGAAAAAGAGCAGAGAAATAAGCATGTCTCCTCAGTGATAGCAAAAAGAGGTGCCAATAAGTAAATATGTTCCATCAAGGATGTATAAAAATAGCTTTGGATGCTCAAGATGCTGCAGATTAGAGGGAGATATTCAAGCCAATACTCGGTGAAGAAGTAGCTTAAAATCCAATCACAAGCTGGAAATACTGTGACATTTAAGATGTCCATATTTCAGAGTCCTAAAATGACTGTGTGCCTGATATGCCTTTTGCTGTCCGCTCTGATTTTAATGCGGCCATCATGTCACCTTCTGCACCACCTCTTCCCCAAACCATCCCTCATAGGTGGAGAAGAGCTGGAAAGGACTCAAAATGAGCTCTGCCTTCCTTTACCAGAAAGCAGGAAACCTCCAGGCAAACGTCAGCCCTGGCAGTGGCACAGCCACGAGACAGGCCACCATTGGGGTACGGCGTGTGCTCCCCTGGGAGGGACTGGCAGCAGGAGAGGAGGTCTTCTACGCTGTGGAAGATGAAGCTGGCCAGGGATGGATCCTTCACTCACCCACAAAATTTCAATGGCTCCTTGATCAGAACGTGAAATAGCATCGTGAAACCCTACAAGATTAGCCTTGGAAAGCCTCACATGGTATCAACCGCCACTAAAGGAAGACATTTCAAAATACCACCTAATTGCATCACCTGAGGGCACGTATCCAAACCACTTCAACAGATTTCTGTCCAACCTGTTCTCCAAACTCCCATCCTGCAGGTTTTCTCAACTGCCTGTCTTTCATCTTGTTACTTCCCTAAAAGTTCAAACGTTTATCCTACTATCTGGCTTAAATTCTTGCGTGATGTCTTCTTGCATCTCTCAGCGGTCACGGAGAAAAACGGATTGTCGTGCCTTTTAAAGTAACCTTTTATATAGTGGGTGACTTGCATTTCCTTCTGTATTTTTAGGCTAAACAAATCAATTCCTTCCATCTTCCATTACAGCTTATGTTTGCTAAACCCCCTATTCTTGTCACTCCCCTCTGGGCTCTTTCCCATCTGCCTACATCTTTCCTACAGAGCATGCTTCCAATTTCGGTCATGGTATTTAAAGCCTCGCTGAAGTCAGGATGTATCACATGAATTGCCTTATTTAAGGGCAAAAGAAGCTTCTGTTTTAATGTGGTACCTCAAACCAGCAAGATTAACCTACCGTACTTGTAGATGGCATCTCTCTGCCTGCAGCAGCCCTATCTGAGGCTGGCAAGCAAATGGACACAGGCTGCATGGGGCTCTATCAAGTATTTTTACAGTTGAGGTTTCCCTAAAAAAAAAAGGAAAATACATTTATTTTGAAAAGCAAGTTAGATCATGTATTTGGGGATGAGAGCACCCAGCTCCTTCAAAACCAGAGGCAGCTCCATTTCAGATCTCTCTGAATGTCCTCCTTTTGTTACTGTAAATCATGGTTGGCTGCTGAAATATCTTCAAGTCTTACTACCACATATACAGGGGACATCTGTACCCTGTGCATTCATACTTCAAAAAACCCAAGGCAAATAAATGCTGAAGGAGAAATAAGCTGAGCTCAACTTCTCTAATGGGCCCATCAAATTTGTGGTACTGCCCTCAAGATCTCTCTCAAGCCAAAAAGCTGGTGGGGATGATCTCTCTTCCTGCCTCAGATCTTGGATTATTTAATGAAATAATTATTTGGTGCTAAGAGAATTATCAGAAAGTAAATTATCCGCATGTCCCATGACTCATAGTCCAACAGGTCTTCCTAAAATTAACAAAAATCACATGCAACAAGCAAAACAGGCATTCTTAAATCATTTCAATTTTGCTACTTCTAACCAGAACCAGCTTTCAAGTCTGCAAATTCATTTCCAGCCATTTGCAGATGTCAAGTTTTAACACATGCTCTATTTTCTTTTCAAGTCAGGTGAGTGCAAAGATAAGAAAAGCACCTCTAAAATTGAACAGGGTTGTCCCATTGTAGGAATGTTCAGAAAATGATGGACTGGCATGTAACTACCAAGAGATGCAGCATCACCAACCTCAAAAGCTTTCTGCCTGAGTCAGAAGCATACTCTGGTGCACGTTCATAGCATGGTACTTATGACGAGGAGAAAACTGGAGGTTAGTTTGGAAATAGTGCCTCATTTTTCACTGCAGTGTTGCAGTATTTGCATTCAATTACTTCCCTACATTTAATTAACTCCTTGGTTAATCTTAATGTGATAATGAGAACTTTAATTCAAACCATATACCACATCAATGATCCTAACAGCAAAAATAGATTCTACTAAAGTCACCAAAGCCCCATAATCCCTCTGCCTTTTTATAACACTATGAGCCATATAAAAGCACAGCAGCTGCAACAGGCCAAGAATCTTCCCTGACTGCTACTAAGAACATTAACAAATAAAATCTATTCTGAAATAAAAATCAGAAAGCTGTGATTCATATTTCTCTCTTGTTCATCTCTCTGGCAAAAGAAAGAGCAGCAGAGACATGGCGATCAGGACTCTCTGCAGATCCTATACCTACATTCAACCAAAGACCATGTTAGGGCTTCTGTTCTGTCAAATCTTTCAACTTTTGAACAACCCATAGCAGAGACCCATAATATCTGTTCCTTCCTTGGCCTGTCTCTAGCCTACGTTTTGGAAAAACAGACTAAAGACCTAGCAAGACCCAGAGCATCAAGACCTACCAAGGAGCACACCTGACCTTCAAGCAGGCTTACCAACTCTATCAGGAATGCCAACAAACAGATTGTATAACTTTTACAAAGACAGCTGGAAACACTGCTCAGTGCTTAGCAGACAAATCTGACAATGTTTACCCAAAACTTCTCAGCCTGAAGGATTGTAACAGCAGTCTTGAAACAAACGGAGGCATGAACCACATCTCAGGATCACTTCTCTCCCTGCCAGTGAAATGCAGAACTGCTCTCATTCCCTGACTTTTCATGGAAGGCACAGCCTCCCATATCACCGAGGCTACAGGATGGGGTGTGATATGCTTAAATTTTCCTGATGTAAACTTCAACCATGGCACACTTTGCTCCTGGATCTGCAAAGCACATAAGGGCCCATTTCATCTCACAGAGGTAAATACCCCTTAGGTCAGTGGTACGCATCCTGCGTATGCTGCTCTCCTGAATCACGGTCTGCACAGCTCTTCCAGCAGACCACACGTGCTGAAGACTAATTTTGCAGCTATTAGACATGATGATGACAACAAAAGACTTTATGCTGGAAGGACTCTTCACAATACTGCAATACTTTAAAACAGCTGGGTAAGGCATGCAGGGAAAGCCGATAGAGAAGAAGGGCAAGCAACCAGCTACTGGAAAAGCGTGGCAGTCACATATAGCTTTGTATATGTGCCACGTATAGGTAGAATTGATAAAATAACCTCTACTGGAGAAAGGAAGGGCAAACAGCAGATGCAGGAAACATGGAACACCTCTCCTATGAGGACAGGCTGAGAGAGTTGGAGTTGTTTGGCTTGGAGAAGGCTCTGGGGAGACCTCATTGCAGCCTTTCGGTACTTAAAGGGGGCTTGTAAGAAACAGAGACAAACGTTTTAGCAAGGCCTGTTGCGACAGAACAAGGGATAATGGTTTTAAACTAAAAGATGGTAGATTCAGACTAGATAGAAGGAAGAAATTTTTTACAGTGAGGGTGGTGAGACACTGGCCCAGGTTGCCCAGAGAGTTGGTAGATTCCCCAGTCCCTAGAAACATTCAAAGTCAGGTTAGGTGTGGCTCTGAGCTACCCGGTCTAGTTGAAGATGTCCCAGCTCATTGCAGGGAGCTGGACTAGCTGACCTTTAAAGGACCCTTCCAACCCAAACTATTCTATGACTCTATGATTTTATGATGTTTAAACCTCTCTTAAACTAGCAGCGATCAACAGAGTGTAACAAGCAGCAGGAAATACGCTCTTTACAGCCAAGACTCGCCCTAAACTTGCAGCTATAAATAAGCAGGTAGTAATGCTGCACCATTCTATTAATGCTCTAGGACTGTTAAAGCCTTTCTGTATGGGGCTTGCTCCTTTGCCTTGGCAAACACAACGGGCTCGCTGTGCACTGCTTACAGGTACCTGCACCAGACCTGTGAGCTCCCGTGCCCATGGTCTCTCTTCTCCAGCCCATCCATGTACTTTCCTGCTGCTCGTACAGTGCTGAGTGAGCCGCCTGTGAGTACACCAACCTTGGACCAGCTATTTGCCCTCCCTGCTCACTTCTGAAATAGCACATTAAGCAACTCATTAACTGGCCAGCAGGCGCAGAAAACACTCGGGATGTTATCAAGGCTTATGTGGGAAAGACAAACACTTCGATGGTTAGGTAGGTGGTCTCCTCCTAATCCTCCAAATTCGGAGTTAAATTTAAGCCCCAAATTCCTGGAGCTTAAAATCACTTTCAATTAATATTAGCTGTGCTGTTGCGAGCTTGCTGGGAGGGCGGCTTCTGGTCTCACAGATCCCCCAAGGGACCTAGGGGATCTGCACAGCCACCTCCACGGATATTCAGCACATGCTCTCCTGGGCCAGTCAGAAACTCTGATCAACATTAATAACACAATATATGTTCAGAAAATATTTGAAAGGTATTTATTTACCTCTTGATAGGTCCCTCTCTCATTAAGAATGCAGTTTCACAGTCAACTTATGGCCATTTGTCTGAGGTCTGCCACTAAAACTGGCAGAGGTCATTTGACTGAGGTCCTAGCCATGACTTCTGATATACTCCCTCTGCCAGGACTAGGACTTGTCTGGCCCTGAAAGGAGTCCTGTTAACTCACTGATCTGTCTGAAAAGAAAGGTTTAAGTCTTTTTTGCAAGGTTCATTAGCACCAAGTGATTCATATGGCTGTGCAGCCTGCCAAGTGCCAAAGCCAAAGCACCCCTCTCTTGGTTTCCACTTCAAAGCTCGCCTCTTTGGAAAGCTCTGCACCATGAGTTGTCCTCCTCTGTTCCTACTCTTCCCTTGTCAGACTTTATTTACTCATATATGAATGCTACGGTAAGCAGGAACAAAGATGTCTCTACTGTAGTGGATTCATGGCTTTGCATTCACACAATAGCCTTCTCCTTCCCTTTTCTCCTACCCATGAGGTACCTTTGCAAAGACTTCAAACTATGCAACTTGTGTCTTTTCCGATCATTATGTTCACTGACATGGCTGCAAAGAAGGTTCCAGAGGAGAAACCACAGATGAGTAAGCCCTATATTCAATAAACTGGACTTCCCAAATGAATTATGAAAGAAAATGTCACATGGTAATTATCTTGCTGAATGGCAAGAGGATCTTTCAGATGTTTTGTTTAAAATTATTTAACATCTAAGTATTGATTATAACATTTTAGAATGGCTATTTATCACAAACCTCAGAATATAGAGAATAATTTAAAGACAAGAAAAATAATATAATAACAAGTAACATTTAATTCTACGCGCTGTACTCTGCTGCTTCTTATATTTGGTGTAAGTTATCAGCCTACTGTAAAAGCCAGCCAAGAATTCTTCAAGCCTTGCCAGAGCTAGAAATACTGGCCAGAAATATTTGTTGTATCACAGCTCAGTTTCAAAAAAGTAAGATGCTGGACTTCCACAGCCAGGAAAATACAAGGTGCAATAGACAATGAAAAATGGACTTATTTAATATTGTTGGAATGCATCAGATCAAATGAATCCAAGTGCTCTTAATCCTGTAGGACTGCAGCATGACAAATACACTTCATTTAGATACTCAGTCCCCGTGAGTCAAATCAGTCTGGAAGATTCAGCCACACAACTGCTGGATGATATTCAATTAGCATGAGGCAATGATTTCCAGTCCTCAGCAACCAAGGCAGCCTTCTCCTCCAGAGCGCCAGACAGTTTTACCTTGGATTAAATTTATCGATTTTTCCACTGTGTATAAATAACAGTGTCATCAGGCAATTTCAGATGAGTTCACCGACCACAGTATTAATGGATTTTGCTAATTTTTTCAAAGCACTCAGAAAATACAAAACAATGGTGTCGTATAATTAGGTGTAACTGCAGAGGCAGCTTCTCGGATACATATATCTCCAAGAAAAATGTGTTGACACAGACGTGCCCTTAAGAAGTTTGGGCTTTATATTTACTTACTCCTGTAGGGTACAGTATCTTCAGCCACAGCCAGTCCTATTCATTCCAGCAAGCTTACCTGTTGCAGTAAGCCCTGCTCCCAGCAGAAGGCACCAGGAAGAATAAGTCTCTCTCAAAGAAACCATACCTCTTTGCTGTTTTATTGAGGACTCAGACTTTCACTGGTTCTAGTCAAGGTAAAATCCCATGTACACGCTTAAGACACTAGGAAAAGATTTGCAATAAACTCTAACTCTTCATCTTGGATCAATCGCAGGTGTGCAGGTGCCCAGCCTCAAACCCAGGATAGGTGCTGCAAGATCCATGTTTTTCACCCACCTTACTTTCAAGAAGCAGCAATGCTCACCTATTCACATAGAATATTTACCTATTTATAGTGAAAACATGCCCTGAAAACTGTTTTTGATTGGAATCAGGAAGGTTCTTCAGATGAGTTCCAGTGTAAATATATTGGAGGTACTGATTCTGAAAGAAATGTAAAGCGGGATTTTTATATTATTTTAAAGAAGATAAGGAGACCCTTTTTCAAGCTCATTTTGAAATTTATATATATAATGATAAAGTTCATTACTGACCTGTCTGTGCTAATTGATCAGACTGACTGAATCTGAGCTTTGACTAATACTGAAGCATTGTATATGAAGGCATTCAGTGCTCTTCATTCTGCAGCAATAAAACTTGCTCCCAAAATTCACCCTTGAGCTTCAATTCAACCTATGCTTCAACTCAATTATGCTTCAATATCTAAGCCTGTATTTTAAAGCAAATACCCGTTTGGTAGTATTAGTACTTTTCGGGAAAACCTTTACATGGAAAAAATGTTGCAAACTAACAGTACTTACAGTTTACAATGGCACTTTGTTAAAATGGAGGAATGTATCAAGTAAGATTTTGTAGGTATCTGTCCTGGAGCTGGATTTTCAATATGGACTGGGATGATGGGTAATAATGAATTGGAGACTACAACTGCTTTCCAAAACCCCAGAGAGCATTAAGCCAGGAAACATGGTACTTTGCAGGATTCAGTTATCCTGGCAACTCGGAGAGATGGACTGAAAAAGAGAGGAGATTATTCAAGCAGGGCCCAAGTACTGGCTATTACATTTAGGCAGGAATCATCAACTGGATATAGACAAAATGGAAGCATCAGCCTATGTAATAATTCTGCTGAACAGGATCTAGAAGTATCTGGACACAAGCCATCAGTATCATGCTCTTGTAAAAAAGACAAGCACCATATTGATCACAGAATCACAGAATGATGTATGTAAAAGGTGTAACAGGCTGCAGAACATGGGACTTGCTTCAGCTACATGCGCTGAGAAGGTCTCTGAGAACCACAAGAACGACTGGAGCTCCACAAGACACGACCGTTGAGAAACCACTGCATGACCTAGAGATCCTCGGCATAAAACATGACAAAAACCCTAAAGCTGCTGTGAAGCAAACTAACTGTTCTCCATACCCGCGACGACCCCAACAACCATGATGACATACACATCAACCGTTACTGTGGAAGTCTGAATGGCATAGTGTGAACTACTGCACTGTTCAACACTCTGATGGTGGTATTCTGTTGAAGTCCTTGCTTTGCAATCCACATACATCTTCCCTTTCCTGACAGCTATTGATCCTATTCCTAGTCCACTCCCATGACTTTGTTCTTGGGCAACTTTATTCACATGAGGCAATGAGCTTGAAGCAAGAGCAGAATAATGATTTGGTATCTCCCACCCCAGTGTTAAGTTCCTCTAAACTCAATTAATCACGAAGAACCTCTGGCAGCTCACAATTTGCCAGCAAGATACACCAAAGTAATAAGCGATTTCACATTCTGCTTTTGAAGACAAGCTATTAAATTCACATACTGTACTACTTTAATCAAGAATAGTTAATTAAGCTGTTCCCTTGATACAAATTTTTATCATTCTGCACCAGCCATACATCACTTTTACAGGACTCAGACTGTGGCCATGATGCATGTTTGTAATCTGTCTTTCCAAATTAATCTGTCACCATTTGTAAACGCAAAACGGATCAAATACATTCTGTCTCGCCGGTAACTAGGCAAAGTCTGGGGGCACTGAGGACTGGAGGGTGGGGTGAGTGATGCTGGGGCATCGCTTCCCAAAAGGCTTTCAGCAGAAAGCCAAATTACAAATCCCTCAGCAGTTCACCATCCAACATGACACAAAAGACTTTTTTATTATTTCAGTGCTTTGCGTTAGCACCGCTTTTATTTCCTTAAGTGAACTCAGCTTTATGCTCTATGCCACTGTCATAAAATCAATTCAATAACTTACACTCGCATTTTAATCATCAGAATACATAATGCAGGAGTCATAAGTATAGGCCATAAAACTAGGGAGATCTGTAGTGTCAGATTATTAAAAAATTAACATATGATAAGAATCTAAGTCTAAATTTATTACAAGCCAAAATCCCCAACGATTTTCTATGACGTTACCTGCACTCAAGGACAAGCTAATGCAACACACCTCTAGCAAAAACCCTTCAAACACAGCAGTCACAGGAACTAGATTTTAATCTCTTCTGTTTTAAAGCACTCACAGAAGCATAATACAAAATAAAAATGACATCACTATTTGGCTATGTGACTTAACAGTAAAAGAAGAGCTTTACAAAGTAAAAAAGTGAACAAAATTTAAACTTGGCCAAATTTTCCAAACTGGTGGAGAGATCCTTAACTGGGAATGCTCTGACATTATGCTGTGAGAATCTGCTAAAATTTACCCTCAGGAAATTAAGAAGCGCAGAAGATGGAGAAGATGGGGAGAAGACATGACATCTCATCTATCCCTTTGTGAATGTATACCATCAAGTCAAACCAAGCCATCCATATACCCATTTGACCATTTTTACTTAGGTCCACCTTTTAGAAGTCTTGATGTGAACTGCCTGTTTTCACGCTCATCCAATTTTATTGAAACAAGCTCTGCTTCTTTCTGTCCTCTAAGGAAATGGAGCCAAATCCAGATTTCCTGGGCTTGTCCCAAAGCCCTGAAGTCTCTTTTGATTGCCTGTGGACTATGCGTTGCGGCTTCATTGCCACCCACACGGAAGAGCAGCAGTGGGTAACAGTCTGAGGGCCGTACCAGGCTGAGAAGTTTCCTAGCAATGTCCCAAACCCGTCCCCCAGGCAGGCAGCAGACGTTCCCCAAGAGAAGGGTCTGGCTGGCATATTGGACCCTCTGTTCCCCTCAGAAGGGAGACATCTACAACTAGAACCTGTCTTTTCTTCCTCATGGAGGTGGTTGCGATACAGGGGGTAGGCCTTTTTGACCTTGGCAGCACCTCTGGTGAAGATGGACTGTCATCCACATCATCATCCACTGACTGGCATTCCACACTCAGAGCCTCCTAGCTGTTGTACAGAGGCACCCGGGAAGGTGGTGGCATGGCATCAAAAATACTCAGATTTAGTAAGCACGCACCTCCAAGCTCAGGCTATGGGCTCAGAGGTGACAGCCTGCCACAACAAACCACAGGGTGGTTTAACATGGGACCACTGGATCCCCATCTCCAGTAAGACTCCACAGAGCTGCCCTGAAAAAGCCCCTGGGTATGGAGACAAAAGGGGAAGTGTATAAGGGCATTTCGTTAAGTCACTTATTTTTCAAATGAAGACAGGAAAATAACCCATGGTGAGTTTTTATTTAAATGAAAAATCAAGTCCAGCCAGAAGAACAGCTTCCAAAACACAACCAAGCCCATGAGGAGTATGCAAGTCCACTCGATGAGCCCTTGAACTGGCTGGCAGCACTTGGGCTTCTTATGTGCTTTTTCCATTTAACAGTTAGATTTGTTTAGATAAACTCATAAATATGGTTATTTACATAGCCAGACAGAATGGTGTATTTAGGGATTTTTAAGCAGAAGAAAATTCTTTCATGCTAATCGTAAAATGAAAGCATGCCAAACTTTAAAGAAACATGTTCTAACACCAAGAAACTTTTATAATTAATCCTCGCTTTAGATCATCTCAGAAAGAGTTATGAGTCTAATTAACATCACTTGAGAAATTGCTCATGTTTCTGAAATCGCTGAAACTAGACACTGGGTAACAGACAATCTGTATCCTTTCTATCCCATGACCAATTTATGGCTAAGCCCTGACTCACCGCATTAAGTCCGAAAATATTTCTCAGCATTAGCGATAGATCATTGCAGGCAGAGGCAAAACAACAGGCACTCTCGTGGCGGGGGGGAATTCCCTCCAAACTCCACCTCTGTACAACAGGGATGAAGACAATGCATTGCTAAAAGTTTGGGTTTTGGTTGTTTTGGGGTTTTTTTTTTGGAGGTCTTTTTTAAAAGAGCACTGGGGCTATTCTTAGAGTAGTTACATGGTGTGCAGGCTGTGGCTAGCAAAGGGCTTGGCCGGTGGCCAGCCCCAGCTGGCTTTGCTGTAAGGCTGAGCAATGCCTTTAGCTTAGTAAAAGACTGATGCTTGCTTTTTTGTTGGTTTTTTTTTTTTTTTAAAAAAAAAGAGGATGCAGAAAATTCAATACACAACCCGCTAAGAACAAGATGTACTCTGGAAAGACATGCCACCGTCTCCTCGCATCTGCCGTCACCGCTTCCACGGCGTTGCTGAAGCCCTGTTTCGCTGCTAATGTTTTCCCTAGGAAGGAAATGAGTATAAACATTGCTCCAGAGACAGCGTTCCCATATGGATGTTAATCTTTGGAAAAGCTGGGCAGGACGGAGTGACTTAGAGAGCCAGGAAATCTCCAGAAGCAACGAATCCCACAAATATACAAGCTGCTAAACTCATGCATCCAGCCAAGCCCTTATAGAAAAATAAAGCACGTTTTGACCTTGACTTATTCTCAGAGACTATGAAGCAACCTGAAACCAGTTATTTCAGAGCCCCACCAGTCACCTGAAAAGGCAGAGGATTTCCTAAGTTTAGCTTAGGTTTGCCTGCTAACGCAATGGTTCCCTAAATGTCCTCCAAGTCTAAAAAGAGGGGGTGACCTGGCAAACCTGCAGCGTTTCACTGGCAGAACTATGACGCTACCAGCATCTCCGCAACCCTGAAAGCATCCCCCCGGTTTCCACCACACTTGACAGTCAAATCTGTTCCTCCTTTCTCTGTCACAGAAGCTTCATTTCTCTAAATGGCTACAGAAAAGAAGAAAAATCAAGAGAAAAGGGCTGCTTGGTGGCATGCTCCCTCCCACTCCCAGCCAAATCACGCTGCAGAGTCTGACATCCAAATGCTGGGGGAAGAGGAGAACAGCACATCACGCTCTGCTGCGTACCAGCCCTTCACCCTCTCCAGCATTTGCCTTTCATTTTATACCTTAGGGTTTGGAAACTTACCCCAGGTTGCTCCCCTGGAAGTACATGGATTTTGGAATAAAAGTGCTGCTTTGGATGAAATTTTTGGGAAGAACTGGTAATATATGAGCCCCTTTTTGCTGCATTCACAGGCAGAGCGGCCACTTCTGATTCCGAGATACTGCCTTCAGGTGTTGCTCTAATACAAACGACATTTACATTTATATATGCACACACCACAAAATAATGTTAGTACTTTATTAAAAAGCATTGGGTTAGTGTTCCCATGCATAGACCATCCAGCAGCTTGTTTATTTTATTTAAACAGCCTGTCTTTGATGCTGTCCCACGGAAAGATTACACATTAGATAGAGAGGCAAGCAGATGCACCCAGCCAGCGTGGCTCGCGCAGATCGAGTGTGGGAGATGAACACAGAGCACCGGAGATCTGCATTTGAACTCAAAGAGTTTTTCTTGAGGGAGCAAATAATTTAAAGCCAAAAAAAAAAGGTATCCTTCCCAGGCAAAACAAATATGAAACTGTTCAGTAAGCTGAATATTAGCTTAGTTCAGTATTACTTTGCTATCTGTGTAAACTAGTGCTTCACATTAAAAATATTCATGTATATAGGAGACTGATTTTATCATGTATCTACATGTAATTCCAAACTTTATCGTCCTCTGAATGCACAAGAGCCTGAATTACCTGACCAGCTTTCACAAACATAAATTTATTTTCACAGGTTTTTTCCCCTCCCTGACTTTTTTTTTTTCTTTTTACTTTAAAAGAAACCCTGAACCCTTGAGGGTTATAAATTTATATTGATTCCCCTTCTCCCAATCCAATTTTCTCCTCCTCTTTCCACCAGTTGAAATGCAGAAATCTCTTCCAACACATGGACTGGACTCTCAGCTGCCTGCAGAGCAGCTGGGCTCGTATATCTGCAAAAGTGAAGGGGAGCAACTGAACCCAAAAAGTGAAATTGTAGTGAAAAAAAATAAATAAAAAAAATCAAGCTGAGCCTCTTCGAGACCAGGTTTAAGCACACATAGTACAGTTGGAGAGATACACTCCTCGTTTTATCCTTAGAAGTAGCTGAAGCATTCCTAGTTCAGCTGGAGGCAGATATCTGATATGGGGAATTTCACATGGACGAGCTGGAACTGGCAGTGATGCCAAAAGCATCAGCAGAGCCCTACTGCTTGCTGGAGAGGGAGTTCACTGCCACAGAGCTGATGCGGGCCCTGAACATTCGCACAGTCACAGCTCCAGTCTCTATCCCGCTATTTAAAACAGAAACATAAGCTGCCACCTTCAGCTTTCTAAGATTAAAAATTGTTTATGCTGACTTTATTTGGCAAGTGCCTAACTGATGCTCCAGGCAACTTATATAAATAAATAAAGATCTGAAAATACTTATAATTTAGAAAAAAACAACCTCCAACTTCATGTAATATCCAAATACATTTCATCATCCTGAAAATATTACATTTATATCCCTCCCCTTCCCCTTCACAAGTCTACCACGCTTCTAGTTTCTTTTTTTGAGGAGGGGCAACAACAACATCTCAAGAACACCAGGAACGTCATCGGTCTCCCCTATCCATGTGCATAGGTTACATGACCCGGCTTTTATCTACCACCAGGAATAAATCTCCTCCTCTTGATTCACTCACCTCCTCCCTGCGATCACCCCACAGCTTCACACCGCCCTGGAGACCTCCACAGCGGCCACCCCAGCACTAGCAAACCCCCTTGGCAGGTGGACCAACGTAGGCTGAAGAATGTTGCCACCTTCCCAATGGTCCTGAAATGTGCAGCAGCAGGACAGCAAACAGGGGAGCACCTTCTGAGTTCATGCCAGGTCTCAGGTAGACCTGAATTTGCCAAGCCTGTTACCCTAAGCACGAAGTAATTAAGGCTAAGGAGCTCAACGAGTCCATTAATACAGCTAATGAGCTTCCCCAACAGCCACCTCCAGTTGTCTTTCACTTTCTCTAGAGAAGACATCATTAGATCAGGATGTCTCCTGCCCACGCGTGGCCTTCACTGCAGCGCTGTCCCAGCAAGACTAAGCTGATAAAACGTCTGGGTAGCCCAGCCTCTGCAGAGACCCTTAATTTCCCTAAAAGTAGTTAAAAAAAAATACAAAGAAAAATCCACTTAAAAATGTCCCCTGCAATTTCAAATAGTTAATGCAAAATACCATCATTTTGTCTATGGCAGATTTTAAATATTTACCAATTTCATTCATGTATTGTGATGAAGCACAATCAGAATATCAAGCAAGCAATCTCCAAACAACTGCTGTAGTGGTTAAAGCATTCCTGCCCAATAACCATGTGAGCATATAATTGCCTAACAGGTGGAAAACCTAACACAAGCACTGACTACTGAAACAGGAAAATAAGATTTCATGCTCATTCAGTACAACAGATATTCTCTTTTTGAAAATTAGTTAAATAACTAGTGCTCTCCTGCTGCAGCTGTTATTCCTGCAAGTACTCCGTGCTCTAGGATCTTCTACTGTACATTGCTTCTAAAAGTTTTTTTTTTTTACATTTCTTACTAAATAACTAAGAGGGGAAAAAAAACCAGACTAAGAATAATTTAGGTGGTGAATAAAGTCTCATATGGATTGGACAGTGTAAAAAAATTACATAGCTTGAGTAAAAAGGGAAAAAAATGCAAGCATTTCAAAACAATAACGGTGCAAAATGGATTAGGAACTTCTGTTTTTCCCATCCCGTAACACAGGTGCAACGGGGCTTTTAACAGAAAAGCAGCAAATTCTAAACTGAACACACTTGTTTGAAAAAATAAATTCAAACCCTCTGTTTTTCAAATAATGACAAATCTAGATTATGCAACGTGCTGCTTTCAGGTGCTGTTAATGGCAAAAGTGCAGACCTGCCTCTTCAAAGGCTCCCCACCAGTCTGGCCAGTAAGAACATCCACAGGTACAGAGTGAGACACGGGACCTGACCCCATCTCCTACAAGACAACACTGTGCGTGATTAAACTGGGAGATACCACATAAAAATCACAAAACACCTGGAAAGAAACCCCAAGAGTAAGTTCCCATCCATACCAGAAAGGCCTTCCCAAGGTTGGGTTTAGAGCTGAGGAGTGCCCTCAGCTACCGTGATGTGGGCTTAATGCTGAGTAAAAAGGTTGGCTGGTGGTACGTTACCTTTGCTGAAGGAAACCTGGGTGTCTTCCTATGCATCAGTAATGAGGTGCGTGCCTCATTAAGGAAGCCCATAGGGTGCCCCACCACTTAGGGAAAGGATGCCTCTCCTCAACTAGGGCAAGCTGAGAAGTTCAGGGTTGCAGATAGCTCTCACCTCTCCTTGCAGTGTTTCTGCTCATTTCCCCTTTTTCTGCCCAGTTTTCACGTTTTTCCTTTCCTCCTTTATCCCTTCAGCCTCTTTCTAGGATGGTCATTTAACTCCATTTGCTTTCAGCAGACGTTAACGCAGATTCTTCTTTGGGGCTTTGGACTGTACTCAACCGAGCAGCTCTGCTGGCCACAGAAGATGCCACCTTTCTTGCCTGTCACTCAAGAAGATACATTAAATTCCACTCGAGAGAGACATCCAGCATGGATGTTAAGATCTACTTTATAGAACCACACAATTGCCCAGGTTGGAAGGGACCTTTTAGATCATCGAGTCCAACCATCAGCCTAACTCTGACGAAAACCACCACTAACCCATGTCTCTAAGCACCATGTCTACCCGGCTTTTAAACACCTCCAGGGACGGTGCCTCAACCACTTCTCTAGAGAGCTGTCAAGTGTCATCTGTTTTGCCGTGTTTGAGTTCAAACCAGCTGTCACCAACCTCAGAAGACAGCAGAAGCAATCTCTTCCCTAAACATATGGACAAATCCCATTCTTTCATAACAGTCAGTCCTTGCCTTTACATTTGATCCCTGAAGCCATCATAATTCAGCATAAGCGACCTGAGTTCCCAGCTACTTGATACCACTTTAAAGATGCCTTTCTCTATAAACAAACCATAGGATCAAAGTGTTGGTCAACGAAACACAGGATAAAGGTAAAAGGAGGAAAAAGGAGAGAGAAGGAAGAATCTGTCACAGGACCCAGGCACTGCAGAGCATTAAATCCCAAGAAGTGGGTGCTGGAGATCCTTCACATACAGCAGACAACAGTTCATTTAACCAACTTGAAGTTCACCTCTTTTAACTGGTCTTTCAGGAGATCAGTTAGGGAAGTTCAAGAAAGAAAACGCTTTTTCCACTGAAAAAAACAAACAAGCACAGTATAAACAAGTTACAGGAAAAATGCACTGACTAAAAAGGATTTGCCTGAAACCAACCCCAACTGTCCCACGCCTCCAAGGGCACCACCTCCGCTTCAATAAATCAAAATTAACAAATTCAGTATTGGTTCGGGTTCTAAAACGGCACATCCCATCTCTCAGCACCTTGAAACTTTTTTTCCAGGCGCAGTATCATATTCAAATTAAAACTGCAAGATCATCAAGGCTACATGGTTAAATATCTAATGAAATATCTATGGATGAATTTGCTTGTTACCTCTGTGTACTTAAACAGTCTGAAAGCAGCATCTCACTAGATATGTAAATCCTGGGCCCTACATTTTCTCCACAACCATCTCAATTGTAGGAGTCCTATGCCTGAAAAGAAAGCTTGAGCAAATGCATAAAATTAAATCTGTCTATAATTAAACGTGAACAGATGGAAGGATGAACTTCTACGTCACTGCTGTGATAAGAAGGCAGGAGGCCACAGCTCACCATTGCTCAGCAGTACTCCCACCCCAGGGCTCTGGGGCTAGCAGTCAGCACAGCTGCCTGGATTTGCCAGCTTTATTCTCCCATAGAGACTTTTGAAGATTTTAGGCATTTCTCTGTGTTTATTTTTGCCTGTATCTTGTCTTCTCCTCTGTTCCAAAACACCAGAATTAATAATTAACACCTACCAGGCAACCGCTAAAAAGCAAGTACCGAAACAGAGGATGCAGAGAGTTTCTACTGCTGACAGCTTTCAAAATTGTATTGCTCATCCTTCTTAAAGCTTCGGTTCCTCAAGTTTTGAGATAATAAAAAATAATAAAAAGAATAAAAAAGAATCTTAGCTCTGAAAAAAATTTAATAAAAAGGGGTGAAGAGTTTCTCAGTCCTCACAATCATGGAAGAAACAAATCAAAAGTTTCCAGAGCTTTATGTACAATGCTTTTAAATAACAAATTTTATATATAATCTATATATTTTGGTCAGCTGACTCATTTTCACATGGCTGATGTTGGCAGCACTGCAGCACAGGCTGGTTTACCGCAAAGTGCACAATAAAGTGTTACAGGGAATGCTATACGTTTCTGTACCTCCTCCTGGAGAGCAGCACTGAAACCTGCCTGTCCAGAACATACACACAATGCCCGTGGCCTTGATAACTTCAAGGACAATGATAATGAGAGGATTTGAGGAATACCCACAAGCTCAAGGTTGCTGGTGGGACACTTGGGTCTACGGGGAGATGTCACCATGCCCATTTGCCTGCCACTGCTAGAGCTCACGGCAGCAACATCCAGCCGGGGCTTCAGACGCTGGCATTTATAAACCCCTGGCTGATGTGCTCTGGGGAAGTCTGACACCCTTCAGCCAAAGAGCAGTGATGCTTTATGCTTTAAATGCATTAAAATGATACAGGCATGGAGAAAACCACAACTCATACGGAAAATGAGCTGCTTCCACAAGTGAGGTGAACACCTCTGCAGATTTTGCCAGAATCCTTTACACCACTGACCTAGCTGGTCCTGGAAACTTGCTCCCAACGCCTGCCCAAGGCTCTCGGGCATTAGACAGACCTTCACTACTATTTTTTTTCCCTAGCAAACGCTAGCAAGACTGCAATTACACATTGCATCTGGACACTGTTATTCTAATATGCTTAGAGAGAAATATCATTACATTTTTTTTTAAGGTTTCCACTTTAAAATCACATCCATCAAGAGCCTGATAAATGGTACCATTCTACCTCTCCATAGAGTACTATGAAGATTTAACTCAACAGAGGGTGAATGCAGAAACAAGGTCTGGTCTGAACAAATACACCTGGAGCACAATTAGTTTTTATGTTATTTTCTGACTTGCTAAAAAAATTTGTTAATAGTATCCACTTATTTTCTAGATTTTTAAAAATTAAATACTAGAGGAAAAATTAATACTTCTTCCACCAAACCCTTTTTTAATGGAATCCAGAAGAAGAATATTAATACTCAGAGCAATCATTTACTTTGATGTCTATATAATATGCAGTGACCCGTAAGTGGAATAAGCTAAAACTGTCATAAATTCATTATGAGAAACCATTC
The DNA here is from genome assembly GCA_013400135.1 of Rhinoptilus africanus. Lineage (NCBI taxonomy): Eukaryota > Metazoa > Chordata > Aves > Charadriiformes > Glareolidae > Rhinoptilus > Rhinoptilus africanus. Next base: position 158,816 of record VXBO01004322.1, read on the forward strand.
TTTGAAGAATATCACTGCAAGTTTGAAACGGAATGGGTGATATGGAAATAAGCTAATTGCATGGCATTTAAAAGAACTGACTCTAATAAAAATATCCTTTCCGTGCACTTCTATTTCAGCTTCAGATGCATTTCTTCCAAAAACGCACTGGAAGGGGCGGCTTATGGAAATTGAAATGTTGTAATTACTTAGTAGTGACAGCGATAGGGCAGCACTCATTTAGGATATCAGACTTTGGAAAAAACAACAAAAAACCCCACCAAAAACCCCAAAGGATGATTTTATGATTTTCATTTCCTTGGTAAAGGGAACCTGGGAGTAAGTGCAGCATAAAATATATCAATCCAGACCCTACTGATAAAGACAGGAGGAAAATACATCCAATAAAAAACTACCTGCTCCCAGGGGAATTTCTTAGGTATCATCTAACAGAAGAAAGAAGCAAAGCTCTTCTGCGAGGGGGGCAGGTCATTCGCGTGGGGTGATCTGTGGCGGTGCTGCTGAGCGTGGCTCTGCCCGGGGCAGGGAGGCTCCAGGCGCCAGCCTGCCCAGGGATACTGCCTCCTCCATCCCAACGACAACCCTGACACCTCCGGCAGAACAAAGATTAATATTAACACTCCTCACACTCCTGCATTTAGTTACTTTTAAATTTTCATTTACTTATGCTGTAGCTGCGTTTTGTTCTGTGGTTTATTGTTTTGAACTCGAGAGAGGAGCATCTCTGCACTGCCCTGCGAGGAGCCCGTGGGACCTGTTTGCACAGACCTCCCTGGGGGCCTAGGATTTGGCTGAGGCAGCGTCTAGGCAAAGCAGATGCCTCTCCTTGTGGGAAAATGTGTGGGGGAGTAGCTTTGCTCTGTAGCCCTCAACATCTCTGCTCTCTTTTCCAGCTCTCAGGACTACAGGAGATGCAATGGGAGTGGGGCGCAGCCATTCCTGCACGTTATCAAGTCTCCGTGCGCATCGGGCAACACTCACTTTGTCCTTTTATTATTCTCATGCCACAGGAACCAAAGAAAAAGGGCACCTCAATTTCCCCTCCTCCCCACAAGAAGAACCCAAGCTGTATTTTTCAATGTGTTTTTCTGCTTTTCTCCCTGCCTGGATTCCAACACAAGAGCCAACAGCAGCTTCGAGCCTTTCGTTGAGTAGAGGCTTTATATGTGAAAAGAGGAGAAGGGAAAATGGGGTGGCAAGAGGCAGAGAACTTAATAGCCTCTCCTTTCTGTATATATAGATATCTAGATATTCATTCTTGAGCGTGGATAATGAACTAACAGGATGCAATCATCCCACCAGCGCTGGGATCCGGAGATGACACAGTGCCAGCGATGGGCCAGGGTCTCCTGGATGATGCTGCATACAGCACTGAAAGCAAGCGAGAGGGCAGCACAGGATTTAACACCAAAATGCTTCAGGGTAGACAAACCCCAAGAAAACCTCTTCTTTCTAAGAGTCTGAGGGCTGTTGGTCTTAGGCATTTCTGGTTTTTTCCCCCCGTAATAAGCAGGGCATAAGCACGTTCTACCCTGAAACTGTGTGTTTCGAAACACGCTACTGTTGCAAAATGGTTTAAAATAAATAATTAGGAAACAACAGCCAGAAATATTAGTACTGTAGTATATACACTAATAAGACACTAATTTTAATTTTACAAAGCTCTTCACCAATGTACTACAACAGTGCTGTGATAAATATATAGTTACACACTTAAGAAACAGCATTTCAAAGCTTACCTAGCAATAGCAAGCAGCAGTGGCTTCAAACACTTCAAAGTACCAAATTAATTGTATGGCCATACTTTAGTTTACACTGGTGGTATTTTGCATTTGTAGAAAGGAAAACACCACAACCCTGGCCCTTCCTCCAACAAATTTAACCCCAGCGGGGGGTGGCTAGCTTGTTTCTTTTAGCTAGCTTATTTCTTCTGATTTCTTTTGGCACTTAGATTGGGCAACTTGGCAACAGAATTAAAAAGATATTTTCCGAAATCGATCTGGAATTCAGACATATGCCAATATTTGCATTACACATCATGAAATGTTTATGATTGATGTATCTACAATACATATTTTGCATACCTATTTAAATATTTATATTCTACACAGTATCTTCCCTTTCACAGATTACATATTATATAGTTATTACAGTTGTTTCATTCCTCATTTTCTGCCAGGCTTTTAATTTCATACACTTCACAGACACTACTGTCTACTTTTAACATATCACTGCAGAAAATGGTAACTGGTGTTGAATACAGAACTACAGATACTGAGGTTTTGCAATACTAAGTATTGTGGAGCTGAATGATAAATGGAGAACAGCGGCTGGGCTGAGAAGCTTGAGACACAGTTAGGAAGTAACAGCACACGCAAGGCTGACAAAAATCACATTTGCAGGTAAGTGGAGTGGAAATTTATACTTATTGGAAAAAAACCCCAACCACTAAACCACAAAACATTGTTCGTGTTATTAAAGGTGGAGTGAGAGATAGCAAGAGCAACAGAGAGAGGCAGTTTTCCTCCAACTCCAGCAGGAATTCATCTCCAGCTCTCCAGAGCTTCAGGACGAAACTGAGGATTGTGCCCAGTTGTTTTGAGAGCTTGGGTAACAAGGCATAAAAAGCCCAATTAGTAGCCTTTTGTGCCAATGCAGACCAGAAAAAGATTTCTGTTAGGAAAAGTTACAAAAACATCCAAAAACTGAACTGCAATAAATATCAAGTTAACTATCTAACACAAAAAAATGCAGCTTTAGGTATTTGATACTTTCAGAGGTACCTGTACTATTACAAACCGTCTAGGAGGAAAACTAATACAGCTCATCAAGTTTGCCAAAACTTCTTACTTTACCTTTTCTGGCAATAAAATTTTACAGTGGAATGCCATCAGTGCTGCAAGAACATGGAAAAGAGGACAATTAAATTCATTCTATTATCAGTGTTAAATAGGCTGTTTTGACTGTACTCTGTATGCTTAACATGGTGTTGCAGAGCTAAACAGTGAGACCTTTCCAAACAAAAAATCAATAGGTCTTCAGGAATAGTAAAATGTGTTATTTATTTCAGTCATACCTACTTATAACAGGTTGATTTAGCTTTTAAAAATACTCCTACTGCCTCATTTTTACCATTTTAGCTTTCTAAAGTAAGAAAACCAGGTATGTGATATGTGTGATTAGCCCCTAAATATTATTAGGGCCAAAAAACCCCCATCCAGATCTACTGAGTGGTAAACTCAAAGTTGGTAAAACTCTCTTTTTTTTGGAGAACCCTTATCAAAAAACCCTTAAACAACCCACAGTCTGTCTGTCCCCCCAGAAGATAGGGAGATGCAGGAGGGCTCAGCTCTGCCCCAGCTGCAGTTGGGGTTTAGTTTTAACACACAAGGTTTCATCGCCTCCCTTGGTGCGTTGGCACCAAGCTGTGTGTGGAGACAGCACCATCTTGACTGTGCCCAACCCTGCCAAAGCCCAGCCCACCCTGGGCAACACCAGCCCACCTTCCTTCATTTGAAAATTAGCACAAATTTCCATGTGTTTATACATATATAGGCCAACACTCATGATTAAAAAATGTAGTCTTGAAAACCAGTACAAATGCAGTGTAACCACAGCACTCCAGCACCTGCCTCTGCTGCATCCCATTCCTGTCTGCAGACTACAAGGATGCATTTACTGTCAGCTCAGGATTTTCCCCACCAAGTGCAGTGTGTCTGGCTCCATTGTGAGGCTGGAGGTGCCCAGGCAGGATGCTCAGGAAGATCCTGGGAGCCAAGGTACAAGGAACAGAACCAGGACCAGAGAGATCCCAGTGGCAAGCGGAGAACTGGAGAGACAGCCTGGGTAAAGAAATGAACCAGGTTGACGGATACAAGGGAACTGCAGGAAAACAATAACTGACTGTAACAGAGCCTGAAAAAAGCTTGGCTTTTTTATCTTTTCCTATTTTCTTTGTGTGTTGTTCCCGCCACCCCCCATGTCAAGAGCCTACATTTAAACTCAAGGAGGCTTTTGATTCTGGCAGAAAAGGCCTTCACATGGAGCATCTTCTGTTTCAGCTGGCGTGCAGCCCTCGCACAGCCATTGCTGTTGTCATACATCTTAGGAGTATTTCTGCTTTACCATGTCAGCCGTGCTCAAGTTTTGAGCCCTGCTTAAACCTCCAGTTGAAGCTGGGAAGACGGCGATTCCCTGACTCAGCCTCACCTCTCCCAGCCTATGGCTAGCTCTCTCTTTGACAGAATAAAAGCCTGGGACCCTGATCACAGGGCCCTGGTACAAAATGACAATTTGCCTGCTGTCTGCCATGTCCTCCTATTCTCTTTTATCTACTTGCATGACCTTTTTTATTTTCCCCCTGACTCAGAAATACTGCAACACCAAAGGCAGAGATGGCACCACATCAAAGAGCCTAAGTTATAAGGGAAGTGGTTTTATTTTCACTTGAGTGGAGATTTTTTTTTTTTTTGAGCAAGACTTCAAAATACCTTAAAAAAGTAACAGTGATGATAATGGGACTGAAAAATTCCATGGCATCTGAATAACATAATTCAGGCACAAGTATCAGAGGGTAAGACAACCCACGGCACAGCAGTTCCCAGGGAACCAACTCTAATGACATTCAGGTTATACATGTCATGCGGGCTGCGTTTCTGAAGGAGGTGAGAATTAGCAGCCCTGTGACAATAAAGAAACGTGGGACTAAGAAACGAAAGAGGAGGGTAAAGGGCCGGTTGGTTCTCCCACCTCCTTTTCTAGTTTCTAAAATTTGTGTTGCCTGGAAATGGCTGATGAGAAGACAGGATTCTGTAAGCACTTGCCAACTTTCCTCACATTAAGAAAACTAAAGCCTGACTGATGGGTAGCTTAACCCATCTTCTAAGCAGTGAACTAAAACATGTTTACTAAGGAGAAGTTGAACAGTGAAACCTCTAAAAAAATCCAGGAGTGATGAGGATTTGACAATTCCCAGGATTAAAAAACTGCATACATTACAGACAATGTAATCTCCTTATAGTAAGATGAAGAAAAGGAAAAGAAAGCCAAGAAAGCCTTTTTGGTGTGCAAGATGTTTTTTGTTTTACAGTATAAATCCAGACTGATTTTTTGGTGGTGGTTTTTTTTTTCTCCACCAATAGACAGGACAGAGAAGAGAGCTGTACCAGCCCTCCAACTCCATATAAAGTTCTGTTTTCCTACAAACCCAATACTCCCATCAAACATGACCCATCGATAATAAAATAAGCAGCAATGTGCTGTAGAAATGTCTCTTCCTAAATTTAATCAGGCTAACACTTAGGTGTTACAAGAAAGCCAGCACTAACAAAAGTACAAAATCTCTCTATACAGTTTTGAATACAACTGCAGCGACTGTGTCACCTCACCAGCCCTAAGCTCTCCTGAACTCTTCCTCGTTGTCATTCAAGTGGCATGTTGCTTTCTGCAAATACTCTAATTTAAATACAGCTGAAGGCTAGTTTAAAATTTAACCTTTTGCGCTTTTTTTTTGGTCAAAAAAACCCCACCTGAGGATTGTCCTCATTTTCCTTTTTCTCTGTTTACCAACAAAGCACTTTGTTCTCTAAAATGAGAGAAAAATTCTTGCAGTCGTGCTTCTTCCAGCTCAAACCAAACGTGCTTATGCTGGCGATGATGCTGAATGCACTGCGGATGCTGCCAGAAAAGGTGAGATTCTCAGCAATGTTTCTGAGACACTAAAAAAAGCCCCCCAAATCCTGCTGCAAGCTGAAGTTGCGCCATCTGCTGCAGCATCAGCAACACAAAACTGCGGGCAGCAAATACCCAGCGTGGAGACTGAAGCAGAAATTGTGTGCGTGCTGCTCAACCACTCCTTGAACAACGAGGTTAGAACAGCAAAATAAACTCTGCTATTTGCTACAGGAATTCACGTGTAGTTGTGTAATGCAAACATGGGTGTCTAGGAGAGGGAAATAGAGTATCCAGGTTGCCTGGAGCTCACTTAACATCTTCATCAAGGATAAATTCCCAAAAGTGGATTTTCGTCCAGCTGCCCAATGATGGCAAAATGCAAATCCTCAGCTGGCGATAAAGGTTACGGTTCCACTGAAATCTGCTGATGGTGTTCCCCTTTTGGTCCTACTGATGGAGGGAAAAAAACAACCAATCCTACGTGACGAAAAGCTGCAGTGAACAAGTGGACCCAGACACGACATTTTGTACCCAACTATTGTGATTGTGGGATGCCTTCAAAAATTTAAACCGGGCAAAGCCCCAGTCAGCCAATTACAACATCTATGTTCCTGCAGATTTAGAAGAGAAGAAACAACTTCTCTGAAATGCCAGAAATGACTCAACTGTGATTTTTAAGCCGCTTCAACAGTATCCTTGTTATTTTGAGTAGTACTAAGAGTTTACTTGTAATTTCCTTCCTGTAAGTGGAACTACGAGCAGGCAAGGTGCTCAAATAAGGGAAAAACACACACAAAATGATTCTTGTGACTGCGATGTTATGAATATATTGCTTCTTCTATTCCAAAGTGCCTTCCCTGTAACTTTTAGAATATGGAAAACTGGGAAGCACAGAGCAAATAATATCTACATAAGTAGGTAATTTTCTTAATGGCAGTGCACTGCTGTTTTACTACCAACTTGTTTGCAATACAGACACATACATTTCAAAGCCCATATATTCGGATCTGCAAAGGAGGTGAGCGAGTATAATCCTGGAAGCGCTCACTCCAAGATCAAGTAGAGCCTAATTCAGAAAGACAAGCAGGAAAAAGTAACGTTTCGCACCTTCTATACAAGCTTTGCAGAGAGTTATGACATTTTCGAGAAAATCCTCTTGCCACGTGTGAGCTGTAGTTTGGATGTGCTGCACGTTGCATATTTCATTACAAAAGCAGAGCCACGTTATTTCATTAGATAAGCGATAAGTTCAGTCCTTACCAAGTTTTCTTGGTTCCTGGCTGCTATTTTCTGATCATCTTCTCCCCCATTTTTCATGTATTTGACCTCTTCCACTGGTTTGATCCTATACTCATCTGAGCACCAAGGGAAAACAAAAAAAAAAGAAAAAAAAATTTGAACCAGTGTAGTTCAGCAGCTGGGGAAAAAAACAAACTAAAACAGCTGACTAGAAAAGACCCTAATTAGGCAAAGCAACTAAAAATTACATGTATATAGTTTCAAAGGCTTAAATGTGACTGATACCAAGGAAGTTTTTCTGACTGAAGCTTCAGTAAGAATCTCCAGTTCTGGCTTCTCGAAATGGTACAGTAGTTCTTGGGTCTAGTATAGCCATGGCACCGTGAATAGGGGGATGCTCGGTGTGCGCTCTCCCCAAACTCCTTAGTTTGCTGTACAGTATGTTTAATACAAACAAGTTTTTCCTCCTACATACTCCCTGGATATTTATTATCAGTGGGCAAACAAGCAAGGTACAGTAGATACTACACAGAGGAATCTGCTTATGGATGTTCCTTGCATTGAGAAAACCTCTTTTGAAAAGCAATGCTGATGGAAGCTATTTAAAATCTAAGTTAACAGCTGAAAAAAGAAACCCCACACCAAAACCCACTAATTTTTTTAAAATTATCTTTCTCCTGCATTGTTTTAACTGAGCTAAAGCAAAAGTATACAATGTACAGTCATATAATGATTTCTGGAGTAAAGGCCCCTTGCTTGCCCTATCTTCCTCTCCCCATTCCCCCGCCCACCACCATTTTTCCTGCACAGGAATGTTACCCAGATAGATACCCAGCATGAAAATAAGCAATTTGAAAAGTAAGATTCCTTGTTTGTCCTTAATATTTATCAGCTAGGTGTTTCAGCTTGTCAATTAATAAATTCCCAGCTCCTGCACCAGTACTGAAATATTATCTAACATAAATGTGCTATCCCACAGTAAACAGCCTCACCAAAACCTGAATAAAGTATTTTTTTCCCCTTTGGTAGGGGAAGAAGGGATTTGGTGATTCTTCTTTCTAGCCCAGGAACACAGTGTTTGGAGTATCAACACTGCCTTTTCCCAGCCCCTGTTGCAGCTTTTTGCTCTGGTCAGCTTTGCAGCACGTGAATCTACTGGATGGAGTGAAGTTTTTTTGACGGAGTGAAGTTTTTTTCAGTGATGACCAGTGATAGGACAAGGAGTAATGGATGCAAATTGGAGCATAGGAGATTCAAGAGGAATATCAGGAAGAATTTTTTTACTGTGAGAGTGACTGGCACAGGCTGCCCAGAGAGGTTGTGGAGTCTCCTTCACTGGAGACATTCAAAACCCGCCTGGACGCGTTCCTGGGTGATGTGCTCTAGGTGACCCTGCTCTGGCAGGGGGGTTGGACTAGATCTTTCGAGGTCCCTTCCAACCCTATGATTCTATGAAAAACACCCAGAGTTTGGCACCCACACTCCTCCGGCCAGGACACATAATGCAGGAGAGAAAATTTCCCCTACCGGAAGTTGAAAATGTTAATACAAAACTAAATGAGACACCGGGAAATAAAAGGCAAAACCTGGGAAATTAAAAGAAACCACTCAAACGTCATTCTTTTTCTTTGGGTTTTCAAGCAATTTATTGCACGTGCTAAAGGGAAAAAAAAAAAACCACAAATGGATTATTCAGGGTTACTGCGTTGTTAAAAAAAGATCAAAATTATTTAGAAGGAAGCTTGTTTTCAGGAAACCGTTAACCACAGAGTGTGTAAGTTAAATAAGCTGGACTTTGAAAAACAATCTTTTTTTTTTAAAAAAAAAACCACCAAACATGGTTTTGCATTTGGCCTAGGCCATATATATGTGCTTTTTTTATTATAGAGCTAAATAAAACTGAATTTACCAAATAGCAGCATCTCAGATGCAGTCTCATACGTATGGAAGAATTTAAAACAATGTTACTAGATTGGTAAATGTGAACAACTTCTTTAAATTTTTTTTCCCTTTTTTAATGGATTTTAGGTAGTCTGGTGATGACAATTCATAAAACCAAAAAGGCTGAACACAATAAATCTTGAGAATTAGAAGTACTTGATTGACTGCAGTATCTAACTTATATTTTCCTCGCTCCTTCAGTGATCTCTGTTGTGATTAGCAATAAAACCCACACACAGAAAAGCATAAGACTCCCATGGTGCTATGTACGGATTTGAATAGGAAACCAGATGAGAAAGAAAGAGTAGCACAAAGGAAGCTTGCACGACCCACAGCTGGTCCACGTTAACTAGCAGAGAGGCATGTTCAACCCAGCCTTGTAAAAAACGAGCAAGGTATGAAGGTCCTGATGTTCAGTGGCAAAAATAACCTCAGAAACGTGTCTCCTGCTTATCCGAGAGATTAATTGTGATTGGACACCGGGCACAGCCTCGCGCAGCAGAACATCTCGTGCAGACTGCATGTACAGGATGCCTCCTTGGCAGACATCGTCTCTTGCAGCAAGTGGACCAGGGCACTAATAGCCCATGACTGATACTCAGTATAATCAGATTTATATGAGAATGTTTGATACAGTTCGATAGGATGGAGGCAAGACAGGAAAGGAGGGTTTTTGTTGGAAACTTGATTCTCTATTTCTTCTCTAACTGATTGTCAGAGTGCTGCTGGGCATCGCTGTTCAGCTGTCTGAGCTGAGGACTTGCTGCTACCTGGCTTCCCAATATTCATCATCACCAGCATGACAACACTCCTGTAATTATTGCAGCATTACTAGCAAATTTGTGCTGCCTTTACCGGGTGAACAGAATAGAGTGTATTTCAGGTGGAAGGGACCTACAACAGTCCTCTAGTCCCACTGCCTGACCACTTCAGGGCTGACCAGAAGTTAAAGAATGTTGCTAAGGGCATTGTCCAAATGCCTCTTAAACACTGACAGGCTTGGGGCATCGACCACCTCGCCAGGAAGCCTGTTCCAGTGCCTGACCACCATCTGGGTAAAATACTGTGTTCTAATATCCAGTCTAAACCTTCCCTGGCACAGCTTTGAACCATTCCCGTGTGTCTTACCACTGATCCCAGGGAGAAGAGCTCAGCACCTCTCCCTCCATGTCTCCTCCTTGGGAAGCTGTAGAGAGCAATGAGCTCGCACCTCAGCCTCCTTCTCCCAAAACTAGACAAGCCCAAAGTACTCAGCTGCTCCTCACAGGACGTGACTTCCAGTCCTGTCACCAGCTTTGTTGCCCTCCTCTGGATGCATTCAAGTACCTTCACATCCTTCTTAAATGGTGGGGCCCAGAACTGCACACAGTGCTCGAGGAGAGGCCACCCCAATGCTGAACACAGCGGGATAATCCCCTCTCTTGACGGGTTGGTCACGCTGGGTTTGCCGTCTCGGGGGGCCACTCAGCAGGGCCCACTGCTGGCTCCCATTGAGCCTGCTGTCGACCAGCACCCCCAGACCCTTTTCTGCAGGGCTGATCTCCAGCCACTCCTCTCCCAATTTACACTTGTGCCCAGCGTTACTCCATCCTGCAGCTGCAGAATGCAGCATTTCAACTCGTTAAGTTTCATCCCATTAATCATAGCCCAATGCTGCAATCTATCTCGAACCCTCTGCAAGGCCTCTTGTCCCCCACAGGAGTCAACAGTATCTCCCCGTCTGGTATCATCAGCAAGCTTGCTAATGGCGTATTCAACTCCTTCATCCTGTGTCCAGCTCTGAAGCCCTCAGCACAGGAAAGACATGGATGTGTTGGAGAGGGTCCAGAGGATGCCACAAAAATGACCAGAAGGCTGGAGCACCTCTCTTACGAGGACAGGCTGAGACAGTTGGGGTTGTTCAGCCTGGAGAAGAGAAAGCTCCCAAGAGACCTTATAGCAGCCTTCCAGTACTTAAAGGGGCCTTTCTCATGTAATTTCCAAAGATATTTACAACAGGGTTAGTAAACATGCTTTCCCCCAGGACTTTACTTATGAATAGAGTACTGTTCAATTATCTGTACAGCGTAGCACCATTGGTGTTACTCTTCCCTCCATCATACCAGCTGCAGAAGAAGTACAGAAGCCTGGACAATTCATGCCTGAGACATGCAGCAGCAAGAAAGTTTCCAAAAATAAACCAGTCATTTTTCATTACATTTTCAGGACAAGTTGAATGCACCATGCCAACTAGGAAGTCTCACTTCCGAGAAATCCACCTTCTCCTTAGGCGAATACAGCTGAAAGAAATTCAGGAGGTCAAAGCAGAAGACATCTGCTTCTGTAGATGTTATTAGAATTCAGAAGGTCAAGGTAGAAGACACCTGCTTCTGCAGATGTTATTAGAATTATTTTTTTAATAGAAACTGTCTTACAAAATTAATATTAATGTCACAGATCTATAATATGGTATGTGTTTGAGCATGAGATATCTCAACTTGAATCTCAAAAAGCAATGTAAATTTGACACAATCTAAAGCTGAGGACCTGCTTGAAAGGCCAAGAGACTACCTCTTGGGGATGAAGCACATTAAGGAAGAAGTAGGCTGACTGGCCAACACTTCGGCTTCAGTGCCTAAATAAAAGATTAACAGACAGCAGTGCCAAGCAGCCAGCAACTCATCAAACACATGTGTTTTGTGCAAGCGGTGCATGTACCACTATCAGACCAACAGGCAAATACAGCACTGGCCTGGGGAAAGCGAGCGATCAACCTAATTCTGGCTAATGGGAGCAGAAGAGAGGACTAAGCTACGAACAACTGCTTTATCAGGTACACAGATGAAGGAAACTGATCAGCAATGTTAAGTTTGAAGCAATATTATTACTCATATGCTCTCATAATTTCCTGTCACAGGCAAAATATTTTCCTTAAAATAGGGAGCACAAATATAATACATTAGTCAACATTAGCTCATATGGAATAGTCACTTGCTGGAGATAAGTATAAATAGATGTGATTCCACTTTCAAAGCCGGGGCAGAGGGCACATGGACGGACAACGAACACACACAACAGCTAAGTAATTACACTGCCACAGAAAAAAAAAGGAGGAGTATCCAGCTGACTACAAGCCCTAGAGCTTCCCAGGTATGACAAGGCATACCTGGAAACGTGCACTTTCTGAACTAGCCAATGCACTGGGGAAAACCCCCACCTCTAACTAATTTCAGTAAGCATTGAACTAGGCTGCTTAAATACGAGTAACTACCTGAATCACAGCTGAAATGTTGGTATTTATACCCACAACCTTCCCACTGTCTGAGGAAAAACACTGAATTTTGTTTGCAGGTCTCCCTCTACCATTTACGGTACTCAATGACACAAATTTCACCCTCACATTTATGTTGAAGTCACATTTTTTTTGTCCCTGGATCAAGCCAAGCTGTAAAATCTCTTCATTTTTATGGGCCCATCACAAGCCTGCTCAAGTAGAGACCTGACATGAGAAATGCAGAACCATTCCTGAAAGCAATGGGACCAAGTCAATATTTACCACGTTCCCAGCCAGGACTCTTGACTGAAATCAGCAGCCAAGCAAAAGGGCAACCAAGTGCACAGGAGAAGGTGGTAGCGAGCAGCTTCTCTAGGGAGGACACAGCTAGTTGGCGTAGCAGAGAAGAAACGAGTCTGATGCACAACACCTTGCTCTTCACGGACAAGTCAACATTCATTATTTCAAATGTACTATATATAGCAATTAAATTCAAATAAGTATTTAGAGAAGACTAGTCTTGCACTATTTTTTGTTATTATAGGGAAGACACAACTACATATAGACTTTTTTGGCTAGGTGAAGATGAATGTTATCTTCTGTAGCTAAGATATATATAAGATGAGGGGGGATCAGAAACCATAAATTCTGAGCTATTTATGAGATTGTTCTTGTTCTGAAGTTACTGTCGGGATGAGAGCGCTGCAAGTGCAAAAGAATGGATGTGTAAGCAACAGACATACCTTGAAGTGTGTCACAAGGTGCATGGTCATTAATGGCTTTAAACAAATATGGAAATTAGATGAAAGACTGTTTGGAGGAGCGAGCCTTTGATGCCTTCCCCAAAGGTAACACCTTCAGGTATTTGCAAAAACTGCTAACCAGGTTTTGCTTGATAGGGTAAGAGTGAAGCTGGAATTCAAGAAGTAAAGGGTGCTAAACTGACCTTTTAATTTCTACTGAAGTAAACAGAGCATTATGAGATATTTTGGTCTGAGCTATTAGAAACAAACCCAGAGAAATCCTGAAATGTTAATTAGGTCTTACTTGATCTCAATCAAGTCTGCCCATCAACAAGAGCTCTAAAACTCTAAGCTCAGGATAAAGGAAAGTATATAAAGTTCTATGCGGATTTACCTTGCTTGGTCTTGCTAAAGGGTAATACTTTTTCCCTTTTTCCTAAATGCAGTTTTACATCAAAACCGAACAAAAGTGAAAGAACTTTATGCTTCTTTCATATGCAAACCCAAAAATAGAGTAGTGAATACGATAAAAATTTTAGGATGTTATCACTCAGATTGTGGTATATCATATATAAACAGCAATATATCTTCATGCTTCTTTTATGGGTAAAAGTAAAAATCAAGCACTTTCTTTCATTTTGTGGTACATTATATAAAAAAGAGAAGATTTTCAACAACCCAAATGAGTGAGGAATGGGTTTACAGAATTGCTATACGCTGCTGAAGAAAAGCAGTCCAATTGAATTGAAAGAAAAACAACAGAAATGAACCACAAATAAAAGACAGAAATATTGTTGAGCATTAACACCCACCACAAAATCCATCACAGGATATGAACCAGAAAGTGGTAACGTCTCTAGCATGAAACTCTTCGGAAGGGCAATGGAGAAAGAATTTTTAAGTTGAACATGTTGCAAAAATTCTCAGTAGGCAAATCTTATGAATGAAGATCTCCATCTGGAAACAGATAATTCTGCTCAAACATGTCACCCGGTTGCCATGGCAACGTGACAAAGAAAAACAGCACTCATTAATAATGATATCAGTGATAAATGAGCATATCAACTTATAATATTGAAACAATTGTGGGGGGGGGGAACAACTGTGGTTGTCCTTATGAGAAAAATGTCTTCAGCACTTCCAGACATCGCTGTAAGTGTCATTACCACAGCAACATCGGTAATGATGCTATTTCTGCCTCAGCTAAAAAAGAACAAACACCACAAAAAAGCATAACTCCTTCAAATATATCCGGACTCAGTGTGAATTCTGGAGAATCTTTTTTATTTTATTTTTTTTAAGAATGTTTAACAAAAGAGTTGATTTACATTGCATTCCCATTACAGACACCTAAGGACGAACAGATTTGGCTCTGCTGTCGTCAGGGACGATGGGTGAGCCTCTCTTCTCTATTTTTAGTGATGTATCAAGTATCAAACAGGAGGTAAGTGGTATTTCAGTCACACCACAGAGTAGAAAAGTTTCTAACCACACTTTCATTTTCCTCTGCTTCAAATTTGTTCTTCAGTATCTCTTGCCTTTGTATCAAAGGACATGCCAAGATTTATCCAATAAAACACATGTCTATTCTGTAAAATGTAAGCTTTGGGCCTAACAAATTTCTCTGTACCATACTTTTTTTCTGCCAGGTGCAGAAACTACTCCTAGTGCTGTGATCACAAGAAATGCCACGGATCAAAGATTCACGCACTCTCCCCTCTCAAAGGCTTGAAAGCTAAAAGCTATATTTAGATAAAGGACTGAATTGCTCTTTCTAAAAATATTTGTTAAAAAACTGTAAGAAATTTTGATGCTACTTAACTGAACCATATAACAGCAGCTGAGCCACTTAGATGTTAAACACAAAACATCATCTACAGTACTCCGAGCTCCACATCTACACTGGTAGGACATGAGCAACGGTGGGCTTAACTCTAGAACGACCCAAGCTAGACATCAGGAAAAGAAATAATTAACTGCAAGGATAGTCAAAGAGTAGAATTAGATTGCTTGGGTGGTTGTAGTTTCCATCAACAGAAGTCTTTAAAAAGTCAACAGTCTCAAGTGCCACAGGTTGAAGTCCATCCTGTTTTGGAGCACAAGAGGGATGAGATGAGCTCTTTAGACTGTTCCATCTATGTTACTATACGTGGGTATCAATTGCCTGGACACCAGCAGAAGCTACGTCAAAGATAAAAAAAAAAAAGTCAACAGTTGGAAGAAAAATAGAAAGAAGTTGGAAAAATCCTATAAACCAATGTTTCTCAAAATAACTACCAAGTAATGGAGGATATCTAAGTTATCTTCTTAGCTCCAGCTTCAAGCACTCTAAGAAAGCAGCATTTACATGGTTGTTTCATTCTATACAGTTAATTTGATTCTGACTTAATTGCTGAGATTCACAGCTGCAGGTGTGGATTTCTGATCCGTGTGGACATGGGCTGAGAGTGAAATTTCATCGGAGATCAACCAGCACTAGGTGAGCAGCCTGTCATCTTCCTCTGTCATCAACCTCCAGTGCTAGAAGCTCAGACAATTCTTGATCTTAGTGATCACATTGTTTTTGCTAACATGAACTAAATAAATCACCAGATATTAAACCGAGTGTAGGTGCACAAGCAACACACCAATTCTGCCAACAAAATAGAAATCATCCAACAGAAAAACTGTTTAAAAATCTGAATGTACTACACAGATTGTGCATCTACAAAGACAACCCTCAAGTATTTTTTCTTCTTCCTACACAACCCTAGCATGTGTTAACCAGGAATGCTAACTCCTGCTTCTGCACGAGGCAGGTGTGACTGTTAGGGGTGGGTTTTTTGTGGAAAAAGGCAGACTGAGACATTCAATACAACAAAACCCAGACTCTATGCGGAGGACTTCTGCAGTGTTAGAAAGACACTTGCCCTAAAGCTAGGCAAGACAGGGGTAGCTCTTTTCTAAGCAGTTGAGCGGTTCCTACTACAGCCCCAGGCCACACACAGTGCTTTATGAAACATCAGCTCCCTCAAGGGTGATGCCTACTTGAAACTAAGCTAGAAAATGTTAGCAAATTCCCTTCTACAACACCAGGCTACCCCTTTCCAGGCCCAAATCACGACAGCTTTCAACAGCACTCCTCAGAGACTGACAGGTTTGACAGAAGCACAGCTCCACTAACTTTAATGGATGTCAACTTGATCTTTGTTGCTGTAGAAGCACATTTCATAAAATTTCATATTGCCATATTAACCCATCCTTCATAAACACTGTCAGGCACTTTCAGTGCTGCAAACCGCTTGCAGCTCTTGATCCTTTGGGTATCTCTGTCCTCTCACACAAAAGGTCCAGCCTGACCTCTGCCTGAGGGAGAAGGCGCCGTTCCAACACCTGCGATGACTGCTCGTCACATGCCTTAGCTTATGTATCTTAGATTTTCTGATTTTTTTTCCCCAATCTAATGTAGTGGCAGATGATGACGAAGCTGTGATTTAGCTCCCTTGTTTCTATAAGTTTAATTTTTGAATTTGGTACATAACTTGCAGGATACAAGTAGCTGAATCAAGAAAGTCATTACCTGGTTTCTTCTACCACTCGGTGTCTTCTAGGCCAAAAAGTTCCTAAGGCTACTCTACATTTGGACTATCACACAGTAAGTACTGTGAAAACTATAGTTGTATGTCTAATTTTCTGTCACACTATGCATAAGGGTTCATGTTAACTAGCCTCGGACCAGGGGCAGAGGCCCACTACAGTGTACCTGCTAGGTCTATCTTTGTGGTAGGTAGATCAGAGGAGTACTTTGGCAGGGAAAGATAATACATACATATTGGTGTGCTCCTTGGGGTTAATTCTTTTTACAGGAAGAGAAGTATGGGAAGATGCACGAACAAGCACAAGACAGCGAGTACTCGGAACGCCTTGAAAAACATTTCTTGTGGACAAGGGGGCTCGTGCACGTGCATGCAGTGGTAGGGGGAGGATCGGAAATGTGAAAACCCCCTTGAAGGAAGGCAATGCTCTGCCTAGCTCCATCACAGCTCCCTGACAAGAAGGTCAAAGACCCTCTGGCCAACCCCACCAACAAATCCCTCTGGTCAGATACCTGCTGCCAGCAGCTGGCTCAAGCGTGGGTAAGTGTACCACAACCTCATTGCATTACCTCAGAAAGACTCTTAAAAATACCACCTCAATACCCCAAAATCCAGTTATTGCTAAAGACCCAATTTCCACCTTGCTTGCATGGTACTGTCTTCAATTACACAATCTCCGGATATTTTAAACTCCCATTTGTATTTAAGAGCTGAGTAAACTCCATATATAAGATGGTATTGAAAAAACAGCCAGATGATTGTATAATTAAAGACTTTTGTGCACTAGTCTGGAATTAAGGCGGCAAAAACCAGTGCCAGTGGTGTGCACTCACAACTGTCTTGCACCTCCCCAGATTTTTGCTTGCCGAAACTATATAACTCATATATATATATATACACACACACACTTTTTTCTTTCCTTTTTTTTTTTTCTTCATTTAATTAACAAGTAACTTTGAGCCAGACACCAGGTTGTTCAAAGGAAACCATTTCTCAGGTGGAGGAGATTATAGCCATGGTGCTCTGCAGGAAGGATACTCAGTAAATGCAATTATCTAGCCCACTAAAAAGATCAAACTGAGAAATGAAAGCAGGAGAGGAAACAAGCAGGAGAGAGATTAATTAAAGGAACAGACAGGAGGAAAACAAAGGGTCTGTGCCTTGAAAATACTGCTGTTCACATGAAACCACCAGGTAGGTCTTGGAATGGAGGTAGCCTCATCCTGCCCCAGCATCCCCACGGCAGGGGAGCAGCTAAGGACCGACCCGGCAACAACCTTGCAGCAGCTCCAAGAAGTTGGAAGTGCAGCATTTCCAATCACTTGCTACATTTAAACATCACAAATTTATTTTTAAACAAAATTGTGTGAGACCGCCCTGAAGAAAAAACCTCTGTGCCACTCAGGAACTGCAAAAGCCAAGCTTGAAAAATTGCCTTCATAGCCGTAGACCTTTTTGTTGTGGGAGAGAGACACAAGAGAGTAGAGGAACGGCTGGGGAGCAGACCTGTAGATGTAACTAACTGCAACAAAAGAAGAGCTAAAACCTCCTACAATCCAACTAGGTGGCAAAAACCTAGCAAGCTTGCAGGCAGTGGTGGTACAATCTCCTCAGCTGTGGAGGAGAGGCAGGTGGCATCCTCTCACCCCTCCATGCCGCATCCTGGAAGCTACCTTGATACCAACCCAAAAGTTGTCCCTTCAGCCACTCTAGATAGCACGCTACAGCCAGGTCGGAAAGGCTACTTCAACTCCATTTTACTGCTCCTTTTTTAAAGTTCTCCCTTAGAAAGGAAAAAACCACACCACTAAGCACTAAATATTTAATTCATTTCAAGTTTTTCAACATCATTACAAAATTCACAGTCTCTGCTGACTCTCCCCCAGCTTGCACCCGCTTACATACTCCATTGCAAAAGATCCATGATTTTAGCACAGAACCTGTCAGGGACTACTCAGGTTCCAGAAAAAAATAAAACAACCAAAAAGAAAAAAAATTGACCATTATTGTGAGCCTCCCTTGAACAACAATGGAGGCGTTACAACCCCACTAATGTATTGACCAATTGCTCTAGCATTCCCTGGAAAAATGAGTCATTACCCCTCCCCACTCCCAAAATTACGCATTTCCTATTATTGCAAATACACGACTCTTCAGTATCCTTGTCAATAAAAAAGCCAACTCCTCTTTACTTAACAAGTAATGCCATTCTCAATCAGTCAACTATTAAATGAGATTGTTCCCCGCAACGTATGACTTGAAATGGATTTTTACATCCTTTCTGGCATAGCAGCTTTCTTCCATTAATATTAGTCTATCAGATTTTCACAGCTCACACACCTCAAAGAATATTTGTACATCGACAGCTATTTCATTTCTATTAATTGCATTATGAAAGGGACAGGATAAGTATCCAGGAACAGTAACATAATGGAGATTATGGCCAGCACAAATGTCTCCTCATTGCTAGTATTTCTGTAAACCAAGAGGGGAGGGGACAACTAATAAAAGCTTAATTTATAAAATACAGCACAGGTTTCCAGGTGCAAAAGATACAAAAGCTAATTACATTACTTTATTTGCAGGCCAACCACAAAACTACAATATTAACCTATTGGAAAGATTACCATTTTACTCTGGGTACCATGTTCAGAGTTAATTTGTTATCTCTGAAAAAATGCCTTTTCCCCCAGCAGCATCCATGTTACTAAAGCTTTATCTAAAGCCCCAAAAGCAAACACCTACCTACCTACAAATAAGAAATTTTTGCTTCGAGCACTTACATTAGACACACACTTTTAGCCCAGAAAGATCTCAAGATGCACCCAGTTCCTACAGTTAGAAATTTAATATGTACTTGATGACAAAATACAGGGGATAATCCGTATGTAATTTTAATACATATAATCATTAACACTATTCAGGAGACTTCCATGAAGAGCACCTATTCCCCCTTTTTTCCCCTTTGAACAGACCAAGACCATTCCTGAAAGCCTAAATTCTGCAACAAAGGCGACTTCATGCTGTTTCCCAGTGTTGCAGAACATGAAGTGCTTTGCTCCTCTGTCGCCTGAACAGCCCCCTGCAGCACTCCTGCTACAAGATCAGGAAGAAAAGATATAATCTAAGAGCACCCTAAACCTCATGCTTTTTGCCAGAGCACCCCCTCATACAGATAAGAAAAGGCATGTGATTACACCCATCCAGCAGAACCCAGGCTTTGTTTTTTATAACCCCGTGAAGCAGCAACCTTAACTTTTCCAAATTTTCCGACTTTTTTTTCCAATTTTTTTCAAACTTTTTTTTCCAATTTTTTTTGGTGCAAGCTGAAAACAGAACACCATAACTCTTCGGCCTTGGACCAAGACAACATGTGACCACGGAGTTACAGGATTTATTTAAAATACTCACGACATCTCAGTGTTTTGGAGAAGCACCTAAAGGAAAAATGCCTTCTATGTTAGCAAACAGACGTTTCGCTGCAGTGTGAGCACGCAGGGCAACGAAGCATTCTGGCAGCTTTTTAGAAACCAAAGTTTCCCAGCAGCTAACCTGTAATGGCATCTTTGGTTGTGTATGCAAGGGTACACAAATACTTACCAGGCAGGTATCTTTTCCTTGTATTTAATAGGCATTTCTACCAGTAGATACTCCTACTATCACATTACAGCCTTGTATTGCTGAAATGAATACGCACTCGTATTCAAATGAATAAGCACTTCACAAGGCTTACCTGGGGAATCAGAGAATTATCCTTCAGATGGAGGTTTTCCTGCACAAATTTCAGTCTTTGGGGGTTTTGCTGGTTTTGGCTTTGTTTTGTTTCTTTAACTTTGTGGCCAAGTAATACAACACTTGGAAGATGACAAAAGGAACACTGCAGTAACTGAAAGTACGTGGCATTTTTGCCATTATTTTTCTTTGTTTGCATCTAAAGGTGGGCAACGAATGCCAAGGATTCTGCCTTTAAAAGTTCAAGTGAAAAAATAAGCTTGTCTGTACCATAAAATCAATGGATTTCCTCCAGCATCAAGGTTGCCAGAAAACACATCCTGGCTTCTTTCTAGCAAATACCCAAGGTGGACGCATGCCCCTATTTACAGTTCACTAATGCAATTCTGAAATGCACACCCCATGCACTTCAGTTGTATTCAACTTTGACGACACTCTTCATGGAGCTAAACAGCTTGTGGAAAGGGTCACTTCAGTTAGTGACTTCAGTTCATAAAAAGTGAAAAAAGGTGAAAATACAGAGTTTTAATTCATGCATAAAACACTTCCTTTGCACACACTGATCACAAACACATGACCAGACAAAACCAGAAGGTTTGGTTTTGATTTTTTTTTTTTAAACCCTGTTGCTCCTTTATGGGAATAAAATAGTAAATTATTGACTCACCAAGAGTGTTCTCAGAGTTACACAAATACATCATAAACCTAGATAACAAATACAATTTTATTACATGTCCCACATGAGCATAATGCCAAAGTGTTTTTTTGTTCTATCCTTTTCTCTCACTTCCTGAAACGTGTTTAGGACTGACCCGTGTTTATTAGATAAGAAGCAGGCTATCACCAAATTGTGTTAGAACAGAGTGGATAAAACCAAAGATGATGTTGAACTAAAAAGGTACCATTTCAACTGAATAAAAAAAAAGTGAGGAAAAACAGAGTCCAGTATAATTCTGGAAGCTGCTCGTGTACTTCAGCCCTACACTGCAATGCACTCAGCTGCTTTTCTTTAGCTTTCAAGCACTGAAGCAAGATCTACTTTACAACGTGAGCTGCTGAAATCATGAAGGTGGTGAAAGTTACCCTGTCAGGAGCTCAGCTGGAATTTGAATTTAAGCAATGAAGATGTCCTCCTTTGAAACTCACTGTGATATTTAAAATTTTGCAGCCCTGAGACTAGGTTTTCTGAGAGCGGGTGCCTATATGCCACTCACTTCCATGGAGTTCAGATTACGCGCTGCATGGAATGAGTGCCTGCGGTCGTACCAGAGATGTTTGTTCATGTTTGAAAATGTCTTTAAAAAAGGTTGCTGTCTCAAAATATCCAGTATGGCATTAGGACACTGCATGGTGCTGCTCCCCTTATGCATAATCACTACTGTCCCTAAAATGAGCAAGATCTGACATTGCAGAAGTGTGTCAGGCCAGCCAAATGAGCTGGAGGAATTACTGTTTGAGTGCTAACCAGCTGACTGACAGAGTCAATAAAATAAATGCTGCCAGGCAAAGTGAGCTGTGTGTCCATGGGAAGCCCACTGCACCAAGGCCTTCTGATGAAGGCACAGGTTCATCGTCAACATGACAGAAGTTCTATTCCTTATGCTTACAGCTTTCCAGAGAGTTTCAGCTCAGCGAGGGTGATCGTGCCGTTTTCCAGAAGAATTTCTCATTCTAAATTTTAGTGTGTTTTTTCTGACAGTTGAGGGAAAGGCAGAGGTAACAGGAAGGTGTTATTCAGTGAAAAGGCTTCTAATATATTTTTCCCACTTCAATTTTACCTGAGAACTTCCCCACTTCAGAACTTCAAATGGCCAGATGATGATCTGCAGATTTTTGTGCACAGGAACAAGGCAGGTTTAGGAAGTTCTTACATATTAATTAAGGACATCTGAACAGTCCTGCCAGACCCATAGTTATTTTGAAGTGTCCTGAGCAACAACCCGAGACTGAAGTTTTGACTAAGACAATAGTTCTAGGCCTGCCTATTAAGGGAAGTGCCTTCAAAACAAACTAATCTCTACAAAGGTTTGGGCCCAGTACTTTTGGAGATAATGATGCATATTTAGGAAAGGTAAGTCATAGCCTCAAATTCCCCTTGCTGTTCTCATCCTCTATAGATTGAGCATGTTTTAAAAGTTTCAATTATTTTAGCATCTTTTGGCACTTACTTCAAGCGCACACAATGCAGATCAAACTAAGTCAGCGCTGTGCTGTCCTGGACAGTGGACTGAGATAGCTACACGGATGAGACACAGCAAACACAAGGAAGGAGAGAGTTGACTGTCACAAGGCAGGGATTACCAGAAGTGAGACAAACCCACAAACACATAAGAAGAAAGAAAACACCAACATGAGAAAACTAAAGACTTGGGGTTTCAAATGGCGGTATTGGTGAACAAGAAGCTAAGTAAAGCCACCTCCTTTCAGTTCAGCTACAGGCACTACAGAGTGGTGTATTTGTTCAGGGTGGCTAAGATGAACTCTTCGATTCAGCGAGAAAAAGGAGCCCTCCCTGTGAGCCTGGTTGCTGCTTTCCTGACACTGCAGACTGACTGCCACCATGCAGGACAGGTCAATACTCGTTGTAACTAAATACTCTGACTTTCCTGCTTGCATTTTGAACTATGGTAACTTCAAAAGATTTGGGAAGAAGTATGCAGACAGGAGAAAACTGTTGAAAAAAAACAAGTGAGGAAGAGTAGAGCAGAGATAAGGGTAGGCACGTCTGCAAGTGATGTGACACTGGTCCCTCACACATCCTCTCCATGCTGCCCATCTCTAAAACAAAGGTGGGTCTGTAATACAAACCAGGGAAGTGCTGAAGATGACTATGCTACAGCCTGTGAAGCAATCAGATACTATGTGCATCAATCAGGTTTCCAATCTCAGTACGATATCTCAATGCTAAAGATTTCCTTTTCTAGCATTCTCCCAGGTGCTCTGAGACAAACTGGTTTACAAACTATTGCGCTTTGTGTTTAGCTTTATTTAGACTGGTTTAGCTATTGGAGCTGCAGTGAACAACAGAAATACTATCCGGCAACTGCAGCATGAATATTCCCAATTTTCCAGAAGATTCTTACCTGCCATGTTCACTCTCACTTTTACAGAGCACTCAAGAGATCCATACAAATGTCTGGATTAGCCTCTCAGATTAATAAACAGAGTTTAAAATAGCGGGAGGGTTTTCTTCCCCCATAACAAGTCACATTACCAGTTATTTTCTTACACAAGAAATTACGTCAATAACATCCTCCCCAAATGAACATCCCATGATTTTTTAAGAAGGCACAAATAAATTAGTGTACAAGAGATGTTATATTAAAACATACAGTGAAATCAACAATGCTCAAGGCTCTATCATGGCATTTTGTTCTTCATCGGTATTTACCTTATTATAGTTCTTATGTATTGCCCTGGAAATCAGCTTTGAAGTGGAATGATGAATAAATGAAGATTTATTATTACTATCCTTATTAGAGGGATTTTAAAGTCATTAGAGACCAACAAGACATAATAATCATATTATATTCAATCTTCTCTAGAACATCTCCTTTGATAGGCCTGCTAACTCAATTATTTAAATATATATTACAGCAAAAGGCAGCATGCCTTCTACAGTTTGGGATAAGATGGAAATTTTTATGTTTCTTTTTCAGTTAACCACAATTTGTTCTTACAGAATTCATGGGTTTCATGGTGGGTTTCTCGGTTTTAAACACTGGAGTTTCAAATTTACAGTGAACACATGGCTCAACGTGCCTGCTCAGTTGAAGAAAATATTAAAAGCTGGGGAGG
The DNA here is from genome assembly GCA_013400135.1 of Rhinoptilus africanus. Classification (NCBI taxonomy): domain Eukaryota; kingdom Metazoa; phylum Chordata; class Aves; order Charadriiformes; family Glareolidae; genus Rhinoptilus; species Rhinoptilus africanus. Next base: position 182,770 of record VXBO01004322.1, read on the forward strand.
AAATAAGGTACTGGAGTACAATCTTAACCTGCAGTGACTTTTAAAAGTAAAAAACAATAAATAAAGAAGCGATGAACTTTCAAATCTCTCAAACAGTCAACAGACTGGGCTTCAACCAACACCCCTAAGCAAAGATATAGACTGCCACTAATGCCCTTTCCATTACCTTCTTGCTCCTCATGAACCATCCAATTTCCCTGCCACTCACCTTGATCTTGTGCTGCCTAGTCATTCTGCAGTTAATTTTCGGTCCCTACAGGCTGCAGAGATACTCTGCTCTTGGCCACTGGCTGTGTGAGACACTCCTGTCCCTTCCCAGAAATAAGGAAGGAAACATTCAGCAGCCCTTGCCACCTGGAACTGGACAGGCAAACGCATGATGGAAGTGTTGCAGTGCTCTTTAACCTGCGTTGATCCTGGATCCTCCTCTATCTCTGGGAACTTATTCTGATAAGATTTATCATCCTAGCTGAGATCCTCTGTTCAAACCTAGCGTGACTACACCCTCTCCTTGCAGGGAGCTGATGATGACACCCTCTGATATAGCACTGACTTCCTCCTTCATGACTTAAGGAATAACTCTGCAGAATGTGTTACACGGAATTAATTTGGGACTAACATCACAGAAGTTTAACAGAAAATGAAGTGGGCAGAATACTCTGAGCTTTCAGATCTAGCTCCTAACAAACTATGCAATTGCCACCACAATTTCCAGTATGGAAGAAGGAGGATACTATTAAGAAGGATGATAAATATGATGCTAAGGTTTTCTTCTCTTGTTTTCATATTAAAAAATTGCGTTCAGGAACTATGCAAGGCACTAAGCACGCGGCTTCCTGCTTCTTGGCATCTAAGCATCCTGTTGATCATTTATGGGTCCCAAAAGGACAGCAGTAAAGCCAGGTACAGTCCAGCTCACCTTTCTCATACACCCAGCTCCTGGTCTAGAGGCTGTCCCTCAGCAGCAAAGGAAAAATGTGGCTTCTGTGCTCATTTTGGCTACCATTCAACAAATCAAGTCAAACTCCAACCCTTTGGTACAAAAGGATCAGTCATGGAAATGGATCTTTAGCAAGAACAAACTGCGTACCTAAACTAAAGTATGTGCCAGAAAGTGAGTAACAACAGGTAGTATTCCTGACATTGATAGGATTAACAGCCCTCAAATGGATCCCAGAATAGCTAAATGATACCGCTGACACCAGTCCAGCTCTATAAAGTGGGAGCCCTTTAAAATCCCTTCTGTCTTCTTGATCCTCTGCCTGCAGAAGTTACTTAAGGTTTCTTGTCACTAAAGTTATGATCTTTGGCCCACAGTATGCAGTTAAAAAAAAAAAAGCTAAGACACATATATTGCCAAAAATTGCACCCTCACTAAATACCAGCTAAAATATAAACTCAAATTCCTTCGAGAAACTAATTGAGCTTTTTGTTCATGAAAGCACTTAAAGCTTGTTTTAAATAGGCTGAACTCACAATTCCAAACCCAGCATCTCTCAGGTTAAGGAAGGAGCACGCACAGGAAAACAACCCCTCATCTACTCCTGAAGTCTGCTGAACAACTGCCTTCTCTTCAGATTACACCTCTAGGTATTCTTACTTTGGGATCCACTGTGAAAGCAAGCTAGCCCTCAGCAAGGCAGAAAAAGGGAAATATCATTGCTTTGAATTAAAGGGAGATATTTTCTGATGCTAGATGTGTCATTCCCACTACTACACAAACAACTGCTATGAAAACCACCAGAGAAGAGAACTTTGGCATACTCGGTAGCAATGCACCTATTTTAAGAATAACAGTACCAAGTTGGCTTATTCACAGCTGACAACTTCCAGATAGATATCTAGGCAGATCCAGAAACTTCATTTCTGAACAATCTTCCAGGTATTTCCTAACATTTTAAAAAATGAATTATGATTTAGATCATCATCTAAAAAAGCCTTAGAGTATACAAACTGGGGTGAGGGGTGGGGAATAATCATGAAGCTGACTACGCATTTTATCTCACTTTACCTTCCTGATGCACACGTGTCTGTGCCAAGACCTGGATCATCTGCCAGTCTCCCCATACAGTGAAACAGAATTTTTCCTCCCACATTCAGAGCTTCCCGGTACCACTGAACTCCTCACAGGTTATTTCTAGTTTTGTTGTATCTTCAAACCCTGATTGCTTCAGGATTTCAAAACTAATGTGTTATTACTTTACAGGACAACAGTATTGAGGAATTATTTTTCTTACTAAATTCTTAGGAAAAGAGTCAACTATTTTGGTACCTAATGATAAATATATAACAGAGACACACATATAAATTTGAGGGGGTTGTGCAACTTGCTGTCTTTGAACTATTCCAGAATGCGCAGAGTTAAAAGACAATGCAGTAGTTAGAATGTTCATTTTGTACTAAGGAGTGCAGCCTGACCTCTGTTTCAGCTGTCATGGTACCGTCCCTTAGAGGGGTCAACTGCACTATCATCATGGTTTATTTTAATACGCATTTTCCTTTATATTTTGTGAAAGGTTAAGGCTTCCAAATATACTTTCCATAATGTTGGAGAAACATGAAAACCTGCAACGCTTACCACCAAACACATCTCCGTTCTGGTAGTTTTTCCCCTTCTGAGTTTCCTCTTCGTTTTGAACAGTAGAAACATGCTTGGCGGAGGCACAGCCCATAGCTTCATTCAGACAGCTCCAGCTGGACCGAACCACAAATCATGTCTAGAGACACACGCTCATTGTTTGAAAAATAATCCACCTTCCCGCCTGGTTGTCAAGATGCTTTCACCTAAAGACGTCAAAAGAGAAAGAAAAATATTGACAAAAGGCAACCTCTAAATGTAGAGCTTCAAGAAGATAAATAATAGGGTTTTTGAAGAGAAGTGCAAGAGCACAGGCTGTCTCCATCACCTTAGGCTGTTAAAACCATATTCAATAAACATCTGATATAGGTAGATCCTGATACAGGTAGACCCATCCTGCCTGAACAATTCAAATGTCACATAAAACAAAAGGGGGAAGAAAAAGCTAGTTTATAGCTTTATATTTTACATTTTTTTAAAATAATATATATTTTTTTAAAAAAAATAATTAAAACCATGAACTGTTTAATGACCACATGGTTCCATACTCAACAAAACCAATTTCAAAGTTGGATAAAATGACCTGGCTTGCCTTTCCACTAGTCAGACCTTTGGAAAGAGGAGAAAGACCTAGAGGAAAATGAGAACCACCCCTTTTTGCTGAGTTGTTTAGTTCAGCTATAGCATAGGACCATACACACAATTTCTTAACTCATTACTTCTGGGTATTTACTTAAAAAGACATGGCTCATCTTACTCCATGCTGACTACAAGAACTTTATCTGTAACAGTAGATGGGTGCTCTTACCTAGGATATAGCAGCATTCATCCCATCAGAAATGTATAACCCCAAATAAAGTCTTTGGAGTTTTATTTACACTGCCACGCATCATAAATACCCATACACTCATTTTTTTGTAAACTATATTAGTAGTTTTTAAGTTTTCACAAGGCAGTGAAGGTTGAAGCTGACAATTCATGTCCACGTGCGTCCAAAGAGCGTGACAGCTGGCATTAAGGTGACAGGTCTTTGTCTCACTGTTGGGGTAGGAAATGAGGACCTGTAAGGATTTCAAGCATCCAGCAGGCTGTGCTTGCTCAGGAGGTAGGTCAAGACACACAGAGGTGTTGGAGATCGAGGAGAAACAGCAGACTGGGAAGGGAAACTGGACTGCAAATTACATGTGTGTCTACTACTATTCTTAAAGGATGCAAATTTGCTTTAAGCCAATAGCTTTTAACAGCTGAGACAAACGAGGGAGGAAAAACGATTTAAGTTTTTCACCACAGAGTCCCTGTTTCAGATTTCGGATAAAAGCAGGAGCCTGAAGGTAAGCAGACTCTGAAAACAGTAACTTTGATTTCTGATTTAAAATATAACTAGTTCTATTATGCCAGGGAAAAGGATGTGGCCAGCTGTGGTGCAAAGAGCACAGGGAGAGAGGATGTAAGCCCAGAGAAGAGGAGGAGGTGTGTAAGCAGGACAGCACCCAGGCTGTACCCCAAACCCATCATCTCTGTCACAGAACAGCAGAGCTGTGCTCATAGAAGCACCTGGTGAAGGAATTATGCTGTTGCCATATTCAACTATTTTTCCTCTTTCTTTTTCTGTCTCTCAGCATGGACCATTTACAAAAGAGATGCTTAGCAATAAAAAACAAATTTATTTCGTACCACAGCAGTGGGCTGGGTTTTGGAAGAGGGTTTTTTGTGAAGCTTTATATGCAGCCAACATGCACCAAAGCAAATTGCAAAATACTTAATTGTTGATTAGCACCCAAGAGGGTGATAGCCCTGTCACCCAGGACGAGTGAGCTGCAGAAGCAACCAGGAGCAAAGAGATGCTGAACACAAATGCAAAAGAATAAAGGTTTGGGGAGGGAAGGAAAAAAATATCCACAGTGAAATCTCTCCCGCAGTATCTTGGTAACATGCACCAACCTTACTGAAAATACGGTCATGTTGCAAGACACGCTGTGATTAAAGGCAACAAATGGGAATACAAGAACTGGAAGTTTTACCTTTTACATTAAAGAACAGTAATCACAGCCGTATCCGAAAAAACCCCTACACAACTAATACTTGGAATATGAAGGCAATTTCTCCTGGTGCCAGTAAATCGGGCTGAAAAAGCTTCTCCAAAATGACCGCCAAGGTATGTCCAACACACATTTCCAGGCACATTTCTTGGACTACTGTAAACATAGTGCAGTGAGACTGACAACACTGCGACACAGACAACTAACACAACCCAGAATTAGCAGAGAATTAAAAAACAAAACACAAAAAAAATGAGAGAGAAAAGCAGCATTAATTTCACAAGAGATGAAATCTGAGCTACACGGCACCGTGATGCTCTCCAGCCTTACGCTGCCCCCAGCCTCAGGGAATCCTCTCTTGCCCGAGTACTGAAGCCCACAGCGAGGAGGTCTGGGTATCGCTCAGAAACGAGGTGCTGGTCCCCATTCACTGGGATGCCTGCAGAGGGTTTTAAGGACGTGAAACACAGTACTTCGAATGGCAGCAGAATAACGCATCCATTCTGCCTCCTCCCCCACTTTTCCACAAATATAATTTTCCCTTTTGTCTTCCTGAGCATTTTGGGGGCCATACAGATTTTTTGAAGCCAAAAATAAAAAGAATAAGAAAACCTCAAACCATTTGCAGTTCATGTTCACCACCCACCACCATTAATTATCAAGATTCGAGAGGCAATTTACAAGCTCCAATCTGCAAAACGCTAGTGAGAAAAATCTTTCAGGCAGATCAAAAGTGTCTACACCACCCCCAAATTAAATGCAGCAGGTTTAAGATTAACATCTTATGTGCGGGTCAAGAGAAGAATACAGACTCTCAGATGCTGTCCTTTGTACCCCAAGTTTCTTCTGAGCTATAAAAAAGGGGAGGTCAAGTCTTAGAACAGAAGATTGACATTGGAAACTTTAAGCAATTCCTTTTTTTAAATTATTTTTTGAAGCATGCCTATATTGTGCTTTTTCTTTTACCAGCTCTTTCAGCACTTCATTAATCCTCTCGTCATCTCCTCACCTCTTACTTCTGATGGTCATGTACGAGGCTGTATCCCTGACAAAACACATTTTGCTTCTACAGCTGAAAACCAAACGCTGAATAGGGAATGGAGGATCTCCAGTGTTTTACAACAAATGTATGTCAGTTCTTCTACTACCACAGGTATATTTGTTTTCACCTTTATTGCACTGAGATAACCAATCTTTCATCTTCTTCAAGATGCAGATACATCTAAAAGTTTCCTTCTGTGTTGACCACACAGGAAACCAGGTTAAAATTTCACAAGAGATTAAAGCAATAAGCTTTGTGCAACCATGAAAAAACCTGAACTACAAAGAAAAATCACTCTGGCTTTCCCTATAATACAACCTAGCCTAGGCAGAACCCAAGGATCTACCTTACTGCTATTAATTACACTTATTTCCTATAAGAAATAGGCCTGTTTGATTTCCATTTTATTATTTTTTGCCCAAAAGAAGAAAGCAGCAATGTCTTCTAAATTTGCCCTCCATGAGGATCACTGGAAGTTGGCACCTGGGAGCCCCCCACTGTGATATCCTTCTTCCTTAGCTACCCTCCTCCTCCTCTGCCAGAAAAGGTGGCTTTTTTTAAAATCTCATAATCACAGAATACCAGGTCAGAAGGGACCTCCAGGATCATCTGGTCCAACCTTCCTTGGTAAAAGCCCAGTCTAGACAAGATGGCCCAGCACTCTGCCCAGCTGAATCTTGAAAGTGTCCCATGTTGGGGAATTCACCACTTCCCTAGGGAGATTATTCCAATGGCTGATTGTGTCCATTATGAAAAAAATTCCTCTTGTGTCCAATTAAAATGTCCCCTGGAGTAACTTGTACTTATTATCCCTTGTCTTTTCCATGTGATTCCTTGTAAAAAGGGAGTCTCCATCTTCTTTGTAGCCACTCATTAAATACTGGAACATGGCGATAAGGTCTCCCTTAAGCCTTCTTTTCTCAAGGCTGAACAAACCCAATTCTCTCAGCCTTTCCTCACAGGGCAGGCTTCCCCGTCCTTGGACCATCTTCTTGGTCCCTACTCTGGAACCTCTCCAGTCTGTCCACATCTTTTTTGTGTAGCAGGGATGAAAACTGAACACAGTATTCCAGGTGTGGCCTGACCAGCGCTGAGTAGAGTGGGATAATGATGAGTCTACAATTTCCCTGATGCTCCTTTAACCCCTTCTTGTAGATGGGGGTGACATTAGACTTCTTCCAGTCTTCTGGGACATCCTCCGCTCTCCATGACTTCTCAAAGATTGTGGAGATGGCCTCGCACTAGCCATCTCTCAACACCCTCGGGTGGATATCATTAGGACCCATCGATTCATAGGGGTCAAGCTCCTGTAATAGTTCGCACACCACCAACACTTCCTTCACTACCAACCACTTCACTTGCTTCAAGCTTTTGGGTTTAGTTTTTGGTTTTTCATTTTTTCAACTGCCAAAAGGCATTTTTGAGCCAAAAAGAGAGAACTTTTGCCTTTGAAGTGCAACAATGGCCTAAGGGAGGAGAGGAAAAAAAAATTTTTTAAAAAAAATGCATATATATGTATCACATAGGCTCTCTTTCTCCTTCAGATTATTCTAACCAGCATAGCTGGTGAACAGCACAGTTATATTGAAAATTAACCCACTGACTTGCTAAATGAACAGGGCAAGATTACAGCAGGATGAGACTTACAAACACTCTGGATTAACACCATACGGTGGCAGAAGGGGAAAAAGAAAAGTCAAAGTGAGGGGTGATGCTCTGTTCTTTGGACTCATAGGCAGAACACACTCCCCTCTGCCTGTTGATAGTAACAGCCATGAAATTAAGTATTTTTTCCCCTTCTATGAATTGCTTGTCTCCGTGATGCAAAATTTCTGTGTTTATTACCACATTTCAGCATGCTATTGGAAACACACTGTTCTGGCCAGCTGGGCGAATGCAGCAGTAATCTCAGTGCAAGGAAAAATAATGAGTGCAGTGCTGTAAAATCAATAATGCACAAGGAAACACAGAGAAAGCGCACGACGGTTTTACGGCATTTTACTCAAGCTGCACTAAAAATACCTCCGACAAATTAAACTAGCCCAGTTACCCAGTCAGACGGTGGAACTGCCATTGGCATCAGCAGAAAGCGTATTTTAAGCACTCACTTTTCAAAGAGCAAATAAGAACACCGCAATTTGACAGCTAAAGAGAGCTGACAGAAAAACCGCAGAAGCTCATATACCTAGTTTTTCCCAGCAGGGAGGGCCTGGTTTGAATTAATACACTGTAATTCATATCATCAGGTCATTTGTTCTATTACAGGACAGACTTTGTCCCACTGAGGCTTATCTTACCTTTTTTATCAGAAAAATTAGCCCCCTCTTTTCTTTTGTTTGCAAGCTGCATTTCTGCTGACTCAATACACGTTTTTGATGTATTAAACTAACAAGTGATTTCCAACAGAATAGCTCTCAACAGCAACACAATACTCCTAGGGAGCATTTTCTCCTTACTCAGTCTCAGAAGGAGAAATACCACCAGTGAGTCCCTGGGAAGAGATTTCACAGGTTGCACAGTAAAATACAAATGGGGAAGGGGAATAACGTTGCCATCTTCTTCTTAATTCACACAGGGTGGAATTAAAGTAACCCTAGTGTGAGAGGCCCAGCAACCCAGAAGTACAATATGTCAGTCACAGGACCTAATATTTTTGCCGTTTCCAAAGAAAATTAACTAAATTCTGTTCTGTGGTGGTTTTTTTTAAACTTCAAATACTTTAGGGGTAGTGATAGGAAGATTACCACCACCGTTACAGAATGCAGTTCTAGCATCTAATTTTTTTTTTTCCCTTTTTCTCGGAGAATGAATAGACAAAACACTGAAGATATACGAGATTTTACAAGACTATGGGCTGGCAGTACTATAGGTTGGGTTTTTTCTTGCACACAGAGGAAAAACGCATTAGAGATGGTAAGTTTCTGGTGAGAAAGCAAAATTTTCTTACAATGTATTTCACCTGCAAAGCCTCTTTCAAACCAGTACTGCTGCCACAGCTTCTCCTCACCATAGCGGGTGGTGCTACTTAACCCAAATTTCCAAAGAATCAGGACATTTCTCCTATATACTTTCCCATTGCAGAAAAATGAATACTTCTCATTAAAAATAATATTACATGATAATAAGCTGAGAACACCTTAAATTTTTCCTGCTTCTATATAAGGGATCGCTATAGCTGTTACAAGGACATGACAGAGTTGCAGTAGAGATTTCCACAATGCACACAAAATGTTCGGATGTGTGTTTGCTGTCGAACACTTCTCAGAGCTGGTGGATCACTACTGTATCTCAGTCTGTTGCCTAGTACTCCTCTTTTGAGTCACAGTCAGTACTAGATGATTGAAAAGCCAACAGAAACCAGCATGAGGGATATGATTAAAGGCAACAAGACCCTTTCCAGTGACTTCAGGCAGCTTGAGGTCACTTCCTAAAACTCAAATTTCATGGAAGAAAGATTGTTTTATGATTTATTTTCAAAGGGATCTGGAAGTGCAGTGCTGGTGACCACAGCTGAGCCAGGCACACTGGTGTGATGGGAGATACTAGGCAGGACTACAGAAAAGCCAGGTTCAATTCTCATTAGTACATGACTTTCCTGTATATCTAAGCATAATCTCCAGCACTTACCGTAATGGGTACGGTGCCCAAGTACCTCTAAAGTATAAAGAAAACCAACAATAAGCTCTCCTATTTAATTTTATTTCTGTCTTCATGGTTTAAGAGGAAGATACGGTTTACTGAGCAAGAGAGAGTAAAAGGCCCTGAGGTACAGCAACAGTGATTTATACAATATTTTGTACACGTCTAAGTATGGCTCTGAGCATCATCTCCTTTTTGATAACTCACTTCCCCTTGCTTTGCCTTACTATAAATAAAGACGCAACCATTACACCTAGCTGGTCAGCCCCATCATGAAGAATTAGACTAAGATAAAATTACGTAGTAGCTGTAGCTGTGCCATCAACAAAACTTTTTGCTTTGGAGGAAAACCTTGAGAGATAATTACCACACTGTGAAAAAGCAGCTTCATCCTCCTGAATTCCTCCTGCCCTCTTCCCACCAGTGATGAGGAATGCACTTCCAGATGTAAACACTGACTTTGGCCTGGAGCTGAACTCTTTTTATGATAGCCCCTCTCAGAAAAACAGCAGCTCAACAAGTCTCTCCTAAGATGTGAAACACATACATCTTTATTTCAACTGTAAAAGCATCAAGTGTCTAACACCACACACAGGTGGTATTAGAGTTGGACTTTTAGACTCAGAGGTCCAATTTTTATTCTTTGTTCTTACACACTTTCATGTCCTTTCCAAACTACTTCTTAGCCTTTCTTATGTGCCACCATGTTGGTGGAAATAATCACACAGAGATGGGTCTGCCTGATGCTTCCAGCTGTGCGAGATGCAACCTCTCCACTCCACGTAGCGATAATGAGCATCTTTCAAAACTTAGTAAAAGCACCTTCTGCATCATTGTATCACAAATCTGGCACCACCACGGTCCCCAGGAAAGGGATCTATAGACTCCCTGAGAGCCAGCGTGCACGCAGGAGTCTCTGTCCCTGCTCTTCAGCCCACCCAACCTCAGTGCCATGCACCCCCAGCGGTGGTGTCAGTGCAAAGTGATGCTGGAAGAGCAGAGATGAATTCTTCTTCTCCAATGTCGGGGTGCAGCATCTCCTGTTACAGCAAAACTCCTTTCAGACCTATGACTGAAAGCGCACCGAAAGCATCGGTGGCACACCACCTGGCTCCACTGGGCAGGAGAGAGAAAGAGGAGCGTGGCTGACATATCCCCCACTACTGCAGCGAGAAGGCAGCAAAACCGCCCCATTGCAGGGAGGATTGAGGCAGGATGTATTGGAACAAGACTGGTCTATACAAGATGAAATAGTGGCACTGAGACTGATGATTTAGTCTCCTGTGACCAAGTACATTTAACCCCCATATGTATTTCCACTGTACTCCATACCTAAAAATAACTGGGGCACCTATGGCCAAAACAACCCAAAGCTAAATAAAAATTACAGGAGTAACTGTTTGACCTCCAAGGTTTGTTTTGTATGCCATGGAAAAAGCAGGGTGTCCTAGACACTGAGATTTGGAAATGTCTCAGTATCTTACCCAGTCAACGAGACAAGTGGTGTTGGACGGAACCACTGATTATTGAATACGTGAGGTGCACAGCGACAATCAGGTGGCATGAAGGCCTTCCAAACAAGCCAGGCAAATGTCTGTCAGTGCTGGAGCATCCTCTCAAATACATCATCAAACACATCTTAACAGAAAAGGGCAACTTTCATACTTCTATGCAGTCTTGTTTCAGACAAAGTGAAAAAATAGCTCCTTAGGGTTTTTTTTTTTAGGCAAAAGGATTCTTAATGCAATTAGCTGTAATTCCAGGTTTTCAAGGTCTTATCCCACTGATCTATCCTAACAGCTCTACAATAAAAAGCCTCCCAATCAGTTGTTCCCTAGCAAATCCTTAAAAAAGTACAAAAATGAGATCACAGACCCTACCATCTCCCCGTGTCTCCAGCTGCATCAGTGAACGAATGATGACCAGAAATCCAGCTACAATTAATTAATTTAACTCCCCAAACAATAGCCTCCAAACATACAGCATGGGGTTATCCCACCTCACCTTGGGAAACTCCTTTCAGTCCCTCTAGCCTCGCCCAAACATATGCTCTCCAGCTACGCTGTGTGCTCCCAGGAGACATTTCCTGGAGACCTCTCCTTGCTCCCTAGCAAGCTTGTCCAAGCAGCAAGTTTGGCCAAATTCATTACAGCAGAGGAAGAAGGGAGCAGCTGCAAGCTGGAAGGGGGTCGCTGGATGTCTCTGCAGTAACACAGAGCCCAGGATCTGCCCCTCGGGTTGCATCCAAGACATTCCTCATCCAAAGAGCTGTGGCAGGAGCTACTTCATGTGCCACTTCGGTTGAAATTAAAACAAAACAACTCAGCTATGCAGAAGCCAAGGGGGTGAGATGCTGGGGAACTGCTGCTAATGTGTCAGCAAGGAAGCATTTGCCATATGCACCTTTGCTGTTTCTGTGCAATTAAAGCACAAAACAATTTAAAGGGGCCTCCTTTTTTTGGAGACAAGCTAGAGGAAGAAGAAATCTTTCTTTACTAACCCAATAACACTTAAAATGACAGAATAAAAGCAGAGATGCTGCTCAAAACCACAGGAGGTGGCTCGTCCAGGCCAGTGAGGAGTAACCCCAGCACAGGCACCCATTCCCATGCACAGCTGCCTCCACTGTGGGAGAAACGACAACTACAATCTAGCTAAAAATCACCAGTTTAAAATCAATGATAAAAGCTAACAAAGCAGCTCATTTCAGTCTTAGCTTTTGTGAACAATGGTACAGGGTGCAGAATTTCTACTGGGGATTTTTTTCACGCAGTCAGGACATTTCCCAACCGTAGTCCTACGTAGATAGCACAAACAGGAATGAAAAGGATGCACACTGCTACCCTCATTTCCAAAATTTCACTACTGACTGCTCCCTCCTGCTTAGCAGGGTTACTCCTCAGGATCAAGGAGAAAACAGGACTTTTTTGTTGCTGAAGGCCTCAGTGGTATATTTTGATGTGAGAGCCCTATGTAATACCCTATGGCACAGGTGATGTCCCAGAAACCAGAGCTGGGAGGGCAGCTGAGGAAGCAGGCTCTGCCCAGGAGTGAGAGCGCTTTTGAAACTGCCGGCCAAGAACAGGCAGCTGAAAAAACACAGATGAGAGAAGAGTCAGGCTATGAGAAAGAAAAGCAATGTGTTACCGCTCCTGTAAAACCTGTTGTGATCCATCCCCTTCTTTGATCCATCTCCCCATCCAGCGCTTCAGCATGGGTGCTTCTGGACATCATCATCTCTAGGCCTGACCTGCACTGACCTACCATCAGAGCATTTGTTACCTGCTTCAGCACAAACGTCAGCCAGCTGAGCAAGAGCTCCAACTCCTAGTCCATGTCTGCAGAGGTTACTGCTCCCACCGGCCTGTGTCGTCGCCTCTTTAAGGGATGCTGCTCCCAGTACAGTGAGAGAACTTCTGCCACTCCAGCCAGGACATCAAGGTCATGTAAGTCTGTGTCCCCCACTCCTCTTTGCAAGTCCCTGAATTCAAAGCTATTTGCAGTTCATTCAATCAAGACTGAAAAGTGACTGACCCAGCTGCTGTCCAAAAATGCAGCCAGCCATTTGGATGAACCATTCACCCGGTTCATCCAAAGCTGGTTTGAAAGCACTTTTGCAGATCAAGTATCGCAGCTCTCCAGGGCAGCAGATCTTTAGTGCAGCGCCAATGCATGCAAACGCCACACCAGCGACTCTTGCATGCATGGCGTGGACTTCTGTGGTTGCAGAAGGCATTAAAAAATAGTAAGTTGTCTTTGCAAAGCATGCACATGCCTTCATGTCTCTTGAGGAATAGTGGAGATTATAAAGTAATCAGTGCTGCTCACCACCAAAAACTGGAAAAGGAACTGACTTGAGGATCAGGAACCATCCAAAAATATTCTAAGTACTTACTGCTCTCAACTCCCTCCACACAGCAGATGGAACATAACTCATCCAGGGAGAAGCAAGGGGTCATACACCAGTCTAGCCGCGAGACCATGAAGTTTCTAAAGTCAGGGAGATGAATTGCTACCTTGAGGTCCTGCAGTTGTGAAAGGTGCATAACTGAGCCCAAACAAGCTGGAGGAAATAATCCTGAAAGAAAACAGCACGTGAAGCGTTCTCCCACGCCCCCTCACAGCCGCCTGGCCACACACTTGAGCTCTCACTGTGATTTTTCTGCCAAACCTTTACATGAATAGAAAGGGGGAACTAAACCAACTGAAAACAGGAGGCAAAGCAAGGAGAGAAATCCATACAGAACAGGGGAAAAAATAAAAATAATCCTGACATTCTGCTCAACTGTAGGAGCAGAGAAGAAATGTGTAATAAATAATGGAAAAATGGGTCCAAATACCACCAAATGCCATAAATAGTAACTGAAGCATAATAGAAACGTTTTTAAGAATTGTGCCACCGGAACAATACAAATGGCTATGAGATTGCAAACCTTGTGGATAACCCATGACAAAATATGCCAGTGCAGACATCCAAAAATGCTAAAGTTCTGCAGATGCTCACACAGGAAAAGAAAACGGATGGGAAGAAAAGTTAATGCAACATTGTTCAATTTGCAAGAGTGGAACAAAATAATTTGGGTCCCCCGAAGAAAAAATAAATATGGATTACAAGAGATTGAGAAGACGTATAAAAGCAAGAAGGACGCGAGTACATATGCTGTTTGGCCGGCTTTGAGGAGGGGCTGAGCAGGTAATGGCTCTGAGGATGTCAATGCAACACCTAGGCTGGCTCTCCGCTGGTCCATACTGGGCCTCTCATTCATATCCAAGGGCAGAGGACAACAACCACAGACGTGCAAATTTCACCCACTGCACCATTTTTGTCATCTTGAGACCAGAAAGACAAACCTGATGGAAAAGTATTTTCCAATTTCTTCTACTATGCTCCGAGTAGGTCTCCTTTCCCACAGGGATGAATTGAGCTGGCCCTTCAGGAGCTATTTCTATAGAATCATAGAATGGTTTGGGTTGGAAGGGACCTTAAAGAGAATTTCTAAGTAGCACACAAAAGTCCCATCCAGCTCAATAATCTTGGCTTTCCCTTTTGCAATGCTAAAAGAATAAATAAAATAAAACTTTGTTGTTGTTGTTAAACAATGTGACTGCACCGTAGGGCAGTGCAGCTGTCTGGTCCCAAGTATGAGGCAGTGCCGTGGAAGGTCTGCACAGACTGTGCACCTCCCTCTCAAGCCCATGAATGTGGATGGTGAAGGCTGAGCGAGGAGCCTGTACCTGGAAGTTGGTTTAATGTTATTTGTAAGAAAAAACATATAACCAAGTGCAGCTCCCTAGAACAGCATTTAACTCAAAACAGCATAACTAAATGCTGGCGTCATTTATAGCACCTGTAAATCACACATTGCCAGACAACTGATAAACAGTCTCAGGAAAATCAGCTTCCAGAGCCACATGCACCAAAACACCGTAAATCCTTCAGTCAGTATTACTGTATTTTTCCATCCCCATGTTATATGCAAATTCTGCGCAATTGAATTACAATACTGTAGCTGAGCACTTACCAATTATATTTTAAACAGACTATTTAAAGGTGCCTACATCCCACTGCAAAAAACGTCATTAGGACAGCGAGAGTGGAAAAGCATCAACCTCAGAAGCTAAGAACAGGATTCTTCTTCTCTTTACCTTGTTTCTTTTTGATCACTTTTTTTATAATTAAAAAAATTACATGACAAATAGCCACTGTTTTGTCATTTACAGTGAGCCATTTAATACATATGTCAGTGCTCATAAATAAACTGTACTGCATCGAGGTGAAGTTCATATCTTTGAAACTCCAAAGATTAAATCCAGAATACCAATGGGAGAGCTTGAATCTAAAGAAGAGCAAGGACAGAGATGGTATTTCTGGTTCGTCAAGGCTTTGTGTGGAACAGTGTGGAGAGAAGAGCCGTTCTGCGTGAAAGGCATCACCAGCTGCAGCACGATAAAGTACCAGCACCAACACGGAGAATTCTCTTAGTGACTGACAGCTGTTCAGACAAGCAACAAGTTTTAAAAAGTGCTGAAATAAAACCTAAAAATTGCCAGGTTTTCTTTTTTTTTCCTTCCCCTCCTCTTGCTAAAAGTCTAAGTGCTTAAGTTTCAAAATATGCTGTAAAGCTTAAAACCAAAAACATTTTTAAAAATTTTTTTAAAAATCAGGATATTCTGCCTGGAAATCATTTCACTTTCCTTTCTGTGCCACAACGTAACACTCCCTCATCATGTTGTTTTGCTGTGCTATAAAACCTGAGGGTTTCCTATTGATGACACTGCTACAGAAGTGTCATAAATAGGAAGACAGCCCTGGAAGAGGTTTTTCAATAGGCCGGGTCCCCGCAGCGCTGCGGTGCAGGGACCAAAAGCAAACACACTTTATCTGCAGCTGGAGAGGAAAGCATGGTTTGAAACCTGTTGGTTTGAAACCTGCCGTACAAGCTCAGTAGGAAAGCATGCAGCCCAAGCGGCAATTTTGATAAGGAATTAGGGGAAATCAACTTTGTGTTACCAATGCCATCCTGCCTCCTCGCAGCAGTATTATGGGAATTGTCGACTGCTTGCCAGGACAGAAGAGCCCCTCTCAAATCCCAAAAAAAAACAGGGAAGGAAAGAAACCGCTTGGCAATAAGGGGAGAAGGGAAGAAGTTGCTTAGCAACTCTCATTCTGACTGGCCAGTTGGGTGAAAGAAGTTAAAAGTATAAGGGTGAAGGAATTAAGCAGAGAAACTTTGTCTTCTACAAGGTCCTCGGCTATTGTGAATCACATTGCTCGGACGACTTTTGTAGGGCTAAGTCAGCCTGTGCCAGGTACGACTTTTGTAGGGCTAAGTCAGCCTGTGCCAGGTATGAACATAAATAACAAAAATAACAGGTATCAACAGCTACCGAAGGAAGGAATAAAGCTGCAAAAAACCCTCTATCACCTTCAGGCTCTATATTGAAGGCACACAAAGCAGACACTTGCATTTCATTACCCAGATCCCAACAACTTCCCCCAAGCATCCCAAAAAGAGAGTTTCTGACAAAGCACCAGAGACCAAACTTTAAATACAGCAAAATCAGATGCAAAAACAGGAAGAGCAATTCCTTAGGCACTTGCCAGCAAGCACGCACAGACGCTACCAGCTGGAATGGAAGCTATAACACTTTCAGATTGCTTTTTCCTCTCTTTTTCAGGAATAAAAAGATCTTATACAGTGCTTTGAATTCAAAGGACAAATGATAAGGTTAGGCTAAAATGTGATGGAAGGAATGATGTGGACACTCACACAGACACGGGTTTAAACCTGGGCTTACCAATGGCTTCACTCTGGGCAACACACTGCCCTGATGCGCACGAAGCCCCAAAGACAGACTCAATAAAACAAGGGAGTGACTTGATGCAAACAAGCATTTTTGTAGATATACCATTTTAAAAAATAAAAAAATAGATTTTTGCTGTTATTTGACACAGAAAATCAATCTGCATATGACCAGTGCATTTCATCCTGTAATGTAACTGCTAAAGGTGTAATGGAACATTAATCTTCATTTAAGGCTGCTTAAGTGCCTTGTTAGGAAAAAAAATAATGTGATTTTATGAAAGCTAAAGTACAGACTCAGAGAAGGACATTAATGGTCTCTTATCTGTGTATAACAACCAGCCCTGGTATTCCAGAGCACAGCAGACTTTCTCAGAAGGAAGGGAGCAGGTAATCCGATTTTTACATGATAAAATGCACTGCTTTTGTATTTTCACCATGGCACTCAGCTTTCCTCAGTGTTTGGCAATCTCCCCCCCACCCCGAGCCCCAAGGATTTCCCCCCTTTGCAAGCGGCCAGTCATGCTGGCAGAATACCAATGACATGGGATGGCACAGCTGGGAACTAAAAGAGTGGCTACAAAGCAGACCGGCAGATTGCAGGCAGGAACCTCACTTTCAGCAGGAACAAATTCCTTTTATTTTAGCCAATGGAATGGAATACATAAAATAAACACACTGCCCTGATTGCTCCTCACCCACTGCACAGCTGATAGCTAATGTGTATATTAGGGGCAGTGCTTGAGGTGTAGCATGCCCATGACATTTTCCTACTCCCTCATCTGCAAGAACACTAAATGTTTGATTTACTCAAAACATTCCATTTTTCCATCTGAGCCTACTAGAGGGAGGAGTGGGAAATGCCCTGGAATGATCCTGAAAATTACAGATCGATCAGTTTTACAAGTTGTTTGAAATCGGAATTAACGATAGTGTTCTTAAAAACAACGAGAGAAACATATTAAATCAAACAAATTTAACCTGGCTTCAGTCACAGAAGTCAATGTGCTCGCTTTCTTTGGATAAAGAAAATGTCACTGTCCTTGAAATGTTTAAAAGCCAGCGATGGCATCTTGGAGGGACTTTACTGCAGAACCCTGGTAAGTGGTTAGAAACTTGGAAAGAACCTTAGAAAGTCCCCTGCTCTGCCACAGGGAGAAGTGGGAACAGAAGAAGAGGGGGACCTTCCCAAGGGCAAGTTTACTCTCAAAAGGCTTCTCCGGATGTCAGCACAAGGAAACAACTCCTCCAGGATTGCTCCAGAGCAAGAGCCCAACGCAGGAGAGCCAAGTGGTCCTAAGCCTGCCTGCCTGCCTTTGGTCCTCATTAATTCCCCTCCAGTCATGTAGTAATAAACTTCAATACTGAAAAAAAGCCCCAAAACAAAAAACCAAACCCCCACCATCAGTATTCTTCATTAAATACAGAGATGGGCTAAATCATCTCTCCAGAAAAGAGTGGCCAGGGAAGAGCTACATATGATGGGTGCCACTAAATTGTGCAAATTAATCAAGACTAGAGAAAACTGCAGAATCCCAAGGGGCCAGAGAAAAGCCAGACAATTAAGCTGCCTGAGAGCAGAATAAACTTATCTTGACAAGCACAAGGTAACACAGATTACAAAGAATAATGTACAGCTGTGACGCAGGCTTTACTGTAGACAGCTCAATGACAATGTATCGTTGGGATTCTGAAACCACTGTAAAAACGTGACAGAAAATAACACGTAAAGGTACACCAGCAGCATACTGTTTTATTTCTTGTCTTCATTTCATTATTTACCATAGGAAGTTCTGCATGCTGAATTTAAAAAAACCAACGCACAACAACAAACATTAAATCAAAACAACAAAAAGATTCTTTTGCATTGATTTATATAGCAAGATGAGATATAACAGAGACTCAATTTTTCTTTTGGTAGGATTGTATCTCACAATCCTCCTTGCACACACACGTTGTTTATACACGTGAACAGTCAACTGGCCTTACTACCAGAAGGCTTCACCCTGATACACCGTAATTCTGCAGAACTCTCACCATTTCTAAAAAACCCTCTTGAAGGCATAGCACCATTTCATAGCAAGTTTTAGTCAGTGGAAAACGCTTGGACAAGCTGTCATTATGTGACATAATAACATGCAAGACAGTTCTCACATATGATGCCTGTCTCATACAATCTCTGATGACAAACCCACGAGTGCCGTGCTGCTGCACGCTCTGAGTAGACCCATGAGCTGCAACTCCTCTTCCCCAGTTTCCAGAGACCAGGGTATCTTGCTTAGCAAGATTAATCTTTCATGCCTAGCATCAGAGACTCCATATGCACATTCAGACGCATTCTGTAAGAGGGAAGAATTTGTATTCTTCAACAATAATGCAGTCAGCGTATGCTACCAGACAGCTCCTTGCTAACATTCCTTCATTAAGTCATCAACTCAATGCTAAGATTCCCACTCCATGAGCTGCCCTGTCAATACATGTTTCCTCTGTAAATAGGCATCGTGTTTTGGATGAGGAGGCTCAATCAAAATAACAGAGCAAGACCAAATGAAAACCAATCCTGAATCCTATGTGTTTACTCCCATTTCCCTAGACTGAAGCCAATATATTCTTCCCTCCTTGGATCACCTTTGGTTGCTCCCACACACCTAGCCCATACATTTTCACTTATCTCATGGTAAGATTTAACTGAATTTCCTATTTTCAAGGAGTATTTTGGACCAGCTTTTTAGCCTAGAAAAACTCTGGAGTAAAACTCTAGACCAGCTTCCTTTTTTTTTTTTCCCCCCTTAGGCGTTTTATGAAAGTTCATTTGATGTTTCCTAAGAAGTACCGGCTGCTAGAGGTAACAGCCCAGCCACCTCCAGTTTCCCTAGACACCACCATGCTTGGTTCAGAGAGAGAAATCTGTATCTTCCAACTCCCCAGGGAAAACTTGGGAAATGTTGTACAAGCTATGAACAGCAACTGAGCAGAAGCTGTGCTAGAGACTACCAGGCTCCACAGCACGGGCTGCAACACTGTGGCTCCTGAGCTGTCTTCTCAGGCACCTCTGAACATCTGTGTGCGTCCTCCTCTATACCCTTCCCTTCGACATGAAAACGTTACAGAAGTTTGTGTGTGTGCATGTATGTACGTGTGTATATATTATATATATATTAAATACGCTTGTACCGACACATGTATGTATCTATCTCCTATAGAACCAAATGAAATATTTAGAAGGCACAAATACACAAATCTTTGTATTTCAAAAACAAGACTCCTAAAAAACACCCGTCCTTACCTCATTTCCTCCTCCCGTGGTGCCAGACTCTCACAGTTCAAACAGATTTAACAACACTGTGCTACAGCTTCTGCTGGGTGGTTTCGAGGACAGAAAACATCTCTCATCCTCTTAAACACCGAAATTGCTTTCCAGAGTTGTTTTAACACAAGCTTTAAAACCATTTTTCTGTTAATTATCCTAACAGTGTTTTTAAAAATAATTTTAAAAATTGTTGCAAATACATCCGACGATTATAAAAGCTACATTTATTTATTGCCTTTAACTTAAATCTCCAGTGACCTTGATTAATACTAATCCAAATGAGAGCTCCCTCCCTAAATAATAATAGTGTATGGCACTTCTAAATTAGCGTAAGTAGGATATTCTATTATTCTGCAGCTTTCTTCCACGCAGACGTGAAGAAATGCTTGCAGGACAGGAGAGACGGGGAGGGGTGAAGAGCCCATCACCCTTGCAACATCTGCATATCAAGCCCCCCAAGCCAGGGGACTTGCAACGACTCGAGATGAATTTTCAGTAAACCTGTGAAACTTCATTTTTGACAGAAACAACCCAAGCCTTCAGATTTATGTAATTTCTTCTTGATGCCAAGCAACAGCCAGCAGCCTTTGCCGAGTTTTGTTCTGATGTTTCCTGTTAAGAAAAAGCCATGAAATCACAGCAAAATTCCAGATACACTGTGCCAAACAAAGAAATAGTTGCACCCTATTAGGGTGTTTGCCATGCTGTTTTCAAACACCAGATTAAAAATATAAAGTATCATTAATGTATTTAACGGGCTGGCTGAGCATCAGATTCATGTGTCAAGACACATCTTGCAACAGAGCAAGTACCTTTGGTTGCAACTAATAATAATATGGGTTTTAATAAAAACCACAGCTGTCCAGAAGTATCAGTTTGGTACCTGCTAAAAAGAGGGCTACTTTTAGCACCCTACTGATTGGAAGGTGTTTGTTTGGGTTTTTTTAACAACTTAACATTTGTTACACGCTGATGATATCCTTATTATGCAAAGTAAAACTTTTCATAGTGTACACTACCAAAGACTTTAAAGCAGGAGACAAGCACAAAGTACCCGTGCTGAGAAACCTACAGTTAAGAACTATTTTACAGAGAGTTTCAGATACTACTACTATCCTTACCTAGGAGTAGGCTTCCACTGTTACACCTTCACATTACAGCAGATGGCAAAAAACATAAATGAAAAATTAAATTTCAATAATTGCTTATGCCATCATAAATACCATCTATCCTATTACTTGCAGAAAATAACAGCCAAACAACAACCTCTAGCAAAACAGTGGGAGACTAGTTCAGCTTGAAATCATAAAAAGGTATTAAAGATTTTCGCTTGTTTTGTTTGCATTTTTTACCACCTCTTTAAGTTTCACTCTCATCTGCTGAGCAGAATCCTGTTTTCTTGCTTTAGATAACAAAAGAACACATGGAGTTTGATGGAAGTTCTTGCACGACTCCCTCTGCACCTTAAAATACTTGTCTCCGAGTGCATATATTTTACAATCTTGAATTTTGTTGCTTTAGTCCCTACCAACAGTCCTTCTGAAAGATGAAGAAATATCCACCGAGGACCTCTCGATTCTCACCTGCAGATGGAGAGCTGCAGCTGCTCTGACTGTAATGGCCTACTGGAAGTAGATTTATTTACACAATTGGTTTATAACAACCACAAATGTCAAAGTAGCTCGTCTCATTTCATTGGGTGCAGTCCTGATGAATTTCTAACAAAGGATGTTGCTGTGGGGACATACAATAAAGACGAAGAGCAACTGTACCACTGACTGAGATACAGTTAAAGCACTGCCCTCCTGCACTAAGAGAACCCACCCCGGCTCATGTCCCACGCGGTCGCCTGAGGACAACAGAGGCCAGGCTGGGACCACTTCTGAAGCTCTTGAAGGATACATGAAAACAGCTAGTTGACATTTTTGTTAATCCTTTGAGACAATTCCTACTCTATATTTGAACATTTCTTTTGCCTGATGCTATTTTATCATTTGGGTTTAAAGTTAAATTAGCCGTGGCCTGAGAGAAAGCTTCTCCAAATGCCACAGCTCACTGGACAGAGGAACCCTGACTCTGTTCAACGTTATTCTTGCATTGCTCAAGATCGTCACCAGAAGAGATGCTACAAGCACGTTATGGTATTTATACTGTAACCACCAATTTGAGTTGCGTAAACAGCTGATACAAATCAGTCCTCTTACACAAAGATGTTGTTGGCTTACAAAACATCTGTCTTCCACTCTTCTAAATACCACTGATGTCGTATCCCTTCTTACTTCACATTTTATTTTTCTCCTTGCACCTGAAAATCCCCTTCCTGGGCATCTCTGCAGCCTGTTCTCACCATAACTTTCATGACTATCAAACCATCCTCCTAGACGCATCCTCACAGGTACACGACAAGAGACCAACCACACTTATCACAGCATGGATTATAACACGGTAGACTTTCTGTAAATGTTTGTGTACTTCATAAAAATTGCCCTCTTCTAACACAACATGGGCAAGAGGATAATTTCACCAGGACTTAAGGATTCCCCTTGCAGCCAATTATATTATATTACCTAAAAAAATTTTAAATGTTTCACCGAAGGTGAGGAAAAACCTTGCCTTCATCAGAGAGCCTCTGGGCCAACCCTGTGACAAGAGATACGGTCCCTTGCAATGCCACCCAAATGTGTTTGACTACCGCTGACCCCTATCAATGGCTGCATCGTAAATCCTCGGCGTTAATAAAGTTGCTTCAGTGCTTCCCTGGGTTTGCAGGTGACAGCCTGAGTCATCAAATAGGTGGACTTTTATCTTCTTGAGCAACGAAGCAGTGAAAGGGTTCTCCTCTGAGCTGGAGAGCAATGTTCAAACCCATTTAAAGTAGGAAGGACCACACACGGAGCAGGACTGGGAGCAATATTGCTCCTACATGACACTTCTCCCATCAAAACATGCTTCCTCTGTGCATCCTTAACAGACCAAAAATTTGCCATGCAAAAATGGAAATCTCCACTAATCCCTTGGATCAAAGAGAAGCTTAAAGCTTTAGGGATTTGGCTATCCTAGGGAAGATGTTCTTACAGAATTGGATACATGTTAGACTCGTTCACTTATGAGGTTTTTTTAAAAGGCGGTTTTAAAATAAACAGTACACTCTATTTTATCCTTTAAAATGGCAATATGCTGCTTTTGAAGTCTGATGTTTTTATACAAATTATATAATTAGTACTTGGACAAAGAGATCAAGAAAAACACATAGCATTTCTTATAAGAAAAAGCTGTATTTCTGCCAAGAAAAAAAGCTTGTATTAAAAATTGTTTGTGGGAAAAGTATCACGTCCTGCTCAGGTTGTAAAATCCCAAGTATTCTTAAAGGTGAGCAAAGAGCTGGGGAGCATCCGTTAAAAGTGTCAATGCTATTGCAATGCAAACAGTAAGCCGTAATAAAAGTAAATATTAGCAGACTAAGTAAAACTCATTTTAACATAGTATCCTAAAAAACAGTTATCTACCAGGTATCATGATAGCATGGCTTATTCATTATGCTTTATAAATAATCCCTCACGAGCCTAAAAGTATGAGATTATACAGTCAACAATTACCCCGAATACAATGACCAAGTCGGTTATCACTGCTGACATGTAAGGGGCATGACCTTTTAATGCAATAAGAAAGCACTTCTACTGGAAATAACAATGATTTCCGAGCTGATATAGTAAGCTGTGATTCTGCAGAGATCACTAGCCTGCCCTATATGCACATAGCAGGATGAGACATACAAGGATTTTTCAGCACATTATCCATTTTGTAAAATAATTTGTATTTCAGAAAAAAAAAAGCCAAAATGAAAACAACAAAACCAACTCCCCTCCCTCATAGAACAGCCATATCTTCAACTGTGGAGCCAGAGGCGCTTGAGTTGTGAAAAGTAAACATGTAGCGGGAAGGCAGACCAGAGAATAAAAGCTCTGCACAGACAATGATAAATTGAAATTGCAAATTAGAAGCCTTCTCAAATTCCTGCAACTATCTCAAAAGCGGGAGTACCAGCCCATTCAGGAACTGTGATGGTGGCATTTGGATTCTAGGCACAAGCAAGGAGGATTCGCTGTCAGCAGTAATGGGGTCTGGTGAACAAAAGGAGGAGGAGGAAAATACTACTAATTTTCTAACTTTAAAAAGAAAGCAAGCAACCAACAAACATTAAGGGGTTCCATATTTCCTTTATCCCAAATGCTCAAAGAGGCACAAGCCTCAGGTTCAACTGCCTTGAAGTACCTGAGGTTATCAAATTCAGAGAACAGGATAGTAATACAGCATATTAATCTATTTAATAGCTTCTTAAATGTTTATTCAGCAAAGGAAAGGAAACAGTAAGAAACACACAGATTACCTTCAATACTCACAAACTTCTAAAACAAGTCTAGACTACATAAACACCCAAATCCATGTCCAAAAAATTCAAATACTCACAATACACTTTTCAACATCCCTGCTCGACGTGACATCCTATAGAGCTTCCTTTCCCATAGCTGTGTTTTCATTCTTGCAAGTCATGCAGCCTGCTCACTGAAGTGGCCCTCCCTCAGGGAAACATTCAAATGAGCTCTTTTATTAAATTACAAAAAAAATATCTGCCTGTAGTTGTTTAACACGCACTTGAGTTTCTTTTACAACAGGGCAATCCCTCAGTATTTAGAGGGAGGATGTTCCCATACCACTCAATTATTTTCTTGCTAGAGAAGTAACAGACCTCTGAAATGAAGGTTAACTATTTTTGAGATACCACATCAGTGTCTGAAAATATTTAGGACATGACTCCTATCATTAATGACAACATTGTGTTTATACACATTCTACAAGCGTGGAATTCGGTGAAGAAAAATGACTGTAGGCTGCAACATCATGTTTAAAAATGGATGGTATTATAACTCAGCAACATTAAAATTCAAGTGAGGAGAAAACCCCACCAACCTTAGCACTATGATCTACCTTTTACAAACTTAAAATCTACAACAGTATTTTATTGCGGGGTACAACTGTTAAAAAAGAACAATCTGGAATAGAGGAAGGTTTGTGCAACCTTCGCAGGACTCATGGCTCTCCCTTTTCCTCTAGAAATACAAGGCAGTTTTGGCCAAGACCTTTAAAAGCCCATGGAGGATGCCGGCACCGAAGAGAGGTGGGGAGATCTCCTCTTAGATCCCTTACCACTTCCTCAGCTCCTTACCTATTTTTTTTTTGAACCAGAGAGCTTAGTTTCATGAGCTGTAAGTGACTCCAGATGAAGGTGCAGAGAGATGTGCTTCCAGGTCACAATGATACATTTATCAGCCTACACTGGGAAATCCTAATACCAGGCTAGTCAGGATGATGGATTTATGCTCCAAGCATCCCGTCCCTCTTATAACCAAGAATGGTTACCATGACCTAGCTGTACCACACATCTGGAATTGGAACCATCAAAAGCATAGTATAGCAGCACCAAGGAGCAAGAGAAAAATCAGGAAAAATGCATCCGAGGCTGTGGCAGAGAGAGGCAGCAATGGACAGGGAAAACACCTAGCAATAGAGAAACCTGCTCTTCCATGAGTCGGGAAGAGAAAGGCAGTGTAATTGTCACAGAGCACAATCAGAACACAACCAGAGAAGAGAAAAAAAAATAGAAAAAAAAGATTGTTTCTAATCAAAGGGGGAAAAAAAAGTCAGTAAAGCCAATTATCACACTGCTTTGGTAGGTTTCCAGTCCCAAAAAGCAAATAAAATCTTCCCCTTCCATGTGCATGTATTCTGTTTAGAAGTAAAAGAAGGAAGATACAATCTTTAAAAAAAAAAAAAAAACACAAACAAAAGTATGTAAGTTCTTACTATCAGCCTTACTTTCAGCCGCTCATGAAAACCAGAATCTTGTATAATTCAAATGCCCTGTCAATAAGAGATTTCATTTCGATACTGCAGCCGGCAGCTCGAAAAGCAGCACCAGGCAGGGCCACAATAGCTGAAATTCAACAAGCCTCTGCAGTGATGTGCAGGACAGCCTGGTACCTTTCGCAGTGCTCTGGCACAGAAGGACGGACATACGTGCAATTATTAAGAAACCGATTGAGAACTGCGTGCAGCCTTTCAGCCTTCGAACGCTGGGAAGGTCGTGTTCACAAACGGCGCAGAAACAAGATCTCCAGTGCTTGCTTAATTCTTGTACTTGAAGAATTTCAGAAGAAAAGAGACCGATAATGGGAAGCAAGAATTTGTTGGTGAATAATTCAAACGTGAAACTGTTAATTAAATATGCAAAGTACTTCCAGAAGCAGCGACAGATAGACAAAACCCAAATGCTGTGTCTTCCGTAAACAAGTGTGAACACACAGAATAAATACATCCACCTTCCAAACTGGGGTTTGACTTTCTAATCCTTTGGCTACAGATTTTGGATTTGCCTCTTTCTTAGATACACGTTCTGTGAAGGATGTCTCTGCAAGATTAAGACAAGAAGTAAATATTTCAGTGTTTGAAAAAAGACTGTTGTTCAAGTTTTCTTGAAGTCCTCAGAACACAGAAAACAGCTTCTGCTCCTGTTTATTAATATAGAGGATTTACCAGTTTGTAAGTAAACAGTGTTTCTTGTTACTAAACAGACAGCAGAGAGCTCTGACAAGCTCAAAACAATTCTAGGCAAAATTTGCAGGGTTTCAGATAAAACAGGGGAAAGGAGTTGAATGGTTTAAAGCAGTTTGTGTAGGAGAGGAGAGAGCACTGCATGCGATTTCATTATTACTTAAATATCTGTAGTACGTAGGAGTAGCATGGGAAAGAATCCCACTGTGCTGGACACTGTGTAAACAAGAAGCAAGAGCAGTCTCCTCCAAAAAGCCTATCATTAAAGTATAAAATAGAAGACAAACAAATACTAGCACAAGGTCAAACAGAAGACAATTTGCAATTGTTATCAAAACTAGTTTTACTTCTGTTGAACCCACCAGAAAACTCAAAAAAAAGGTTTAAAGATAAACACAATAACTACTATCATCCAGTCCTTACAAAACGCTGCTCGTTTCAGGCATCAGAACTGGTTTTCAGAAGATGGAGGGTACCATAATCCCCATTTCTCCATACGGGCAAACAGCAACTAAACATAATTGCAGCAGGTTCCAGATTAAAATAGATCAGCCTTCAATCCCTCAACACAATGAATCACCCTCAGCCTGAAAGACGGTTTTATAAAAGCAGACCTAGGCAGCTGAGGTCTATGCAAGTCTACAGCATCGGCAAAACGCAACGTGCTCACAGAGAAGAAAGATGGATCCTGAGACACAGCGGGGCTCCTGGCACCTTTTGTGGGAGTTTTATGGGAAAAAGGGAGACGCAGACAGATCAGGATGAATCTTATATATACAAACTGACAAGGAGGGACACGCAGTGATTGATGCTATAGGTAATAAACACAACTGGTAAGAGTCTAGACAGGCTTTCAGTGCGTAAATACCAAATTATATGAAACATGCTGGAGGGGACTTGCAGCAACCTCTAATTTTAAGATTCTACCCGAAGTTTAAAAGAAAGATAGCGATACTCTCCCTGGCTCCTTCCCCAGACAGATTCTGCTGATTTGCCTAACCAATCAAATCAGATAAACCCTGCGGCTTATAAATACCTTTCAAGTTTATTCTCAATAAGTAAACTGAGAAAAACCATGGGTTTGGGGTTCCTCACCCCCCCTGAAGAAAAAGTGGGTGAGGGAAGAGAGGGTCCCTCTCCCCATGTAATCTATTCATCCCTCTTCATACTCACGGCAAGCTGCAAAACTGAGTTGTGCCCAGCACCGTCACTGCCTGCCCAGTGGATGGCTGGATTTTCCCTTGAGAACGACATAAAAATAGCTTCCCACTGTGTTGTTCCCAAACATTTTTGCCTAAACAATTAAAATACAAAGTTAATTGCTCCAGCCACAACCCTCCTGCTCTGTAAACTCTTCACACAAAGGGCATATGAAACATCAACCCTTTATCGGTAATTTCAGAAATATTTTGCAATGATCAGTACCGCAGTTAAACTCCTCACACACTTTGGTGAGGGGTAACAAAATCAGAAAGCACACAATGCAAACTATTGATGAAAGTTAACCAAAAGATTTGGGTGTCTGAAATGGGGGGTTGATCTTTCACTCAATGAAGAGACCCACAGCATGAACACAGCTCGCCCTGAACACAGGGAGAAGTGCAGAGGGATGACTAGAATCGTATGAAGAAAACTCAAGTTGTAAGAACAAGAGATGCTTCCTCTGAAATCATTCATCTCAGGCGTTAAGATAAATCACCAGGGTTTTTTTTCACTTGACACAAAGCCATCAGGTGTAACTCACTTGCCTCACAACAAGCTACCTCTTCCTGCCTGCATGTTTGTGATGATCCAGCCACAGAAGGAAGTCAAGAATGTGGAAGAAATTAAATACTACCCCGCACAGCCTGCTCTTTGGGTTGATTCACTCCAAAAATTTGCTTCCCTGCACCCCCCGCCCCCCTTTCCTTTCTCTACTTCTAAAGGGAAAACTTGTACAATGAAGGTGTTAGCAGATCCATCTGGAAATGCTGGAATTGCTTTGGGAGGTTCCCCGATGGAGAAATACCAGCACAACCGTGAGATTTGAGCAATGGGAAACAGCATACCAGAATAGTTAGTATTTAAAGCAACTTAATACTTTCAATCTCCTTATCAGAATAGTACAGATTTTCTTTTTAGCCAAAGAACTTAAAACATACACACTTCAACCACAAGCATCTTGAGGGCCCAAAGTTACACACGTGCCAAAAGGTTCTGGTGAAAGACGACCAAAACCACCAGCAAAACGGCCAGCTTTGCTACAAGCACTTCCGTGGAGCCCATTCACCATGCTGGGCCAAAACCAGCACTGTGTGTTTATTTTATTAACAGCAAGCTCGTTTATCTGAAGTATGCCTGACATTGCCATCATTCACCATCAGATGCCATTCCCCACTTCTGGTCTCCTCCCCTCCTTCAGGCTTCCAGTAAAATTAGACCTTGAATTAAACTTCCAGTAAAATAATTACAGTTGGCAGGTATTTTTCAACACTGATTTGGAAGCCAAGAAACCAAAGTACAACAAAACAAAACCAAATCAAGCATTACTCAACTTTTCTCAGAAACATATTGTTCTGTAGATCACAGATTTTCACTGGTGGATGGTTTTGCTCTAGCACTATTTCACGTGCTCTATGAACTTCACAAAAGCATTGGCCAGACAGCTCACCAAATTTTACTAAGATAAAATAGGGGAAAAAGTATCTTAAGTCCTTCAAAACAGCAATAAAAAGTGACAACCAAGAGAAAAAGACCTGCTAAAAACAATGGACATTTTTTGTGGAGAAAACAATGAAAAGCAAAGCAAAAAGTAAGGACGACTTAATCCCTCCAAAGCACATCTTTCATTGGCTGCTGTGGGAATGACTGGCTTCAGAGGCTTTCTCCATATCCAGAGTTTGTGGGAAAAAAAGGCACTTTGTTTCAGTCTCCAGGCCAAGAGGTGGACACCTGGGGCTGGACAGGAAAATACTGAATTTACCTCCAACCTACTCAATCTTCTCCACAGCTGATAAGGACACAGAAAAATTGTTACTCACAGTTTCTGCACAAAGTAGGACACACTTATTTAAATTCAAGTAATGTAAATTCTCAGTGAGGCAACCCAAGTCATCTCCATTTTTACTGGCAGCTCTTTTATTAAAAAAAGCTCCCTTGTAATCGGTTGGTAACCATTAAATCATGTTGATCTGCATGTAAATATAGCTTTCTCTTGCTAGAAACAGAACTTCTTTTTGCAAACCCAGAGGATACACTGCTTCTAATAAATAATTTCAAAGCTGCCCATACGCTTACCATAATTCCCAATAGTTCATTTCTTTTTTGTTAGAAAATGTTTCTTATTTAGGACATACTATATTATTTTGATACATGTCAAACTGCAGTCTAATACAACACTTCACCCTGATTTCAACCACACTGCATCTAAAAAAAAAGCCCTGCCTGGAGGACCTTGGACTGTGCAGATCTTCAGGAAATTTTCTGCACAGGACCAGACCAACATCAAAAGACAGAAAGGGCATATGTTGAGTGGTTTTACTTCCAAGTCTTTTGGCTAAATACCCTCCTTTCTCATGTACTGCCCTTGAAATCTCACTGCTCCTTACTCCATCAAGAGCTCTGAAGGCTGAGAGATACAGGTGCCCACACCCCATCATTCGGCTCTTCCTTGCTTGGAGATGAGCAAGTAAAACTACTGCGCTCACAGCGAATAAGCCTGGAGTAGTACAGTTTCCTCTCACCCAGATAATCCTTTCCAAAAGTTTTGGAGTTTTGCATTCAAGGGGGGCGGTTTCCAGTTGAAATGTGAAACCAGAGAACAGCAAAAAAATTATGTGGTAGCCCTGTTCAGTTTCCTCAGATCCCTGACCAGGGCTGACACTGTTCTCAGCACTGGCAAGACACCCTCCTCCCACCAAACCTTCACGGTGGACTCATTAACTGTGGTGCTCTTGATTTATGGATTGACTCATTTGAACACGGACTGTCAAAGGGCACCACTCGTTCTTAGCATTACACTGCTCTTGAAGAGGGAAACATTAGTGCCACGTGGAAGAGTCAAAAGTGCATCTGCGTTGACCACCCGTCACCTACACAGAAGGTGCACACGAGACATCTGATTAATCAAGAGAGTCTCCCCAAACCCCTGGGACAGTCTCTGTGGCTCTGGAAAGGCAGTAAAGCGGTAACAGCCTTTCACATCCCGTGTTACATTTTGCCATGTAATACAGTTCTATTTTTCTAGCAATTCCATGGGGGGAATATTATGGAAAAAAAAAAAAAGATAAAAATCACTCCACTAATTTGAACAATATGTAGGGAATGATACAAGGATTAAAAAAAAAATAATAAGGTTGAAGGAAAAAGCAGGAGCTTTCACATGCAGAAGCACAGCACACAGGAGCCAGAGACATTCACTCGATTCCTAAGAAGGCTCCAGCACCATCACCACTGCCTTTTGCATGCAAATGATAACAAGCCCTTTAGGTAATTTACTCCATATATACTATGTAGGTGCTTTCTAAAAGACTAGTGTCAGTACCCAGTCAATACAACAGGCATTCTTTCTACTTTATTGCATTTAAAAATTGTAAAAAGTAGTCACAGAAAAATTTGACAAGAGAGAGAACTCCATTTTCAAAAGTCGGTTCATCTCCAGTTGATTTTTCACCAGAAGCAAGGCCACCATCAGAAAGCTGTTTCCTTCTGGCATCGCTAACTCAGCACTCGCTTTATTCCCACACTTTATAATTCCCCTTTCCTGCTTTTGTACTCATTGCTGCCTTCGGAGGATGATGAGTAAGGGCAGGAGGAAAATCAAGACGGGAGCCCTCGGCTTTCTGAACAGCCATCTCAGGAAGCGGAGCATGTAACAAATGCACTGAAATGCTGATCTTTAATTTTTAGGTCAGTTAGCTGAAGATGTGATATATAGAAAGGAAAAAGTGACATCCTAACAACCCCTGAAGTTTCAAAACCAACCATCCTATCCATCCAGAAATAGAAAATCATACCTACCCCTTCTTCCTCTGTCCACACCTAGCGTTTGTTTCTCACGGTGAACAAGATTTGACTGCAAACATCTTTTGCCAGCACAACTCTCAAAATTGCCTAAGGCCTTAAGATACTCAGATGCTTTAACTAGTAATTGAACAGGACATTGCATTTTGTAGGTGTCTCCGAGACCTTTGTTAGGTTTATTTTTCTCCCCACATATAGTGAAGTGGATGGATCGTTAAGAAGATGAGTCACTACTGAAACAACAGAATAAACTCCCATGAAATGCTGTGGGGTTTGTGTTTAAAATTCTCCAGCTCCTTTTTTGGAGTATTTGTCAAGGCTCTCGCAAATGCTCCTCCTCCAGAAATCAAGTGGTGATTTTATTTGCCAATGAAATAAATCTAGAAGTGCTTAAATATTCATTTCAGCCTCCACTTATTTTCTGCTTCAAATTTGATCCCTCCCAAAGCTGACAAAGGAGAAAGGAAAGCTACCAAGAACAGGGCAACTGCTGACACTGAAAAGACAACCAAGATGGATTTCCAAAGCTCCAAACCACAGGAGATGCTCAAACAGATCCGCTGCTGTAGCTGCTTCACGCTTATGAAGATTACACCAGACAAAGTGCTTTAATATATAGAATGCTTGAATGCTTAGATTGGCTTTCACTTCGAAAGGGTTCAGCAACAACATCTTTTAGCTAAAGGCCAATTAACATGTTTAAAGGAGGAAGGGGGAAAGCGCAAGTTAAGGGTAAGTGAGTCCTTGGTGCACACGGCAAAGCAAAAGGAGCCAGCAGAAACCAAATCTAAGCCCTAATGCTTAGTGCTGCCATGGTCTATCCGTGCTATACCCATCTGCTTCTCCAAAAATCTTTACATACCTATACATGCTTCCTTAAGCCCAGACACCACAGTAATCATCGTGCTTCAGTTCAATTTGCACATAAATCACTAATTAAGTCAAAACATAGAATCATAGAATAGACTGGGTTGGAAGGGACCTTAAAGATCATCTCGTTCCACCCCCTGCCCTGGGCAGGGACACCTCCCACCAGCCCAGGTTGCTCCAAGCCCCGTCCAACCTGGCCTTGAACCCCTCCAGGGATGGGGCAGCCACAGCTTCTCTGGGCAACCTGGGACAGGGGCTCACCACTCTCATTGTAAAATGTTTCTTCCTAATATCTAATCTGAATCTCCCCTCTTTCAGTGTCAAATGCTTCCCCCTCGTCCCATGGCTCCACTCCCTGATCCAGAGTCCCTCCCCAGCTTTCCTGGAGCCCCTTGAGGGACTGGAAGGGGCTCTAAGGTCTCCCCGGAGCCGTCTCTTCTCCAGGCTGAACCCTCCCAGCTCTCTCAGCCTGTCCCCACAGCAGAGGGGCTCCAGCCTTCTGATCATCTCTGTGGCCTCCTCTGGCCCTGCTCCAACAGGTCCACGGCCTTCTGTGATGAGTAAAAGGTACAAAAGCTGGAATTGCATGTAGTGTCTCTGTTTGCCACCAACACTAATCTCAGAGACATCGGGGGACACTGCATACTCATCTGGGCAGCTGGCCTGCGCTGCAGTCTGCCCTACTGTATCTTCATACCTACTGCTACTTTTTAAAAGCTGCAATAAACACTATTATTAATGTTATAAATATACTTTCAATTATCACTTACACCTTATGCTAAGGACACTTATGCTTTTGACCAGAGTCACTTTTCAGAAGCGTGTGCATTTATATTATTGCTGCTGTCACATCTGCACAGACTATATAATCTCTTTTACGTCAGCAGATACCATGATTAAGTAGAGGTAAGAGTGAAATGGGTATCGCGGCAATCAATGTTTTGTGCAAGTCATCTTACCCACAGGGTTTCACACAGTCCTGTGGTGACAGGTGAGCAGCAGAAACTGGTAGGGAGCTGCAGATGGGTGTCTGCAGCCACAAACCCGCATCCAAGAGATGCGCAGCAGATGGCCATCCACCGCCGACTCCGATACCCAGTCAAACACCATTTTGTGTCACTAACAAGTGCTTTCTGTGATGAAAAAAATCTATGTATACACACAAATAATCAGTGCCTTCCATTCACTTAAAACAGAATTCACATAAGGAGAACCTTTATACAGGTATTTTCTAATAAGTTTGCATTTCTCTTTTGTTTTGTATTTTTGCTTCTGTTCACATCAAATGAGTAAAATTATATTTTAACTTGGCCTACAAAGCATTCACTTATTTAAAAAAAAAGCTGATGTGAACTTGTTTGAAGGACAGAAACACAGAAAAGAAACAGCAGAGCTCTAACCATTCACTAGACTCACTCCCAGCACAAAGGCATGACTGAATCTGCAAATCCTACTATTTTTGTCTCATAAACTGAAAGCAAACCTCAGCCAAGTCTAGTGGGAACTAAAACCAAGGAGAGAGCTTTGAAGGATAGCATGCAGTCACTGGCTGCAGCACTCTACTAATTTTAAAGAACAGAGACATTTCAGGTGGCTGGATAGTACAGACCCTTTATGCTCAAAGAGGTGCTGGCTAATCGCTTCTGCCTTTATATGCCGTCCTCAGCTAAGGAAAGAATATGATGGAGAACAGAATACATTGTTAAGTTATTATAAAGGTTAGACTCAGATTAAAAAAATAGTACTCTGATTGGCTGTGCATAAGGTGAGGAGGGAGGAAACATGAGGAAAAATGCTACTTGCAGACTTTGGGGAAAAAAGTGCAATCTTAAAAAAGTGATCAACACTAAATGTAAGTTCATTTCTCTATTGGCTTAAGAGAGACTAAAAATAAGGAGTTTTACCAAAACCAATCATTAAGTATATAAACATGAAAATGAGTTTTCACACTAGCAAGCATTTTGTACACCACAGTCACTGAGTAATAACACGCTATGGCAAGTACACTCACATAGTGCTCAAAATTCACTATTTCAGTTGGGCAGTCAGTCCCTTAACAGACGATAATCCATCATTCCTTGGAGACTGCAAAAATACTAGCACTTCTTTTAGCACTCATCTGAGAAGAAGACGAGAAAACACTGTAAAAGAAATGAAAGACAGGCAACCTCCCCTCGCAACCCAACAGAATAGTCGCTCCTTTTTATGAATGGAGGAAATACTCTGCAGTTTCACTGAGCGCTGGGTTTGTCCCAGTGTGCTGCATAGAACATTTTATACCATTTCACACATGGGAAACCAAAGGACAAGTAGCGCAGCACAGGCAAAAGAAGGCTCCACCTCTCCAGCCCTCTGCTCTTATATGTGTGGCATAAATAGGCTGTTTGTTTTTTTTTTTTTACAGCATATTTTCATTATATTCCTCTGCCTTGCAGAACTGTTATTATTCAGTAAGTTCAGTGGGGAATGTATAGAAACAAATAAAGAGGAAACTTCTCCAGGAAGCCTGCAGTGGAACCTCCCGGTCACCTGAGCCACTCCATGCAGACCCCCACCAGCCCACACAAGACTTTAAAGATGAGCTGACAACGCAGAATTATTCTCAACAACTACATCAGGTTGTACTAAAGGTCTGTTTCATCCTGAGCCCAACAGAAACCAAAAGCAGCACCTGAGAAAGGAGGTAGGAACACAAATCAGGTGAACAATGAAACCACCACGTAGTGCTCTCTCGGAACCCAACCCAAGTACAAAGAAAACTTTCTTCTTTTCAGTTCAAGGTGTAACTACAGTTGCACATTTAGTGCAACACAGCAAGTCAATATGGACTGATCATGATGGCAGTGTTGCCTCTCAGGCTGTCCTGCCCATTTCCATGTTCCCCACTCACCCTTGGTTGCTCCTCTCTACCTTGTGAGCTTTGGGAAGCCAACCTCCTTGCCAAAAGTCACAACTGTGTTTCTCAGAATGACACCTGATCACATCTGGAGCTTCCTTGCACCAACTTAACACAGTTACTAAGTGACATGGGGGAAATTTAAGAAAAGCAAACCAAAACAGGAAATGGTGTTAGTGCTGGCGAAAGGAAGCTCCACAATTAAATCATTTTGACTTACAAGTGAAGTCAACCAAGGAAATTCCTTAAAGGTGGAGGTTTTTTACGTTTAAGCTTTTAGCATTTTGTATACTTAGAAACTCTTTAAAAATGTTAAACCGATAAAGAAAACACCCATGAAGCAACTTTATGTTGCCTAGGACTTTGCAGATACTACACACACAAACTTCCCCACCCAAAACCAGCACTAAAGCACTTAGTCTTGGGTACGAGGTCCTGCTGCAGCAGGCACAGTGCCTTACCTCCATGACATCTGCTGGCCTACAAGGTAGCTCCTGCTCTTTGGTGTCGTACCAGTACTTCTCTTGTCAAACATACTGTGTGCCAACACAAGTGGCAACATGAAACTCCAAGGAAATTCACGTTTGGGTTTGGGTTTTGCAGGTCTGCTGTGCAACACAAGACAGTAAGGGGGTGGACATAAAAAAAATACAAACAAGCCTGGATCCTACAAAGCAGTAGGAGTTTAACTCTTCACATTTCATCTCCAGTCCTCTACCTTGCCACCACCTTTTTTAATACATTTACAAACAGACACACTATTCCTTCTCTCCATGCCATTTCTCCGCATATTGATACCAGCTCTTGATGGTAATGACCCAGAAACAACATGCCCAGGCTCTGCTCCTACCCCAAAATGAAAAGAGTTGGCCAATCTCACCTGGATGTAAGTGCTAAGAGAGCGCCCATGCAATACCTCCTTGCTGGCCATCACAGTGGCCAACCATTACTCCAAACTTCTTTTTTAACATTAATTTTTAGCCCAAGTTAAACCTGAGGTGCCTGTAGGCTCCAGTCTATATGAGGTAGACAGGGGCTGTGGGAAGGGATGGGGGAGGTGGGGAGTTGAGGCTGGGGGACAACTGAAAGCCAGATGTCCAGCGGAGGTGTACACCTTCTGAAGGGGGCAATCAGAAAGCCAGAAAGACACGTTTTCAGCTTACTTTGTCCTTTCACACATCTGGGATTAAGGCTTTAATGGTAATGTAAGGCCAAAAGAATCCTTCTTCCACGGCTTTTAACAGTATTCAAAATCATTGTGCCTCTAAACATTCAGAAGCCAAATCCTAGACTTACTAAGCTCAACAGCAAAATTCTCCGTGACTTCAGCAACACCCAGTTTTGGCCCCAGGGTACTGAATGCAAGCACACAGGAGGGCTAAAACTCATCTGCACCAATATTTACATAATTTTCCTATATGTAAACAAATTAACACAGCCGCAATATTTGATTGCACTTCTGTCTTCCATGACCAATGAGTCAGAATTGCCTGTTTATAGTTATTAGCAATATAAACCTGCAATCAATCAGCACTGCCTTCACCCTGCAGAAGCAGGGAGAGTATAGCTACAAAAGCCATCAGGAAACAGCAGTGGACACCCCAGCCGCAGGACTGAACTGGGAGCATTACTACCAGTCATAGACAGCAACAGGAAATGCTCCTCTTCATAACTATGAACTTAAAAAGAGTATTTGAAAAGCAAATCTGTTATGAGAACAGAATTAAGATACTGAGGTTCAAGTTGATAAAGGGATTTAGAAAAGTAATCCAGATTTCACTCTATTAAAAAAAAAACAAAACAAAACAAACTAACAAACCGAACAAACATTTCAAAGCTGAGAAAAGGGACCTGGTTTTATTTTTCTGATCACAAGGCACAGAACAAGATCAGAGTCCTACCACACTGTGTGCCACAAAGATAGCGTGGCAGCTGCAGAGTCTGAACAGGCAGCTCAGTCGCAGCAGCTCCACAGCCGCTTGGGGAAAAGAGCTGTGGTGTCCCAGCTCCCACCCTGCTGCACCATTCATTACCCCATGCCATTTTTCTCCTATTCCAGAAATATCTGGAAGCATATACATTTTTTCCTCCTTACTGCATGCTTTGAAGCTGATTTTCTGGTGCATGCTTGTCCTCCTTTATACTTCTTCCCAATATTCCCTAAAACTTTCCTTGCAGGCACTCATTTAATCCAAGTCTTTCTGGTATAGATGTATAACAAAGCAGCAAACAGGATAAAAACCAGGGGCATTGCTAAAGGCACCTGCACACAGCACCAAGGATACGCTCCCAAATTTCCAGTTAAGTACAAGGAACACAGCACCTTAGACTGCTGTAATTTCCATCAGTTTTAAACTTTGTCTTAAGAGTACCTCCGGTGATTAACCAAACTCTCAAACCTACTAGACATGCTGGCTAATGACCAGGTAGGAACGATGAACTGGAACAGGTAAACCAGCTTGCAGTCTGTACCACCAAGAGGCATATGTTACCTTAAGGGCGAAAGTCACTCCTTCCTTCTGTTTTTCATCTCTTCTTTGACATTCAAATAGAGATACATAACCAGTCTGAGGATATAGAAAGGTCCCTGCATCTCCTCCAACA
This sequence comes from Rhinoptilus africanus, assembly GCA_013400135.1. Taxonomy (NCBI): domain Eukaryota; kingdom Metazoa; phylum Chordata; class Aves; order Charadriiformes; family Glareolidae; genus Rhinoptilus; species Rhinoptilus africanus. The sequence goes on from VXBO01004322.1 coordinate 220,662, forward strand.
CAGTTTCTTTTTTTTCCCCTCAACACCCAGGCCAGATCAGCATTCCCATAGACAGCATTTCAACTCATCTCAGTTTGCACGTGGAAGAGACCTTACAGATACCAAGCCTAACTCATGAAGTTTGACTTTATTGGCACAGAAACAGCAGACTGTGATGCTCACACACTACTTTACTTTTTTTTTTTTTTAACCTCCTCACACCCAACAACACTCAGTATTTTCAAAGCAATAAAACCATTTCAACATAAAACACAATTCAGGCATGTTCATGAGATGTCGCAGGAGCCAGCAGCATGTAAAGAAAAAGAATGGAAAATTATAGGTAGGGAAGACAGGAATGGGAAATTCAACACCAGAAAAAGGAAAGGTCACCAATTTACTCATTAAGAGAATTCATAAGCAAACAGGACAGTGCAATCCACCAGGTAGGAACCATCAAAGCGAAATTAAGTCATCTTCAGGGCCACCTCCAGTCTTACTTGTGGCTTTCATTCCTGAGGATATTCAGCCATGACTAAGATCAAAAGTGGAGCTGATCTCACACACACAGAGAATCCACAGCAGATTTTTTGGGGCTAGTTTTCTTGGCATGGTTAATTCACCTGGGATCTTTTGTCCCACCTCTGCCTCTCACAAGCACTGCACTAAAACCTACCTCCTGCTTGTGAGACACCATGTCTCAGGAAGCAGCTAACACTGATTATGGCCAACAGCAGCCTGTTCCGTGACTTTTCAAAGCATACGCCAATACAAAAAATGCCCCAGAAAAGATAACTACAAAGATAACTCCACTACAAAGGTAAGGGCTGTGATGGCAAGAAACTAGAATGCAACTAGATGATCTTTAAGGTCCCTTCCAACCTGAACCATTCTATGATCCTATGAAACAGCAAGTGGGTTCTTCATGTGCTTTCCCAGGATAGGGATAGCAGTAGCTCTTGAGAGAGTAGGGTGGAAGAGAAGGGAGGAGATACTGCCATTAGGATTCTCCATCACAATCCTTTGACATTATTAGGATTATTCCTATATCTGAAACAAAGTGCTTTATTTCAAAATCTGGTGTTTAGAGGGCAGGGTTTCTGTACCTTGGGGTTCCTTTTGGAGACCAGGCAGGAGGGAAAAGCCAGCAGTAAAACAACTACTTGCCTTACTCTCATTAATCCTAACAGAATTAAAGAAATTCCTCCTTCTGTACTGCAAGCCAACATAAACCCCAGAAAAACAAGAGTCCTCGACCTGTCATGCTAAATGAACATTCTCAGACCACCTTCTTTGGTCCCATGCTACTGCCCAACCTGTTCTGCCTATAAAAGAAGGCCAGGGCAGGGCCTGGAAGGGTTTGGACCAATTTTTCACACAGCAGCAACAGCACTATGTGCTGATTCTGCCACATTTACTATTGCTTCAACCTCAGCGCCCTCAGAAGAGCAAACCCCGCAGGCTTCGTGAGGCCAATCTTCCCTGACTCGACAGGAACACCATCCAAATCTCCACGCTGGCGTGCAGCGTGCGTCTATCCACAAGAGCAGGATCCCTGCTGGCAGACGCCCTGGACAGTAGTCAGAAGCACAGCAGGGGAGAAAGGCTACGTGTTTGTGAACGCCCTCCGCAGCTGATGGGTGGGAAGGGAGCCGGGAGGGACCGCGTAGGCAAAGCTGGGGCGCACATCCTTAACTACCAGTGTCAGAGCAGCTGAATCAGCGCTGGGTGGATGGCTGTTTACTGCTGACACAGACCGGCAATTAATCACTACCTTTCTGGAGCAAGAGGAAGTTGCAGGGGTGACTGAGTCATCCTCCATCCTGACGCCATTCCAGGAGTGGAGCCTTATATGTCCCCCAGCTTTTGGGCTGTGCCCGTGGCCCAAAAACAGCTTTTAAGCCAAATCCTGCAGTCATCATTCAAAGCTGAAACACTTTATTTACACTCAGCAACAATTCATGTGTATTTTTGACACTGCTAAGAGTAACCAGCGCTTAAATTATTTGCTTAACAAAGGAGTCTGTTTAACTACAAGAGTTACACCGAGTATGCAATGTTTTCTGACCCACATAGAAGCTAGTAATTTTCATTTTATGGAACCACTTTGCATAGACAACCCATCTTAATGGCTAACAACGTGCTGTACAAAAATTATTAATGGAAAAGCAGTCATCAGCACTGCTATTGGTATTACAGGTAACTCACAAACCTCGTTAAATTGTAGTATTAAATTTCTAACGACCTTCTGGAAAGCTGTTCACTTTGAGAGTCTTTTTTTAAGGCATGAGCTCACAGAACACCAAGCCATTGCAGGGGAAGTATACGACAGCTAACCAGAGTCTGTGGGAGAGGCGAGGCAAAACCCCCATTACAGAGATGTCAGCCTGATCCCTCTCTGGCTGAAAAAGGGACTTTGACTTCATGAACCTCCCCTCTCACCAGGCAGTCACTTGACTGGGCTCCTCTCACAAATTTCTGCCCTAATGCCAGATTAATCCTACCTCATCCAGTCCCTGCACATCTAAGAAGCTCCAGCTTTTTTTCCCCTCTCAAATCATTGGCTTTTAAACTATTTCTGTGTCAGCACCCAAGCATTTGCTGTGGATGAAAAAAGGCTCAGAGACTAGCAGAGAAGTGTAAAGGCAAACAAAAATTACATCATGAAGCCTGGGACTTTCACAGTCTTAGGGAAATCAGATTCCCTGGCCCTGCATCCCACTGAAACTCAGTGAAGCATCAAGTGCATTATTTTCTATTATGTTTGTAAAAATCCTCAAATAAATGTACAACTAAACGTAGCTTCACAAGACTGAGCATTTATTATTCTCCTAAGTGCTGTTACTTAGCCCAAGGCCTCTTATTCCCTTTTTTTTTTTTTTCAGGAAATAGTCTTACTCTTGCCAAAATGTCAAAGATGCAGAATGCTTGTTATAGGAAAAGCCACCTCAGTCAGCTCCTGTCATTTGGGAAGAACAACAAACAAACCCTATATTCTGAGCTGACAATCATCATGATCTGCCCATTAGTGTTGCGTCACTCTCCACCGCTCTGTCAGGCTGATGGAGTCTGTCTGTTTGTGTCGGGGATGACAGTCGCTCCTCGCTGCTGACGTCTTTGCTCAGGGCTGTGCCGCGGTCCCCAGTACACAATCTGCTCCAGAACACGCAGACTGGCTGTTGCCATTTCAAAAAGCTTTCCTGGTATATTTCTGCAGACTGAAACAGGAAGATTTTCGGCAGCCAGGGGCTGATTTATCTCTATGTGAATGCCTGTGGGTGCAATTCACACAGATCTTCCAAACAAAACATTTTCACTGTGATAGCAAAGGCAAACTCCCCCAAATTCAATTTGTTTGGCAGTTAATTAGTACCCTCCAATGCAACATTTGAGACAAAAGAAAGAAGCACTCCCCTCCTCCCACAATCATCAAGACTTTTTAATCTCAAAGATATACCTTATCTGGCACGACCAAAGCAGAATGGATACAGCTTCCTCTTTTTTTTTTTTTTAATAGAGGAAAAACAACAGAAATTATCTCAGAACCTTGTTCAATGGGAGGTTTTGATTTTAATTTCAGTAGTACTGCCCAGACGCTTTAAAATGATAGGTTCCCACACCTGAAAACTAGATAGTAATTTGAAATCAAACGATAAGGAAAAAACCCAGCTACGTCCGTAAGAACTTTGAGATGCTAGAACAACAGAAAATACAAAACCCTGGTTGCCTTTTCTTTCACCTGCTAATAAAACAAGTCCCTAAAATACTCATACGAGTTCCTCCTCCATGCATTTCTGTGGTGGGTGAAGGGGAGAGCATCCAGATCTGCTCCCTTGGATTCAGTCTGGCTTATTCAGCAGCTTTGGTTCTGCTATTTCAGATTCCTGCAAAAATAAAGGCTCAGAGGAGAAAGCTGAGCCTCTGGGCATCCACCAGACCGCAGCCACTGTGCGCATGTAACAAGCACAACTGCCCTGGAAGAAAAGGAACAGTATCCTGTCCTTCAGCATCACATGGCTGCCCACCATCAGCAGTCAAACCACATCTTTAAACACCCTACTTCAGAGGATGCTGAAGCAGCTTCGTAGTGATGGAGTGCTGTGTAAATCCATCTGCAATAAAAGACCAAACTCCCTGCACGTTTTGTCAATACATTTATTGCACATCGGCTGCATTCCCTTTAAGACGCAGCTGAGACGAGCAGGCCTGTAGACAAAATTAAGCAGAAGGATCCAAACTGGGTACTGCCGAAGAGAGAAACATCTTAGTCATCCCTTAAAGTTGAAATGGGCTTACAGCCCATTAACAGACCTCAAAAAGACAGAATTTGTTTTGTTTACCAGATGATTCTTCCCTCAGACTATCTTCTAGTGGAGATGTGCAAACACCCTGTATTCAGAACTTTGGAGAATTCCTTTTAGATTGCTCTTTGATAAACAGAAAGATGAAGTTAAATAAGACAAATTTCCTAGGAATGGCATACCAACATCAACACGACCTCTAGAAACCTGCGAAGTTCACAGAAAATGCTACTGCCACCATAAGAAAGGCAAGGAGAGCAACACATTCCTTCCTCTTTGTCTTTCTAAAACAATCTCCCTGCTCAATATCCTAAATTGCACAGGCTCCACAAATCTAATTAGCCATGAGTCTAAACCGCAGAGTCTGTCAAACATGCATAATCACATTAAAGTTGTTTTGCTTGTATTAATAAAAACTTGGGATGGGATGAGATAAAAATCCTAAGGAGAAAAGTCTAAAAGGTAAGTCACTCCCCCTCACTGAATAAAGAGATGTCTTTGTGTAGATAAACTCTTCTACAGGGCAACTTGAATAAACTTTTCCTTGTTATTATAAAAGCACAAGTTCACCAAGGTCTTTTTATGTCCCAATGCATGAAATGCTTCCAGCTGTGTATCATTTCACAGCGTCAAAGGGGCAAGGCTATGGTATTTATAGATACACATTCAGGGCTAGAATTTTGGTTAGCAACAACATAGTTACAGCCTCAAGGCCTAACACACACTTTTGGGAAAATGCCCACCTGTATGTATAGATCCTGGAAATTTTTTCCTATTAAATATGTATTTCAAATTAACTTGCTTTTTATCTTTTTCCAAACTTGATGGGTAAAGTCTATGACTTTCTGTTAGAGATACAAAGACAGAAGAAAAACAAACTGAAGCCACTTCCATAGTAAGAGGAAAGATCCTGATGCTTTCAGACATGTTCACTGGGTTCGGCATTTTTTTTATCAGTAATAGCACTCAACTCTCAAAAATAGGGCCTCAGTTTTACCAAGCACATGCCATACATTAAGAGGAAAGAGAAAGATTGGGGTTTTTGGATTCGGATAACAAATTAAGAGCTCATAATGGTTTAAAAATCTATTTCTCCAAACTGCTAATCCAGAGCCCTGACTAAAGGCCATTCAGAACTGGACCAATACTCCAGTCAAACCACCTGGCATTGGCATCTCTTCAGAATTACCTTCCTTTGAAGGAAGTGACAGCAGACATACAGGCAAGGGATGCTGTTGGATTAACACTCTTGTTGCAGAGATTTTATCCATATGCATGTAGGGTTGTTGTATATAGCATCATTACGTAACTGCCTCTATTCTAAAACAAACAGAAAATGTTTGTCTGGTCACTCTCTTCTATTATCCCACCCATATAAACAAACCAGTAAGCTAAAATTCTACCCAATTTTACAGGCTTAAGAGTGGACTAACAGTACAAATTACAAGATGAAGATTTTCTGTTTGCTTCACCCATTTTTTATCAACAGGATTTCAGAAGCTGTCATAATAATAAATAAATTACCAACCTTTCAAATCTGTTCCCTGCATCCTTCCACATCCTCAAAAATACTGCACCAGATACCTTGCAAAGATTTTCTTTGGCAAGAACTTCAAACAACACTGCTGAAGTCACTCTTTGGCATGCAGCAATTCTTTTGTAGTCTGAGTCGTTCTGAATCAAGACTTACTGCAATCTATGTACAGGATGTATAGCTGCAGAAATCGCATCACTTCTTGTATTTGAACATTGTTTTTGCCTGTAATCACCTAAATGCCACAGCCGTAATGGTATGTATCAATGAAAGCTGACTGTAAACAGGGCTGGGAGCATACCTTACTGCAAACACATAGTAGTTATCTTTATATACATTATAAGACCTGTTAACATCCCCATACATAGTACTTTTCTGTGTAAAAATCTAAAAATTAAGATATTCTTCCAGAATTCAGACAAAATCACAAGGCAGGCACTTCAAATGGCGAGCCCTAAAACAAATAAAATAAAATCCTTACCAGAGTGCATAATTATACCAGAAGTTCACTGACACTGGATGTTGTGAACACTAGTGCCATAAAGTTTTTCAAAATAAATGAGACATTTTTCAGAGAAGACAATCCATCATCAGCTACTAAACACAACCTCCTCAATAGAGCTGCCAGCCCAGAGATTTCCAAGAGTGATGACTGCTGGAAGGGTTTACCAGGAGGAGGATAACCCTGTAGTTAGTTTTCCTAGGCACCTGTAAGTGGCCCCATCAGAAAAAAAATACTAGGTACATAGATCTCTAGTCTGACCAAGAATAACTGCTCTTACTCAGTTCACAAAATTGAAGATGACAAGATACCACCCTATTAATAAGCTGAAGCAGACTAGTACCAGTTAAAAGAAATAGTCTGAAAATTACTGACTGCATATCACATTCCACACCACCTACAATATGGCCTTAACAAATATTACCCATTTCCAGAAGTATCTCTTCAGATTCCAGCATACCCAAAATGTACTTTTGTACATTTAGTCATAAATACACTATACAGCACAAATATCAGCCAGTAGCATAGTGATATATATTCGTAACCGCCTGTGAAATCCCTTTGTAATTAGATGCCTGCTTATATAGAACTAAACAGTCAGCAAGGAACTAAGTAATAATAGTAATTAAAAAAACTCTTTCTGGAGTATTTTTGCACGTGTATCCAAAATGTACTCCTGTTCCATCATCTTCTGCTAAAGGACAGAAGAGTGTCCTCAAGGGTACCTCACCTTTCCCAGAACAAGAGGAAGACTCGATATTAGGAAAATTTTTTTCACTGAAAGGCTTATTAAACATTAGAACACGCTGCCCAGGGAACTGGTTGAGGCACCATCCCTGGAGGTATTCAAAAGACAGGTAGACGTGGTGCTTAGAGACATGGTTTAGATTAGTGATGGGTTTTGTCAGAGTTAGGTTGATGGCTGAACTCGATGGTCTGAAAGGTCCCTTCCAACCTAGGCAATTGTGTGATTTTGTGAAGGTTAGAATGGCTCAGGCTCCACACCAACATGAAGGCCTCTGGAAAATTGACTGCCAGGAGTCCATTATTCCTCCTTTCCCCCAAACACTTGACGCCACTGCATACTATAATAACAGTGGGCATATTTCACACTATGGTGTTTTTAGAGTGAGGTCTGCTTCCCGAGCACCAGAGCCCAGGCAAGATGACTGCGCTGGAGTTGCCGTCGGGGGTCTGCATGAGGCCATGGGGAACACAGACACAGGAGACGTCCCTGACATAACACTTTTATTTGAAAAGCTTCCCATTGAGCGCTGGTCATCTTCCTAGACTCAGCACCTGTGCTGCAATTAGCGGGGAGCCTGCACAGCACTCCAGGCACCATCAGGCTGGGCACAAAGACGTTTTCCCAGGCCTTTGCTTGTCAACTAAATGAAGCTGAAAGTAAGTTTGCCCATGCATGCAGGCAGCACCTACCGCACCACAGAAGCTCCCAGAGTACAGACAATCAATAGTAAATGCATTATAATCTGGAGAAGTTCACCAAAAATTTATTTACTACATTACTGTATCAACTCACTGTGGTTTTGTCTACAATTTGCAATATGCTCACTGCAAGCACACCTATCCAATGTAAACAGTCACCCTAATCATGTTGTTATATATATATACACTATTTGTTTACCCAAAGTTGAATGATCATTTCAACCTTTCTTAATCTGATTGCATAACAAACTACAGCAGCTTTAAATAACCAAGCTGCTCTCTCCAGTGTGGATTAGTTGAAATCACTCATTTCAGCACCCCGCTTCTTTTAAAGAACAAAATGAATCAGGTAATGGAGAAAGAAGAAAATAAAAGCACCTGGTCACTGCTTTCACAGCCAACTACCGTACAGGTCACACCGCAGTGTGCAGATGCAATGTGGTAACTTCACACCTGGTGCAGGCTGTAAGCACAAGGTAAAGCGAAATGTTTTCAACTGCTGAACAATATTGTGCAATTAAAGCACATTCTGATAGATCTTATTCACAGCTCCAGCACAGGCTATTAAGCAAACTATACAGCATGAATTTTCAAAACAAGTAATTGCACGTATATAAACAAAGGCCATAATTTACATGGCAGATCCCATAAAAGCTTATCTACCGCATGACATCACACCCATAAATTACAACTTAAAGTACCAGTGACAAACTGCTCCTGCCCTCCCACCCCAAAGCGAACACCATTAATAGCACACACTGCTCATCCATGCCTGTGCCTCTTGGAAATAAACACAGATGAAGTACCTCCCAAGACAGAGTAGTATTTAAAGACGCTTCAGAGAATGAGAAGATTTCTAATTATTATTGTATTGCATAATCACAAAGTCTTAAACAAATCAAGCTGCCTCATCATACAACGCCTAAGATAATTTAAGGTTAAACAACATCAAGCAGTATCAGTGCACTTCACTTGTGCCAAAGGGTAAACACCCCCAGCCCCCATACACAGGGGATCTTCAGAAAAACGAAGCCTTACAGCTGATTATCAAACAATGAGTTAGAAAAGCAAAACCAAAACACACTTATTTCTTTGAACAGACTCAGGACCAGAATTTTTCCATTGAAATCCAACCAACTAGAGCACGGGAAAAGCGAAGGGTAAGCGAATAGGAAACCGAATAAGGTGAGGAACATGTTTCAGCATCTCTTCATTTTAGCTCACTAGTCCCTGATCAGCTCCTGAGAAATCAAGAGGCAGTATCAAGGGCTAATATTAAACCGCCTATGGATTGCAGCTGGCTTCCTACAGCACACAACAAAATTAATCCTCTTCACTGATACCCGTGGTGTCAGCCTCATTGTAGAAGTTACAGACAAGACAGGCATCAGCAAATGACTCTGTAACCAACACGTATCTGAATACCTTTGTAAGGGAAAGCAAGCTAAGTATCTCTGCTCCAGGCACAAATATCTGCTCCTCTGAGACCATAGTCACCCACGAATCTGTAACAACTACCCCAGTGCCTCTAGGATGTGCCTGCACCGGGGGATACCTACACAGCAGGCCCTGCACCAGGGAAGAAAGAATCTCCACCGAGTCTATCCACACCAGCTGGGTCTGTGCCGTCTCCATCACACTCAGCCTGCACCGAATTCACCATTTCTGCCTGTTATTATGAATCTGACATCACATCAGTGCAAGCACAGTCTGACATCTACAGTTAACTCGGTGATGGTGTAAGCACTGCCTGGCTTACAGGCATTTGGTGTTGCAATACGCTTGCCGCTGAACCCTTGAAAGAGAAGATATATACATACACACGTACAAAATCTGCTACAGAAAGCCTCGCAGTGACTGGCTGCTTCTTCTCCATGAAGCCAGCAAACCTGCAGCCAGCGGAGGGAAATGCAGCAGGAGACACCCCCCGTGTCCCCCCGCCGCCTCACTCCACTCTTGAGCCGCGGCCACGCCAGCAGCCTCCCAGGCAAGCAGATGCCGCTCAGCCCCCGGCTTGCCTGCCCGGATGGGAAAAAACCTTGCCCACCCTGCTGCCATTTCTCCTCCAAGCCGCGACCGACCCTCCCCAGCCGTGCGGGGGGGTGGTATCTGGCAGCACTTGGCGAACTGCAGAGGAAAGCTCCCGCTCCTCGTACAAAGCCCGGCGGGGTCATGAATAAAACATCGCCCGGAGGAGGCGGGGGGGGGCTCGGGATACAGAGAAATAAGGGAATAAAAAGACTGCGCGGCAGCCAGGGGACGCGGCTTGGGGGCCTCCCCCCGGCCCCGGCCCCGAGCAGGGGCCCCGGCCCGCCGGCCCAGGCCCGGGCCTCCGCTGGGGAAGCGACGCCCCCCNACCTCAGGCGGCGGCGTTACCTCAGGCGGCGGCGTTACCTCAGGCGGCGGCCGGCGCTGGGGTTCCCCTTCCCGCCCTCGCCGCGCGGCGGCCCGCGCGCCCTTCCCGCCTGGAGGGGCCGAGAGACCCCCTGTCAGCAGGCGCAGGCCCCTTTGGATAGGGGGGGGTATCCTATCCTGGTTAGGATACCGAGGAAGACGCTGAAAGAAAAGAGCGTGCCCTTAATTTAAACCAATGGTCTCATAACTGCCTGTGAAACGGCTGTAAAATGAGTATGAAACATGTACCGTTTCGGGCGCTTTGTTTCAAACACGGCCAACCGGCAAGGGTATGATCGTGTCATCTTTATACAGTCATTTTGGAAATCATCAACAAAAATTTCTCATCAGCCAATTTGTTCTTTTCCATTCATTGGCTGTTGGGAATGAAGGCGCTGTGATTATCAGCGCTGGGCTTTTGAACCACTTCACCAAAATCTTGTTTGCGCCTGGGGGTGGAAGACATGCAGGGATAGGACTTTTTCAGGCCAAGCTGTCATTAATGTGCTGTCTTGTTTTGTGTGCGGCATTTGTGCAAGCAGTTCGGTACCCTGAAAGGGCGACCGTGAGCACAAGGACATTCCCATTCCCTAAAAGCCGGTACCCACCTCGGTGGGTGGACTGTCTTCTCCTTAGGGAGAAGGAAGGCTCAGCACCCACCGGAGAGCCTGGCCAGCCTCCACGTCCCATCGTATCTCAGGGCAGGAGTCTGAGTACGTTGAGGTAGGGGAACACCAGGCACCTGGGTAAGGTCAGAGATGCAAAACTACAAACCCCTGTGCCTTTGGTGTCCTCCTCCAGCTCAGCGTGGGACAGCACAGTGGTTATCCACCTTGCGGAGGGTTTTTTCCCAAGAACACAATGGATTATCAGCCTTATTGCAGCATGTGCCCAAATTTTCACAGGCAGAACTGTGGCTTTGTATTCACAGAGGCATAGTTTTTAGTGAAAATGACTGTTGACTGAAAAAAAAAAAAGGAGGTCGAGGTGAAGCTTCTTTGAAGATCTGGTTATAAAAGCTTTCTCAGATTGTTTCTGCCAGGAAGTGCTACCATGTGAACTAGAAAGACTCCAGCAAGCCTGCATTCTTTTCATCAATACAATTTTACTGTCTTTCAATAATCCAGGCAAATACATTTTCATTTAAGGACACTTTTCCTTCACCATTATGAAAATGTGAAAATAAATAACAGTTTGTTTGCCAAATCCTTGGCAAGATCCCATTTGCAGTCATTTCTACCTTTGTCTTTCTAGCAATCTAATTATTTTTCTCTACATTGGAAATCACTAAGGTGGACACAAACAACATCAAGAGATTCCAAAAGAGGGATTATTTTCAGCTCTAGGTTGACAACTTTGAAGTCAGCCAACTTTGGTTTTCACTCTTCTCACTGCAGAGAGCTGGATGCTGTTTCCAAAGACATGTGGAGCTTTTACGGTGAAAAATATATGATTACTATGACACTATAAACTGTCCTTCCAATAAAAATAACCATATAAGAACAGCATAAAGCAAACATATCTTGTTTAGCCTCCACAAACAAACCTCCCTGACATTTTCCTTGTGATGTGTGCAGCTAGTTAACATTCATAATATAATTATTTACAAGTAGATCCATTTCCTTATGCATAAATTTTTTAGTCAAGTCTTTGTCTACCACTCTCAAGTAGTCAAAGATACATCTAAAAGCAGAAAAAAGTTACTCCTCTGATTTCTCATGTTTGTTTTATTCATTTTTGAGAAGAGACATCACATACCAGAGAGTTATTTTTAGAAGCTGGAAAATTATAAATAGTGTAAATGATTTCTGATACCCAGAATGTGTTTGGTACCAGGTCAACTGAGCCTGATGCTCTGTTCCTGCCTAGTGGTGTCCAAACCAGTTATTAGTTCATTACCCCAAGAACAAATTACAGTTTTAATATTAAAACCAAGGGCTGGGGGTTGTTTCTGCAAGAATACAACAACTTTCATCCTGACTTTTTTGTACCATACAAAAGAAATCATCTTTCCCAATTAACTTCTGCTGCTGTTGCAGCAATCAATTGACTTGGATTTGGGGGAGCCGTGGACTAAAGAGTACCCAGAGACAAGTATTTGCAAAGATAAAATTATTGCTATAAGAAAAAGAAAAAACACTCAGGCCCCTCAAAACTCTTGGCAAGGAGAAGGATGAGGATAGAAATGAGTACGGAGGGAGTCAGTGGCTCCAGGGATTGCACCTGGTTGTCTTCTTTTGAAAGAAGCTCCACCCCCAGGCCAAATTCTGCCACACTAAATTTTGGGACCCTTCCTTCTCTCAGGCAGTAGCTTCTGTGCCACTGAAACCCATAGCTTATCCTCAGGGAGCCCACTCCACGCAGGGATACCTCTGGCATCAGTGTGAGGTTCCTTCATGTTGACCCCGACACAGCAATGCACTAGATGGAGCAGAGAGAGCGGTGTGTCCAATTAATTTCCAACGATGCCAGCAGGCTTTAGAGCTGGTAAGTCAGTGTCTCATAGTCTGAAATGTTACACTACAAGAGGTTATTTGTTGGCTTGATCTACCCATTATTTCTATTCTGATGACTCTGTTTGATTTTTACCCAGGCTGATGTATATTATTTCCAATGTGGATGCCATCATAGCAGGAATATGGACATGTTTCCTCATGCTTGTACTCACATTATACATTTCCTCACATTGTACTCACTGCCATAGTGCACTTACACGCACAGAAGAGCGTTTTCAGTGCAATAGCACTTACTTTATAGGGAGAGTTAAAAGTGTTACAGCTGGTGTATGTGTAGAACAAGCCCTGAAGACGTGAAGTGGAAAAGGGCGTGCTGGAAACAGCTAGCCTCTTCAGAGAGCAGTTAAAACAGTGCTGTGGAAATATCAATTTGTCCCATTTATGCAAAAAAAAAAAAAGTTATTTGGCTTTCAGCAGTGAAATCAGCACGTGTGTGCGTCTGCCACATGTGCTTAAGTTATATCAATACAGCGATGCTTGTAGGGATCTATCTGCCTTTTTTTCTCCTAAAAATGGGAATACAGTTCACTTGTCTATGCCAAAGGTACACATTATACCTGTGTCGTACTTGTTACTGGTAAAAAATAAGCTGTTACTTTAATCGGGTAGTTGTTATCAGCACAATAACTGTCTGTTTCCAAGCTGGAAAACTGTTGCAAATGCCTAAATTATCCTATTTGATTTTCTGAAAGGTACTGGTGATTTCCTGATGCTTTAATGAAGCTCTAAATGGGAGAAATTAGAGAAGTCATGACTCAGCTTACAGACAAATAGGTGAAATTGCCACACATTTTTCCCAATTAACATGAGTTCAGAAGAAAAAACTAAAATGCTGCACAAACTGCTGCCAGGAACAGTCTGAAGATTATGATTAATTGGTATTGTCTAGACCCTGCCTGGGAGACGCTCACGTAAACTCCACAATGACAAATTTTTTTTCTCTATAATAGTCCCAAAACATTGAACTATTTCCTAAATGTGCTGATATTCAAAGGTCTTTGTAAAGATAATCTGTGGGGTCCTAAAATCCAGCCACTAGGAAAGGACTCTGAGAGCCGGGGTGATGAAGCTGTTCCTCCATGCCCAAGGACGGGGGACAATCGGAGTCAGGCTGGCACAGACCAGGTAGCTGCTGCTGCTGGATGATGACAAGAAGGCACAGAAAGGCACAACCTCCAGGGATTCAGTTTCCTTCTATGGATTTTCCACGTCCCATAAAATTTGAAGGCGTCATGTACCAAAAATTTTTACAAGATGGCAAACTTCCTGAGGTGGGTTTGATGCTGGAAATCAAGAAGCTGCTCTTTGTGCCCTTCTGCTGTTTGACAAGTGATACAGGAACAGACACGCAAACTTCCCGGCTCCTTTTTAATGGCGCATTAACATCAAAGCCTAGCTTTACATATTTAAATGATTACAAATTAGTGGATGTTTGTTTTGCACAGTCTGGCCCTGCTTGTTGCATTCACTGTCGTTATTAAAATGGAAATGCTGTTAATCTGCAATAAAGCAAGAAATGGATCGCAGATTCTCAGTGTATTAGAGAATGCATTTTAACCAATAAATAATTATCTCAGAATAAATAATGCCCTTGGAAACATGAGCTGCTCTCATCCACCTCACTGAGCAGTACACCTGTTCAGAGGGCAAAAAGGAGTCTGGGATATTTAAAAAGAGTCAAAGGTTAATCTGCCTTACTTAAAGCTGCATAATTCTCCTGAATTTTCTTTTTTACATTTTGGTCATCCTAGAATAGGGCCAACATGAAAGGGCTGGGACAGAAAGTCTGCCCAGATATGTGAGAAACCAGTAGATCCCCCTGGGAGTTTTCAGACAATCTTTATTGATCTCAGTTCTATACTCAATGTTTGTTTATTTACCCTTTGGATTCAATTATTCTCTTTATACCTGGGCTGGCAATTAGGCAAGATAAGACAAAATAGCTAGATAAGCCCTCAGATTAGCCACGCACATTTTGGATGCTGTATAAACAAGAATAAAAGATCCTTGTCAGAGCATCTAGTTCGGAGGTCCTAATTCCAGATTAATGATTTAGCAAAGCTGTCTATTAATATCAGGCAAAGGCAGAGAGAGTAAAGAAGGAGCAGGAACTTCAGTTTTCAATCGTTCAATATTTGGATGCAGCACAGATACTGCTAAAGTTAATACATTGAGTTTCTTAGCCTAAAATATGTTGTGCACTGGGACTGGAGTTGTAGGCCACGTGCCTGCACAACCCACTCGATTTGCATGCCTGGAGGCACAATTTATCAGAAACCCCTGCCATTTGCTATGCTACTTCTCCGACAAGGCAATCTACGGTCCAAGAACACAGAAAATTAGAGACACACGAGGACTGGGTACTACAGTCCTGTTTGGGTCACCAAAAGATCCTTTTGAGTTTCATGGTGCATAATTGGATCCAAAGCACATGCCGAGTTATGATCGTTACTGAGTTAGCATCAAAAAGCCAAGAACATGATGCTAAATGATATAGAGAACATTTATGTGGGCAGCTCTACCTTCTCCTCTGGAAAGGTGACCACCTTCCTGTTGGGGGCATTGAGGGACACCGCTCACCAGTGATTTCTTCTTCTGGCACAGATGTTTGCAAAGCACAGATCCACTCCCACTCCTCACTCCATCAGAAATATATGCAGTTTTAATGCAGAGCCCAGTTTTCAGTTAGAGTTTTGAGTTAAGTTAGAAAAAGGGAAATCGTCCCTCCCACAGCCCCCCCTGTACACCAGTACTTTGGGGTCTGCACTACCAGCTCATACAGGCTCCTGATGACTACAGGGTTTGGACATGCTCCCGTGGAAAACGCCTCAAAGGAGGCTTCCAAGACCTTGGCTTAAATGGGAAGGGTTATTGAGAAGCCATCCTTCATACAGGGTGCTTTATGTTGCATTTCGCTGTCTGGGTATTTGGGAAAGGGTTGGGTTGGTGTGATGAGAGATAAGAGTTGCTATGTGATGGTTCCTTGGCAGGATGGCTGCTGAGGACATAAAGAAAAACTATTCTTTGTCATTATGCTGCTATTATGGCAGAGAATTTAATTGCATTCAAATCAACTCAGAGTTATGATTCCCTTAGAAATTGTAACTTGGTCCAAAACACTGAGCTCTTCTGGAGTGACTGCTGCTATGCACCTTTACAGAAAACATCAAACTGAGAGAAAGCGTGTATTATAGTTGATAAGGGAACTACTACGCTGAATTTCACAATTTGTATGGATATGTGATTAATCACAAATGCATTTTTATTGTAATTTTTATATATAGGTTATGATACAGAGCTGTAGGGTAGGATTTGTCTGCCTTATCCTAGGCATCTCTAAGTTAGATGCCCATGCTACCGCTAATCATCCATGGCTCCTTTTAATGTCACTGGAGAGAAATAGGGACCTCTGAAGGCTGGTTTATCTTGAGATGAAATGAATGACCTCCCGGAGGCTTATATTTGCTGGGATAACAAGCACAAGCACCTAATTTCTGATGTCTAAACCATGTGCGGTGAATCCATCCTCAAGAGTGAATTCAATGGCCTTTAGGAAGGCGATCGTTCCATCATCATTTTGGGGAGCTTTCCCTCAGTAAACATGTAAAAAATTTTGCCTTTCTTGCTTGCCTACTTTGTTGGCGTCTATTAGTCCATTCTCCTCCAGAACTGTCATTGTTCAGCTTGGAGATACGTGCACATGCAGCCACTTCAGCCATAATTACTCAAAAAAGTGTTTTCCATTCATTATCAAAACAAACTCACTTGCTCCCTAGGCTGCTCAAAAGTTTCTCTCTTGGAGGAAGAAGAAAAAAAAGTTAGTAGAAAGAAGAATGTTCCTTCCAAAAAGGCAGGAAGGATATTGCCAGCAGTCTTGTCTTAATCATCTCTGTAGTTAGAGGCAGACGGAGGAATTGGGATAGCAAAGGGAGGAGTTGAAAGGCAGGTCTCTGAAACTACACTTTGAAAAAATCTACAAGAAAGTCATAATAGACACTCGTGGTGATTAAAAATTGAAAATCGCTTAGGAGTTCATTCTAGGTAAGTTTAGTTTGGTTTGAGGCCAAATCAGAATTAGTGTTTCCATTGAACTGTGTTAAAATATGACACATAATTTGGATGTTATTTACGCACATTTAAGCAGAATAAAGAAATGGGCGTTCCATCATTTTGAGCTAATGGCCAAACAATGGGGACTTATTTTGGATCTAGAAATTCAGATTCAATGTCCAGCTCAAAAATTTGTACATGAGGCCATGGCGGAGCTCATCTTTGGTTAAAAATGTCGAGAAAGCATTCTGGCCACTCTCAAACCAGTGAAGGGAAGTACCAAAAAGTAGATCTGTGTTATTTCTTTTCACAAAATTCAATTATATTCCTTTTTTTTTTTGAAGTCCAAAGACCTCTGTGAAGCAGGTGGGGGTGCTCAGTCTTCTGTCCGCTGAACAACAAGGCCAGGTCAGTTAGATCCACAGGCTGATGTGGGGAAGGTTGAATGCCTTGCCCAGTCTTCCCTGACTCTGTTTTGGTATAACCTGTCACTGAAGGACTACGCAGAAAACCTACTGGTGTCCCTCATTCTTGTGCAGGATGCCAAATGTATTGAGTAGGGCGCTCATCTCTTACCCTCCCCCATCACAAAAAAAAGTCCAAATTTAGACCTTTGCGAGGAGGAGAGATGCCAGTCTGCATATGGGCAAACTTGTGCTTTTCATGGCAAAAGGACAATGTATAGCCAGAAGAATGTCTGTCACCAGTGGCCATGGGGAATGGAAGGGAATCTGACCTCAGGGGAAAAAAAAGAGATAGGCATTTCTTCCACAGTCGAAGCTTGCAACAGCCCATCTTACTGTAGTTTTGCAAAACCATCTGAGGGTCACTAACAGCTTCCTTGAACTGCTGAGCCACAGTGGAGGCAGAAGTCAGGCACATGACAGCATGAAGCGTGTGGTATTAATTCCCACCCAGGTGATCGAGCTAAATATAGAGATAATGCAGCCTTTTCTGGGCAGAGGGTAAGAGATGAAAGTCTTACCGACAGCGATACAGAAGAAGAAAGGAAAGCTGCCACCTTTCTGCATCGGCTCAAAGAACACCTGCAGCCTGCTGTTGGTGGGATGGGGTGTTCCAGGCTTTTTATATGGAGGCATCTCCCTTAAAGTGAGTACTGCCCTGGGAGTCTGCAGAAACTATAAGCCAAACTAAATATTAACCTACCTCCGAGCATTGTAGCAGTTTATTTTTTTAACGATGTGCTATGCCTGAGACGGTGCAAACATCTCTAATGGGGCTTGTTGTTTGCTGTGTGTCTGTGTCTGTGTGTGTATGTGCTCCTCGGAGAAGGGAGGGGGAAAGAACTGCCAGTCTCTGAAGTTCACCATGACTCAGAGGTCCAGATGCGATGCTAGAGAAAAGTTGGGTTGAGCCAGATTGAAAGAAAACACTTTAAAGATAGTTAAACAATCCTCCATTAATGTTTAGAGGTGAAGCACTTCATCTTGAATTTAAAAAACCTTGCTTTTCATTGTCTGTGCAACGGTAAAGGGAGATTTCCCAACTTTGTGCAGCTACGATAAAGAAATACGAAGCATTATTTCCTTCCTCAGTTGACATGGGGCTGTGCTCTCCCCAAGAACTATTGTGGGCAGTTCTAAGGTGTGGAGCAAATCTGAACCTCTGTCCTGCGCTATTTGTGACTTCTACTGTTGACCAAAAAGGGGAAGGCAGTTCTCAGTACCCGATGTCCATCCAGCAAAGCCTTTCAAAAAGGAAAGAACGTTGTGCCATCAGCTCTGTTCAAAACCTTTCCCACTGTCCCTGCACATGTCTGTAACCCCTTTCCCCAAATACATTTTAGTGGTCTGAAAAATCTGATTAAATCTGGAATTCAAGGATTGGCTGAGAAAGGCGTGTCTGAAGGTGTCTGTCAGCAGCAAGCCTCGACGGCTGCTCAGCCATGGTGTTGTGTGCTCTGAATGGATGTCACCCTGTCCTCAAATGTCTTCTTCATGCTGATCCGCTACATGGCAGGCTTTGAGGTGTCTGGATGGGCAGGACCAGATGTTTTATTAGCTTGTTTAATGTGATGAAGGTGGAGGAAAAAGGCTGACCTATTTATACTGTTCATCAGGCACCAACATTTGTGACCGTAGCTGCAGGTGGAGCAGTTAAGAGAATAAAAAAACCTGAGTAACTGAGAGACTGAGCAGATCCCAATTATCAAGAAGCAGAGGATGCATGTTTTTCCGTTTTGATAAGGATGAAATCAGGCTCCTAAATGTCCGATAACTGGGGAACAAGACTACTCAACTCATCTCCACAGCCACCTGTGCTTCTGTAATTCCTTTCAGAAAATAGCTACCTCCATTAATCTTATTCCATTTAACGGGATTAAGTGTTATCTAAGTGTTATCTATATTTTCTATACTGTGACCAGAAGGGAGACTGAACGCCATACATAAGCTTGTTATGTATTTGTGTGTACAACTAAAGAAGTACTGGAGGAGATTTACTCTTGCCCAGCTCCGTGGCGTTAAACGGGGAGAAATTTAGCCCAATAACTTCTGAGACTGCCTGGGAATGCCCCTTCCCCTGCCGTGCACTGCAGGGTGTGTATCTGTGGTTCAGAATAGGATTAGGGCTTCTTCAAATGCAACTAACCATTTGCGAAATACAAGGAGCCTTGTCCCCGCGCAGCGTGGTTGGCCCTGCGAGGTCAGGGCCAGCTTTGGGGTCCCACCTGCGCTGTGCTCCGGGCTTGTTTGGGCACAGTGTCAGCTTCGGTTTCTCAATCCTCGGTGAAACAGGAATAAATACTTCTTAGTTCCTCACCCAACTGGTGAGCAAAAGTTTTATTTTACTGTATTTGAACAGCTCTTTGAAGACACAAATCCCTAGCACTGTGATTTGTTTCAACATGCGTGTCCTGCTAGTAAAGCACCATGTGAAAGCCCAGCTCTCGTCTCAGCCACAATGGTATTAAGAGTAATGAAAATGATTCAGAAATGTGAGTGGTTCAGAGCCCATAAAAGGTACCAGATGTAAGCGAAGCCAACAAAAAATGTCTGCACTACAAAGCAACATGACAAAAGACTGTCATAACAATACATGCTGAATATTATTTGTATGGTAGGAGAAGTGTTCAGTATCCTCTCTGGCAGAGAATCATATGTAAATCACAAAATCTTGTCCAAGATGTTCAATAAATACATAAACCTTGTGGGCTAGGAGATGAGTTGGAGACTGTTACCCAATCTGCCCTGGAGCAAGCCAGGAAAGTAGATCTGCTGCTGAAAGAGAAAGCAATTTTCCAAGATTTATGGACTGTAAATATTTTATTTACCCTCCAAAGAAGGAGTCCATACTCACTGCAAAGAATGTGTATAAAGTATGTGTAGGGTTTGATCCTCTTTGGTTTTGCGTGACTGTGAAAATAATTTAAAGCATCCTTGGAAGCCAAGAGTGTTCAGGTGTCTTTGGGTCCCATCTCATTCATCGCAGAGACATACCATGAGGTTTCTCAGGCACATCTGTCCTGGGAGCACTGCGGTGTTCTCACACGCCTGTGGCTGCGTGGAGAGCTTTTCAGACCCTAATTCTTAGCTGAGAAAATACAGATGAAGCATGAATACAGAACATTTCAATATAATTTTCAATTCACAAGCTACGGTCCAGCAAGCTGTTTCTGCTTTTACCTTTCTTATAATTGGGTCTAATCTAGCTGAGATATGGCATATCATCTCCAAATGCTCTGTACACTCTAAACAATCTGTAAGGGTAATGAACAGGGGTTTTTTGGTATGTGCATTCTCCAAGTCTCATTAGAGGTAGCACTAATATTTACTTGTTTGCATTTCAAATGAAAGGAAGTCTATTTAATAACATCAATGATTTGGTCAATATTGGCACAGTCCAAGTGCCAAGTGGAGTGCTGGATGACGTTTTCATTAACAGTGCTCTCTATGCTGAGGTTTTTCTCGGGAGACTGTGTTTTCTGTCACTGTAGTGTGAGCAGGGCTGTGGAGGAAGTGCAGTTAGTAGGGCTGTCTGATAAAATTTCGGGTTGGTTCCTGAGTGAGGTGCTAACAGTGCCTCCAAGCTTTATTCTTTATCACCCTTGCCTCTGTCCGAGAAACCAGCTTGCCTGTGCTTGATCCAGTAAACATATTCCCTTTTCTCTTCTAAGGCTGAGCCCCATAAATCCTCAACTCCATGTAGAAGACCTCGATTTTTGCCCCTTACCTGCCACACCAGCCCTGTCTATGGAGCTGGTGGATACTTGTTCATCAGCATCTGCTCGGTGTGACTATGACTTTCTGTTCCTAAATTGAGGTTAGCTGGGAAGAGAAATGCAATACATTTATTTGTTCACTGATACCCTTGTGAATGCACATTATGGATTATGTTGCTTACATATTTTTCTGTGGCGGTCATCACAGTATTCTGCAGATATAAGTGGGTTTGTTCTTAAAAGAGCTCCAAGGAAGGGGAGTGTACCGATTCCCATGTTGGAGAGAGAAAAGCTGAGGCAGGGAAGCAAGATGACTTGCTCAAGGAGTCTGTGGAGGAAGAGTGGGAGGGGAAATCCCATCTGCCAAAGAAGGAATTCATCCAGTCTACAGGAAGCATGGGAAATGACTCAGTTGCATATGATAAGAAGGCTGGAAGGCAAGTGAAAGCTGGCCTGAAATCTGGATGAATGCGAGAGAGAGAGAGGAACTATATTTTCTGAAATTACTCACAAGAAAGTAGCTGTACTTGTGCAGCCGAAAGAAAAACCAGTACCTGGGTCAGGCTAGGACTTACCTGTCAGGAAATAAGGAGACTGTGAGCTGCAAGGTCATCTCCACTTGACTACTGGGCAGCACACTCGGAGTAGAGCTGCCTGCTTACAGGGAGTCTGAATTCAAGCCTCTGAGCAAAAACATCCGCTCTTGGATCAATAGTTCTGTTCACAACAGAGGTTGAAAGATGGGATCACGAGAAAGATGCCGTTATTTTGCTACTGAAAATTCTCAGTTTCTAGCTAGTAACCATTGCTTCTTTATGCCTGTTGTATGTTACTGTGCTTAAGGTTGTGTCACTTTACATATTTTAGTATTTTTTATGTTTAAAAAGTGATGGCAAAATAGTCCTCCAGCATGCTTCTAAGTTTTTATCATTCTATTTTTTTGCATAGTGGTATGATGGCAGAGATTTAGGTGCTGAGAACTACAGAAGAAATTAGACTATTCATATGAATTTAGTAAAGTTAATCTGCACTGGACCGATTTGATAATTCACCTAAGGTAATTTTTCACTTGTCAAGTAATTCCCAAGCAAATAATTCCCAAGCTTATATCAACTCTTAATTCCAAACTTTGTATTCTACCACCAAAACACACTTCTACCTCTGCATCATAACTCATGGTCTCACTCAGCCCTTTAGATAACATGCACATTGGTGAAAAAACTGTGTCTAAAACCAAGAATAAAGTGTGTCTTAGTGAAAGGATGAAAGTTCCCCGTCAGCAATGACTCAATTCAGCAACTGTTATCTCTCTGGGATCAGGATTTCACGGTGCTCTTAATAAAGAAATATTGCACTGTGTGAGTGAAACTCCAGGCTGGTATCTTCCAACATCGGAGGAAGTTTCCCGTGACTTCCTTTTAGCTGCTGACAGAGCCAATACGTTGGTGCAGAGAAGTACCCAAAGGTCCAGTGACTCCACAGGAATGAGTAAAGCCCAGTGAAATGTGAGCCAGTATGTTTTCCCTGGGGACATTTCAGACGGCTCCTATTTCTACGCGGGTTACAGATTGTGAGCAGAGATAGTTTCACAGTAGCTTCTCTGAATCACAGAGGGCAAAGCGGAAGGCAAGTGTAAATCATCAGGATGAGGGAACTCAGTCATCTGAGCTTGGAAAGCATCCATGGCTCATTTTTAGGTCAAGGTTTGCAGGGAAGATTGGTTGATTGACTTGAAGAACTTCCTTGTCAACCTCGCGGTAGATCTAAACCAGGTTATTTTTGTACCCGTGAGGTGGCTGCCTGTGTTTCTAGAGCTCGTATTTCTATATATCGGTGCTGCAGTGTGCAGCTCTTACTAGCAGTGAAAAGGAGGGACTCTTGCCTCCCTTGTCTCCGTGATGATGCACCTCTTCTGGGCCAGCCTGGACCTTTCCTGAGGGCTCTGTTATTGTCCCCCGTGTGCCCTGGCATCTCTCCTGACCACTGCCCAGAGTCTGGATTGAAATGTGCTGTCTATATAAACACAGTATTTCTAATGTCCTTCCTGGTATTCACAGCTTCCTGACAGCGGCATTTACTGATTTCGTTAACAAAAATAACCCTCTCCTGTTGGAGTCAGTTTTAATTTGCCTCAGCCCTGCCATAAAATTTCCTTTGTATGCCAGTGGGAGGTGAAAGAAACTTCTAGAAATAAAGACCAAATAAAATATAGTTAAACATAACTCTGAAGGATGTAATATTTTAGATGAAACGCTTCCTTCAGAGCACTCTGGTGTGTATAGCCAACATGATGCCTTCAAAGCTCTAAAGTGCCCAAACCAGCCTCAGCATTTAGATAACTGAATATCCCTCTTTGAAACCTGGTGGTGGGAGAAATTGATGCAAAGATAAAAATTGTTATTTGCAAAGGAGAGATGGACTGGCAGGCACACGCATTGTGAGATCTGAAGAAAGAATCTCTTCAAAAAATTACATATTGAATTAGCTTTATTGCTTCAGTGTGCAGAACAAGCCTTGAATGATGTTATAAATGTCCCAAAGTGTATTTGCAGTCCCTCGCTAAACTACCTGTTGGGTTAATTACAAGCCTGCCACCAAAATTAAAGGTTTTAATACAGTTTAGTTAGTTTAGTTCCTTTATTCCCTAGGATGACAATGCCACTTTCATCCCGAGGCGTTGTTAGCAGCAGCCTGCCCTTGGTTTACAAGCAGCTAATATAAAATTTTGACCCTAGCATGACAAAATCCTGCACTTTCCTACATGCAGGTGAGCTACAGTTCCCACCTCTTTGCCATGACCTTTGCATCAAAGCCAAATGGCAAACATGGGATGAGCACTGGCCAGGTGATGGACGTTCGTTAGAGTGATGGTGCAGGCAGTAATCTGCCTAATTTAAATGTCCACATTGGAAAGCTGGTTTGGCTTGGCTCTGCTTACCATCAGTGGAGCCTGATTCACATGTGGTTCTGTCCAGCCAAGCTATGCTCTCAGGGTGAGACTTATTTTTAAGCATCTCCTAAGGCACCAAAGCTGGATGCATGAAACCAGGCAGCGTGAATAACCTCCCTGAAGGAGATGGGAGCCTTGCATCAAGCAAAAAGCTTATGACACCATCCTCCCATGAAAGGACAGGGGACAGGATCCCTGCTCTTCAGATGGGTACAGTCCCACAGGAGCGAGGCATGAGAAGATGGAGAAGTCAGTGAAAACAGAGGAGGAGGTTTCAGAAGGCAATGCGTGGCCAGCCAGTAAGGGAGCCAAGAACATCAGCAGGAAAATCAGGTCTGGGAAGGAAGCGTGGTGAAGGTCAAAGGCGAAGGACGCTAGATAAATTCAAAATACGCGTAGTCTAACTATAAAGGTGTAAAGGAGGAAACTCCTTTGGGGCAAATGAGATGATATTTATAAATCTTTTCTCAATACACAGAAAAGACCTGGTATATTAGGAAGAATATATTTGAAGCAGCTTAATGTTACTTAAGGATGAGCCAGCTTAATCATATTCCTTACCAACTCGTTGTAACAGGCAGAGTCACAGAGAACCAAGGAAGAGACCGGATTTTATGCTCAGCCCTGGAAAAAAAAGCAAAGAATTATAAAAGCACTGTGGAAAGAGAAAGAACAATATGCTACTTTGGACATAAGCAGGCCCTTGTGCCAGGGAGGCAGGATCTTCATCTTTGGTCTGGTTTTTGTGTATTTCATTGTTTCATTTTCAAACTTCCTATCTGATAAAGTGTAAAGGAATGTGTATTCTGGACAACTACCTCATTAGAGTGCGGATTTGTTTCGTAGAAAGCCGGATGTTTTCGATGACATGTAAGAACGCTGTAGCTAAAAAGCATTAAAATAGCTACATCTTGCTGCGCATGTTAACGCAGAGTGAGCCCGTAGGAGTTCTCTCTGCAAATAGCTGTGCTTCCTTCCGGTGGGCTGGAAATTATTGCCTGGTTTTCCTTGTTAAACGAAAAATGTGCTATGCTAAAGATATGATTTTGAATCTTACACGATTTTATTTACCCCCATGGAAAAAAAAGATGGAGAAGAAACTCCTCCATATTCAATAATGCTTTTGGGTTTTCTGAAGTCTGAATCCTCCTCATCGCCCTCCCTCTGTATCGCTTCGGAAGGTGCCTGTTGGGGCTTGGAGTGGGGAAGGGATCAGTCAAAGCTCTCCCACCATGCCATGATTTATTTTAAAAACTTCTATTTAAAATCTCACAGAAATAATAGGTATTTCTGATTTAACTCTCAAATTTGAAATTACTGTTCACTTACACACTTCTAAGTGCCTCCCACTGCAGAAATGTGGGCTCTCAAGAGATAATGAGCAGCAGCTCTTTAACATCATGGACCAGCATTTCAGAAGTGTTTGATTTTCTTAGAGGAGGAATCTTTCAAATTTTAGGTGCCAAAGATAGTAATTTTCTGATTCATGCTGTATAGATAGATACGTATCACTCAAGTATGAGAAGAGGGAAGAGCTGAAACATCCCCTGTGTAAGGCAAAGATACAACTAACTTGAATTATTTTCTATTCCCTAAGGGTATCAGAGAAGACAATATTGTGGCAAGGAGCAGTTCATTGAATGCATGTGACAATCAGAAGCTTGACAAAAGCCTCTCGGAGACATGTATAGTATTGTTAATTCCTCTGATCACATCAAGTTACTCATCTTTTATCAATTCAGATGGCTCTCCTTCTGGGGACAGCCTGTCTCTCAGCTGACATTTGATGTGTACCGTGTTAGCATTGCTGCGTCTCTGGCAAGGAAGGAAGGGTACAGTAGATCAGATGAAGCATCAGAAAGATGTTGCTGCAGTGTCACTTGTCAGCAGTGAGGACCACTCTAGTGACCACAATTTAACAAAAAAATAATCAAAGATTTGGGAGAGAAAGAGAGCCCCAAGCTGAGAGCATTGGTCTGAGCCGTAGCTCCCGCTCACACGTGGTCCTGCAGTGCAGTGCCAGCAAGGCTCTCAGTCCCTTTAAAAACTGTCCCCAGATTACAGAGATGCAGATGATGAAATATGCTGCGACGTGAGGAGTGTTCTCTGTCACTCCTAGCTCACAGGGGCATTAACTGGGCTCATTTCCTCCTCCCTCTCGCAGGACGTCGGCAAAAGGGAAACGGCAGGGGCTCGCTGGAGCCAGGGGGAGGGTGCCCCCCGGGATGGCAGTGCTTTCTGGGGCGTGCTGTGGGGCGGGCAGAGGGTCCTGCTGGGGATGTTCTGGGTACATCCCGTGCATCAGCTTACGTGGCTTTCTTGCTACACGCACTGACCCCTGAAAACACAGCCCTGCTGATGGCAACTGCTCTTGTGGCAGACAGTTCACTCTCCTGTGTGGGACCCGGAGAAGCTGTCTGGAAGTCTCCTCTAACTATATCATTTCCTGTAACTGTTTTTTTTTTTTAAATATACTGGCCTTCCATACAATGACAGCAGGCCTTTGAGCAAGGCCATCAAGAAATTAAAATGAGACATATCCTTGGCAGTTTCCAGGACACAAGTAAGGTATACAGACAATTGAGTAGATTAGAGAGATATGAAATTTTATGGGCAGTGGAAAAAAGTTAAGGAGGAAGGAGAAATTTTGAGGGCTGAGCAAACCACGCCAGAAATGACTGTAGCTTCTAGATCCAGCTAGGGCTGGGTGATTTTTCTTTGGATTGTACGTGTCTTTCAGATAAAAATTCCAACTCTATAAAATAAAAGAATTTGCTGCCGTGAGGACGGAGAAATACTGCCATAGGTTGCACAGAGAGGTTGTAAAACCTCCATCTTTGGGCATATCCAAAACTTGACTAGACGTGGTCCCAGGCAACCTGCTGTAACTGGCCCTGCCTTGATGAGGACGCTGGAGTAGAGGACATCCGGAGGCCCCTTCCAGCCTGTGTGATCCTATGCCAACAGTAATGTGTGTTTTCATTTGCATATCAAACACTAGTAGAGGTGGATCTGCACGGTGTTGGGTGGCATTATGTGCTAATATAACAATTTAAAAGGTCTCAGCAAGATCCCTTTCTGTACTGTCTTTACTATAGTCTTAAAATAAGGGAAACTAGCATTGTCCTGGTTCAACACCAGGTATGTAAGTAAATACGCAGACGGGGACATGCCTTAGCTGGAAGCCTCAATCGGACCAGTTGCACATACAGCCACAGCCCCAGGAGCAGCAACTGGAGCGGTAACAGCGACTCTGATTTCAGCCCCCAGTTGAATTCTGAAACGCAGACCTGCCAGGAGATGACACTAATTTGTTTAGAGCAATGTCATTATATCACACAGAGCAAACACATGGGCATGCCATGCAAAGGGGCCCTGTGGGTCATGGTGGGTGGCGTGTACCTATGGCACATGGATGGCTTCACGCTGGAGGAAGGGAAGGTGAGGACAGGATGTGAAGAAGGATATGTTCCTTGCTCAAAGTAATGCAAAGGTTTTGGGTTTTTTTTTCTAGTCAAAATATAATTATANGCATTTAACCCCACTCAGCATTGCCATGCAGGACAGGATGTGAAGAAGGATATGTTCCTTGCTCAAAGTAATGCAAAGGTTTTGGGGTTTTTTTTCTAGTCAAAATATAATTATAGAGAACGGAATTTGGCTGCAAAACCTGGGCTAGCCTGTCTACAAAGGCAAAGTGAGCCAAGTTATTGAACCTTGGTCCTTGGAAGTGTCTTTGGGTTTTTACACCGTGGGATTCTGAAACTGTCCAGTCTCTTTTTGAAGGATGCCTTTATGATTAAGCTGAAAAGTTACACGATTTTTAAAATACTTTATCTACTTATGCTTACATTCCTGTTAAGCCTGAAGTCAAACTGCCTCTATGGGAGTGACAGCTCAGATGTGAGTGAAGGGCCAGATGAAAATTATGTAGAGATCTCATTTGACAAGGCCACTTCAGACAAAAGAAATGTTAAACAAATAGCCTTACACAATGGGAAATGGTGAACTTCTGCTGAACCTTGCTGATGGCTGGGTGCCAAAGGAAAGTTTGAAGCTACCCGCATGTTCCCTTTTGGAAATCTCTCTGGTTTTAATGTCTGGTGCTTGTATACCATTTTAAATGGAAAATGCAGAGTGTTTAATTATCTTCCCAGGGTATGACAGCTGACTGATAGAAATTAAAATGTCTGCCCAGAACTCCTGTTCTTCACAGAGTGAAAATCCTGCATACCAGTAGTTACTCAAACGGTATAAACCTAGGCTGTATTAAGCCGTAAACAAACAGGCGAGACCAGATGATTTTGCAACATAACAATAGTATCAAAGAAAATGTAAACATTGAGGTGTATCACTCTGGATGAGCGTTGCTTTCGGACTGCAATCTGCTGCCACAAGCAGGAAAAGCGGTCACCGTCTGGGTAACTTTTCAGAATTACCTACGTGGCGAGGCAACGCAAGGCAAGGGCTGTGGGTACAAACAATGTCTTTTCTCAGGATTGATGGAGTTAGAAAAAGCTTTCAGGACCGTTTCTCCTTAAAATTTTAAAATAAAACAGCAGTTTCTTTGCCTAATACCAACCAAATCCTGGCCAGGAACATGAACTCGGCCTGTCAGGAAAAGGCTCCAACAACCTACCACCTTGTCATTCCTTCTGATATTTCAGACTCAGGGTTTTTTGGCCATTACAGAAAAGCTGCAGTCTAATATTTTAAACATTCTGATCATTGCTATCTGCAGTAACTGCAAAGAACAAATTACTAAAGGGATCGATCTCATAAAGTAAAGTCAACTATTTGAAATGGAAAGCTGCCATCACAATCTGATGACATCAATTAAAGTTGCAGAAAACGCAGCTCTCTCTTGGAGGCAGAAGAAAGACAGAGCCCGGGCCAGGTTGCTTTAAGGTGTGTGCTGGTCATTGTCCTTTTCGCTGAGCTTTAAATCTGAGATTCAAAGGCCAGAGTCCTGAAAGGCTGGAAGGTGCTTAGGTGCAGGTTTGCATCCCACCCCAGCCCCCATTTTTAGTAAGAACATGTCATTCTCCTGATAGAAGGAGGAGGGATACCTCAAAAGGCTCAGAGCTCTGAATCAAAGACACTTCTAGCCACAGTTGGCTGGAGAAGGTCATAGATTTGCTGGAATTTCAACCTGGTTTTTCCCATTCCTCTTCTATGATGCCTACAAAATTCTTGGCTGTAATTAGAGCTCAGGAGCCCTCAAATCATGGCACAGTGTGCTAATGAAGAGAGACTAACTCTACCTGCATGCTTCCCAGTCCTCCTAGGCTTTAGATGGTCAGGTCTTCAGAGTGAGTTTTCTGGATGGGATCCTGAGGAGCTGCCACAGACCCAGCTACAGGTAACGATGTGCCTGGTGAACTCGCTGGGTTTGACCTGCTCTGCTCAGACACGTTTCTGCTCTCCTCACCCGGCAGAGGTGCCTGAGGTGAAGAAGGGCGGCTGGTGACCTGCTTGCACCAGTGGCTTTAGGGGATGCCATTACATCATGGGTGAGGGCTTGCTCGTCAGGGCACGCATGTGCCAGTGCAAATCCTTCTATGTGAAATGCCTTTGAAATCCCCAGGGGGTGCAATGAAATACCAATTATACAAAATTGGCCTGACCAGTACTTTGCCTTCTGAGGAGGTGCTGGTTAAAATTTCATTGTGAAATAGCACGTGGGGCAGGGGGGGTCAGTCCTGCTCATTAAATCTTCCTTCGCAGAGATGAATTGACCCCAAGGAGTTGTAAAAATAAATTGCAAAGCAGCTCGGCCTTTCCCATGGGCCAGGCTGCAGCCAGTGGCGGGTATTTTAATACAAGATGTACCTGAATCCACAGAATCCTTGCAAGATAATTGCCCACCTCCCATACTTCAGCTGACACCAGCTGGACACTTTCCAGTGCAATGACATGCTCAGGGCTGTTTTCAGGAACAAATTATAAACATTTCTAGCTGCAGGCTAAATACAACTTGGTTTGCCAAGTGCAGTCTCTTCCCTTGGTTTGCCAAGTGCAGCTGAATGGGAGATGGATTTGTGCTGAAGCAGGAAGACCCATGAACAACTCACCCGGCTTTCTGCCCCTTTTCTCTGCAAAAATACGAGTCCATGGCACAAAAATTACTGCAGGAGCTAAGCTAAAAACATTATTTTTCCGTGTGAGAGCCTGTTAAGTGCTGTCCTACCCTGGCTAGCAAGCATGGGCTCTTCCACTCCCTGTTCGCTCTGCCACTTACAGTGCTAAACATACTCAGCTAAAAGTAGAAAGCTTTGATGCTGTTTTCTAGCTGCTAGCTTTAAAACTTACTGCTTCTCAGGGACCCTCTCTGTTATAAAGACTGTATCTGCCATGTCAGCCTTATCTGCTCCAGCCCATCAGCTTCAGCGCTCTTGAGAAGGTTCGGGGCAGAAGAAAATCCCCCTTAATGTCTCCTGGCTGCCAACTGTTGCTGCTGAGTGTGCTGGGACAAGAAGGGGAAGGCATGAGGGTCTCTGTTCTCTTTGATCAGAAAACAACCCCAAATTCAGTCAGATCGCGTTGGCTGAAGGAGAAGGCGGCCACTGAAGGAACCACACTGACAGCCAGGGCCAGTTATAGCTCTTCCCCACGCTGTGGTCATGGCAAAGTCAAGAGGAACAGATGAGTACGGAGCCCAACGCACCCGGACCACCGGTTGCAGCTGAGGTTGTGGCAGAAGCATGGGAGGAACGGTGCTGGCTCCAAAGCTCCGCTAAAGTCGTATTTGCCATCACTGTCCAAAGGTTTCAGCTGCAGGCCTGGATGAGCAGGCGAGCAGCATTCCCTGCCCAGAAATGTTTGTACCAAAGCTGAGTTCTAGCATCTTCCTCCCCAGGAACAAAATGTTTTCTGAAGTATGACTGTAGTAGGAAGCAGTATACTAGGAACTATACCTGTGTAGTGTACAGGAACTATAGTAGCATGCTAGGCTGTACTAGGAAGGAGTTTTGTCTGCTTTGGAATATGTTGCATAGGGAAAAAAAAAAAAATCTGTTATCATGTCTGAAATGGATTTTCTACCTGGACTTCTGTCGCTGCTCCTTGATGGCTTTGCACAGCACAGTTTCAGGCGGCGGTGTGGGAGCTGGTGCAGTGTGGGGATCCGGTTAGTCCCTCGGGGCCAGCGGGCTCCTTCTCTGGCTTCAGGACGGTCCGATGCTCTGTGTGAAGCGGGCAAGAAATCTCTGAGCATGGTTAAAAACCAGAGAGCCCAAAGTTATATCAGAATCACTGGTTGCCAGCCAGCCAGTTTTCTAATCCTCTCTTAAAAAGGAGGGGGGGGGGAGCTTAAAATGGAAAGAATGAATATCATGAATTGCTGCCAAAAACCCCAACCAAAACCCAAGCTGTTTCATGAATCCTGATTTCCTGCGAAGCCTTACATTGATGCCCATCCCGTGCTGCCGTAGCCCGTGGTCCAGCAAAAGCTCTTGGGGTGCGCAGTCACGGGGCCTCCAGATGCTCAGCTCTCGGCCAAAGAGCCTCAGCTTTCCTCTCCTCATCTCCTGGACTTTTCCTGTCAGCAGTTCCTCTCTGATGTCACCTGTGGCCCCCACACCAACCGCGTGTCTCTTCTCTTCTGTCAGTGTCACCAGGCAGGAGGTGATGTCCATAATTGGCCCCACAAAGAGTTGTCCTGGCACCACTTAGGAGCAGGAACCTGGGGCACAGAGGAAGTCTTTGACTAGCTGGTGATAGCGGGATTTGGGACCATCACCCGCTTTTGCAGCTGGAGCCAGTGTCATGTCAAACCACACATTAACCACACATTCCTGAGGGGAATTAACTTTAACTGTCCATACACAAGCACAGCTCCTCTGGTATGTCGAGACTTTCAACTTTATCATCTACTAATGCCCTCTCCTTCAAAAAATAACCTTGGCAAATTAGTTGCCAAAGGTCTCATGGTACCATAACATGTATATTACCAGTTGCCAAAGTCTGTGTGCGCAGAAATGCTTTGCAATTCACATCCTATCCTTTCCTGCTTCACTAGTTTTCGAGTCTGTTCAGGGAGGACAAATTACATGGTCAAAAATTACACTTGGTGGGTTTCATGGCTTAGCCAGAAAAGTCTGTGCTCAAAACATGGCACTTAGTCTGTGCGGCTGTCCCAGTAAGCAACAGTCACAAAAAAGCTCTGGGGGAAGCAGCTGGCTTGATTTTTATCTTGGTTTTCTAAATTATGTATCTAAGTCATGTTTCTATGTTTACCCTCCATGGAGAAAGGCAGAAGTTTAACTGGCTTTTCCTTCTCTGACTGCTTCAGCCACAAAAGTTTCCACTGGCAGAATAAATTCCTTCTAAATGCCAGCGAGCGGCCTCAAACTCCACAGCCTCCTCTGCAGCGCCACGGGGGAACCTGGCCCCACAGCGGGACCTCGTCCTGCTGCGTTTCAGCCCGGTGGTACTCGGGGGAAGGCGCATTTATTTCCCCTGTTCCTCTGGGAGTTTCAGAGCCAACTCCGCTATTTACGGGCTGATGAAGCTTGGGAGGATGCGGGTACGTACTTGGGTTTTTCCGCTTGCTCTGGGTGCCTGAGGCACTGCGGTTATATTCTACATCTGCCCAGCAGGGCAAGTGCTTCTTCACGAGGGAAAAAAAAAGGGGGAGGGGGGGGGAAATAAGCGTCCTCAAGTTTCATAGTCCTTTGGACTGATGTGAGCTACTTGACTATAACTTTAGCAACTGAAATTGTGCCATGAGAGTTAGTCTGGAGATGACCAAAGAGTATAGTTGATGTTTCATGTTCCTTAGATAATACGAGGCCTTTTGCTGGATGAAAACTGGAAATGAAGC
Organism: Rhinoptilus africanus; assembly: GCA_013400135.1. Taxonomy (NCBI): domain Eukaryota; kingdom Metazoa; phylum Chordata; class Aves; order Charadriiformes; family Glareolidae; genus Rhinoptilus; species Rhinoptilus africanus. Next base: position 253,338 of record VXBO01004322.1, read on the forward strand.
CCAGCTATCCCTAGGGATGATGCTGCTGAGCTCAGCCAGGTGAGAAGACCTGACCGCTCACTTACCGCCGGGTTTTCCAGCCCGGGCAAGCATGGACACCGGCAGGAGCAGGATGTCCATGGGCTCCAGGAGAACAGAGTAACTAGGGGTGCTCCTGAAAACCTCACCGTGCGGCTTGCCAGCCAGGGGTGGAGGGCTGGTATTTGGGGTCCCTGCTGCTCCCTGGTTCCTCTAAGGGATGAGATTGTCAAAGTCACTGCCTTCCATTTTCGCTTTCACTTGTGTTTGTAACTGGCGGCAAAGACCCCTCAGTCCATACCATTGCTATCTCTTTCCTTGGCTGTTGCCAGTGACACTCATGATCTGCCACTTCAGGTTGGCAACTGAAGTCATCTTCAGTCAGGGTTTAGAGGTGGAGAAGAATAATCACACCAAAACCAGGTTTACCAAACCACGATCCGCTTCCTAATTTCATTGTCAGTTGTTTTAGCTTTGGAGACATGAATTGTCCAAATAACATGTCCGATTAAAGAGACAAAAAATCGTCTTTTGTGGAGCGTTGGCTTGGGGTGGCACCTGAGCCATACTTGTCCTCCAGCCGACGGTACCCTCAGCTCAGCATCCCTCCATTTCAGTAGGCTTTGTTTGGGTTTCCCGACAGTGGTGGGCCAGCCTCCGCCTGGCTAGAGCCACGTAGGGCTGGGGGGGAGCAGAGGAGAGCAGGGGCACCAAAACAGCAAGGGCCTGGTTTCCTTTCGGCACAAAGGCGGCTCCATCATGGCTAATCACAGCCGTCGCGCCTGCCAAGAGAGGTCAGAACGGGCCCCGCCGCAGGTGAAGGGCTGAGGCGATTGCTCGACCCTCCGCTGGTAGCAGCTCCTTGGATCAGTGGAATATCTGGACATGTGACAAGTGCCATTTTCTAGGAGAGCCTCTGAGTCACTCCCAGATTTCACATCTCCATTCCCCAGGGCTTCTGGAAACAAACAGCGAGCATTTTTTTCCTGATGTTTCTGGTGTTCACATGCCAGGAACTGACAGGAAAGAGTGAGCATGCCTTTTTCTGTTGGTTTTTTTTTTTTTTAATTAATTCTTTTTACAACTCACGGAGACTTTGTCTACAGCCGAGCGATGGCTCCGTACAGAAGAGGAGGATCGTTTTCCAGCTGGACGCAGCGTATCAGAGCTCGGGGCTCAGCGTTTGATGGTGATGGCTGGAGCCTCGGATGCAGCCAGGCTCCCCCCATCCCTGCCAGAGCCGCTTGTCATCCTGACCTTATGTTCCAGTTTGAGGGCAAAAGGGCCTATTTTTTCCTTTCTGTTAATTTTAAAGAGATAAATATAGCCAGTGGAGTGACCTCCTACTCCCGTGGAGAGCTTTAAGTTTAAAGCTGAAAACGTGAAATTTAGCAGTAGCTCTTCTTTTTATTTATAGGCTGCTCATTGTTCTGCTTAGCATGAGGCTGTGTTGTGTGCCTTCAAACGCAGTTAATTAGCACAAGGTCAGCTGGCTTTGCAAAACAATGTCACGAGTCTTTTTTTTTTTTTTTTTGATAAACAATGATTTTTCTAAAAATAAATAGATAATTGCATTTTTACCAGCAGCAAATAGAGTGTTCAATGTTGAAATGTGGTTGAGTATAGTTTTGAATAAGGTTTCCCAAATATACACAGACATTTAGGTAATTCTAGCCCTGTTGAACTCGCTGGGCTTGGCTATGGATTTCACCTGATATAACTCTGATATCTCTCTGATATAACTCCCACCAGGTGAAAATCAGGCCTCACTTTCACTGCCCAGGACAAGAGCTGCAGGCAAGAAGAGGTGGTCATCTAGAAGGAAAAAAAACGATGTTTCCCATAATTACAACTCTGAGGAGGACCGGAATGAGCATCACTGACCAAAACCAGGCTGTGATAGAAGATTAGCTTGAAATTGAGACCCTTCCTAGCACTGTCCAAAGCTTTCTGTTTTCCCCGTGGTGACTGCAGGATCGCTAGGACACGTGTTCGTTAGCCTGCAGGAGATTATTGCAATGAATGATAAATGGATGTGACAGAACCCCGAGGTAACTCAGTGACTCTGGAACTGCTTCCTGGTTCCCCCGTCTTTGGCTTTAGTCCTCTCCAATTTCTGCCTCCTGCCACACACAGAAGAATAACAATAAAAGATGACTGGGCCATTACTTGATAAAAAGAATAATAATGAAAATTAAACTATAAACTAGACTGCTGTTTGGGAAAGCCTTTGCTTAAGGGCCAGGAAAAGGAGTAGCGTTACGGTGCCTTCTTGGAGAGACAAGCTTTTTCCCAAACCTTGGCCTGTGAAAGCACGTCCTTGTGCTACAGAAACACGTTGGCAGCTCCCTTCAAGAAAGTTATGATGATGTCTTTGGGTGAAATGAAACTAGTAAAGACCACCAGATCACAGAATAGTTGAGGTTGGAGATATCTCCAGGTGGTTCTGGAGGTGCCTAATCCAGCCCCCCTGCTTGACGCAGGACTAGGCTGCCCAGCACTACATCCAGACAGCACTTGAATTTCTCCAAGGTTGGAGACTCCACAACCTCTCCCTTGTTCACCCATTTTCACAGCAAGCAGGTTTTTCTTATGTTTAGGTGGAATTTTGTACATTTCAGTTTGTGCCTGTTGCCTCTTGTCCTGGCACTGAGAAGAGCCAGACTCCATTTTTACCGCTTTCCATGTAATTTTAGGTCAGATGGAGACAGCTGAAGTGTCCTCACTGAAGATGAACTTGAAGGTTGGACCTGAGGAGGATTTCTGTGGAGAACCACATCTCGGTTTTCTGAAATGGGTACTGTAGGCGTCCTTTGGTTGCGCTGAAGCGCATGGCTTTTGCTTTTGGTGCGCGGCTGCTGCTGGCTTCTCTAAGTGAGGAGGCAGCTTTGCTACCGAGGGGCTGCGTGCCGCCCCCTGGGCCACTCCTGCGGCTCACGCCGGAGGCTCCTCAGGCTGCACCTCCAAGCTGCTGCTGCCAGAGAGCACAGCGATATCCCGGAGCTTCGCGTCTCGCTGTGACTCCACTGATGGCCATCTTTTACATCTCAGGGAAGCACAAAAGCCCCTTTGCCGGATCATCTGAAATAATGGTACCAGTGAGCCGAAACCACCTCCTGTTTCCCCTGGAAAAAGCAGGAGCAGCTTTACCTGAGTTTGGATTCAGCCCAAAGCTGCTGCAGATGGAGGCAGTCCCAGGCCGTCGCTGGAGACAGGAGGTCCCTGGCTCCCCTCCAAGGGCCAGCGTTTCCCGTTTCCCTCTTCAGCCAGAAAAAGGCGATTTTGGGGAGCGGGCGCCCTGGGCGGTGCAGAGAGCTGTCGGCACAGCCTCCTGGGGGAGGTGCAGAGATGTGCGAGGGGGGACGGCAGGAACCAGAGCCACTCGGTGACTCCTGCCAGAGATCGGATGAAAGCAACTGGGGCTGCTGGCTCTTCCCAGGCTGAGCCCACGGAGGGATGATGCAGCTTGGGCAACGATGTGGGAAGGGAACGAGAGCCTTTTTGAGGATACCGGATAGACCACTGGTGCTAGGCCATGAATAACCGGTCGTGCAAAGCTCAAAGCAAATCCCTGCGTGCATACGGTGTCCTGCCACCTCCAGCAAGGGACAGTGTCTCCATCCAGCACCTTCTGAGATGTGGCCGTGCAGGATGAAGGGATGTTCCTGGTGAAGGGGGTCGGACCAGCTGGGTGCTGCTTACTTGGCCTCAGTGCTTTCACACAGGGCTCCTGGGTGAGAAAGAAGAAAGGGACTCAGGAAGCTCAGTTTGGAGGAATCTTGCATGGATCCCCGTGTTCAGGGTAGCAGTCCTATTTATTCTGGACTTTCATTTCTCTGAGAAGAAAAACGTTTGGTTCTGAGATAGTTTTGAGTAGTACTTTATCTCCTGGGTGGTTGTTTTTCCTTGGACATGGGAGGCAGTTCTGTACTCCTAAGTGACTCCTTGTTATAAACAGAGATTGAAGTTCCATATGTTATGGAAAACGTTCCCTCAGCTGCGATACACAGAGAGCATGGTATGCAGTCACTGCCAGACCACTAGCAGAAATGCTCATTTGAGTTATCACAACATCAAGCTTTGAGCAAAGGCTGGAAGGTTTGGTTCCGAAGCTGAAGCAGCGGGACTCTCTCTGCCAGCAAGGTGTAACAGGGTACGCCTTCCAGAGCTCATTAGCAGTCTTGTGTCTTGCACATCCAGCTTCGTAGTAGGTTTATCTTTGAAACCTATCCACAATGAACCGTCATTACTGAACAGACAAAGAAAACATGAACGGATGGACACTCGTAGTGAAACAGGGTGTAAGACAGTCAATATGACGCAGTTCTTCCAGAAGGGCTCTTTGAGAAGAAGTTCAAAGCCATCCTCACCTTGGAGGTTGTTCTCCCTGTGAAGTTAAGGACTGAGAGCCAAGTGCCGACTGAAATCCTCTCTGTAGGTAAATGTACTCTGCTTACCCTGACGCAATGGGCCCTAGATGAATGCTGGCTAAAACGCAACTTGAGCTCAGGTACCTGGTTTCAAATGCCCGGCTTTGAATTCTGGTTTTGGGGGATCACTGAGTGCCATAAGTATGAGCAAACTGCGTAGAGCTCAGGACCTAAAAGGAATCAGATCACCACTTTGATTTCCATGGAGGGAAAAGATTTTGGGCCTGCACCCAATTTTATGTAGTTTTCAAACCTTTAATGAAAAAAAATCCCCAAACAATTCCAAGCATGGAGTTGAGCTGCTTTAGTTTTTTCATTTGGGTCAAATTCCAGGTCAACCGTACTCTTGAATCGTACTCCCTCATCTATGTTAAGGGCTGAATGTACAAATAATTTCCAAAAATACTTAGCATTTTCAAATAAATTAATTTAACTTTTGCACTAGCAGTCAAAACCCCTTGAACAGCACCATTGTCTGGTACAACCATTCACCCCTGGCATTTTGAATCTGTTGACTCTAGATGGATACCACAGGTCCTTTTAAAATACACACAGTATCCTAAAAGTTCAGATAGGTTTGAAATGGCTGCTCTTGTCCTCTGGAGACAGAAACTAAGCACAAAATGTACCAGTTTGGGATGTACCAAAGTGGATGTGTACCAGAAAAATATGTTACTCGCTTCTATGACAACATTGGAGACATACGAGAAATAAGACACTTATGCATCCCACACATTAAAGAGATGAAACCGCCTGCTATCCTGAAGCGACCATAAAGCTTTCTTATCGACTCCAGTACTTAAAGGCTTAATGTTCCTTATTCACATGGTTGCCTGACTAAGATGTCTAGGTGCAGAGCACCATGGAGTTCGCTGTAACTTCTTCTGCAGCCCGACATCTCCCACCGTAACCCCCGACAGGGAGTCTTGGGTTAATTGCAGCTGTGGTGCCTCCGATCTAAATTTTAAGAACCTTTGAGCACAGAGGGGCTGGGAGGAACGACCTGACGGCTGAGGAAGGCTGTCAGCCTTCTGCTGTCCTAGTTATATGCGCAATAAGACAACCTTCTGCTCTGCAAGCAAGAATATCACCTATCAGTGGCCTGCTGCTCCAAAGTTTAAATACTATCTGTGCCAGATGTGATCCTAAAAGCAAGGTCCAACTGCTTGGCTTCCCCAGCTGGAATACAGGGTCAAGAGTTTGTGGGTTTTCTTTTTGCCTCATCAGGGTGCTTTGAAGATAAATTGGCTTGCTTGAACCTTCCCTACTGTAAAAACGACATAAAGATGGGAAGAATATGGGGTAGGACTTCTGTGCCCCTGGAAAGCTTTGGTGTGAGTCTGGCTTTATGTAAAAACTCTCTGCATTTTTTCTGACCTCAACAAGTGATCGCAGTATCAGGTCAGGGAGGAAAAGTGCAATTTTTGGCTTAGCAGCACAGACAGCAGGACTCCCAGATCCACCAGCCAGCTTCGGGTCTCCCACCGTGATGGCCTTGTAGAGGATGCAGCTAGCTGAAACAGCGGGAGATGGGGTTCCCCTGGCACGAGCCAGGAGCTGAGGATGCTCAGCTGTACCCACCCAAGGTGACAGGGCCAGGTGACCACAGCAAGAGCTCCCCACAGCCCTGCGATCATGCAAAGCAGCGGGTCCAGGCTGAGGTGAACGCAGGAAGGACAGACACAACCCCAGGACAGCGTGGCCGTGGCCTGGGGCTGCCGGGCAGACCGCTGCCTGCCCAGGTGAGAGCAGCCAAGGCTCGTTTGGTGCCCTCGGTCCCACCTGTGGGGGAGGGCGGTGCGGCCCCAGCTGTGACCCGGGGGTTACCGGGGCCCGAACCTACACACCCCGTGCAGAAAGCCTCAGTAGGAATGGAAGATGGAGTCCCGCGAGTAAGAAACACCGTGCTTTCCTGGCTGGGACCTCTCTCATTAGTTCAAAGGACTAAAAGCTGCCTGTTGCCTTGAAGGTGACTGCAAGCGAGTGGCTTGCTTGAGTTCACTTCTCATTATCCTCTGCTGCAGCCCTCCAGGAGCTCTCGAGATGGGGACGTTCGAAGGTAATGTGCTTAATCAGTTTTCTGCTTAGTCGGTGTAGTGCAGCGGAGGGTTAGTTTGCTGCTGCTGTATGTCTTCTCCTTAGCTCTCTTGTTCCGACTCCACTTGAGCCAGCGGGTGTGGTGGGAGAAGCTTTCTTATTAATGGCAGATCGTAATTGTGAGTTTGGCATCTGGTGGATCAGAGGAGATAAAATCATTTGTGTTCCTGTCCGCTCAAGGCTAGAAGCGGTGCAGAGGAGGCAGCTTTAATTAAACCAGCCGCCATAGATCATAAAAGCAGCCTTATCAACTTGCGGGCGCAGCGCACCGTGCTCTGGAGAGGGTCGGGCTGTGGGAAATGGGGATGGCCCACAGCGTGAATTGTAATAACAAAGGGGAGGCGAGGACTGGTGATACCTACTGCAGGGCAAACCTATCGACCCTGCTTCTCGCTTCCTCTCCCGAGAGACAGAGCCCCGCACCCGGCCTGCTCCGCCGGGCGGCTCCCTGCTCCTGGAACCACGCTGCGGGGCTCGTCTCTTTGTCCTGTGACCGCTGTGGGTGGCTTTGGGTGTCACGAGTCCTGGAGGCTCGGCCACCCCCAGCCCGGGGTACACGTAGGTCTGAAGCTCCTCTAGGCTCCTGTTGCAAAGCGCTGCATGACCTTGGGTGCCGCAGTGGTGCATACAAAAAATACCAGGCCATGATTGTGCTGAAAGATTGTATAAGCCAATATACAAAAATCACCCTTTAAAAAAGGGAAGTAGCACATTTAAAGCAAAGCTTTTGGCTCTCTGGGCGGTTCAGGCTAAGCCAGGCTGAAGGTGCACGTCTGCTCCTGACCGTGGGTTTGCATCGCTGGGGTCTGACCTGCTGCGCGGTGCTGGGAATGTGCTTTGGCTTTTCATTAGAGGTTTGAATTTGCTGAAAGCAGTGAGATGTATTATTCATGAGTATCTCCTGTAGGAGTCACAGAGCAGCTTTTCCTGGACTGCATTCAGTGAAACAGATTTCCGTGTAGCACGGCTATGGGGTTGAAAGGCTTGTGTGAAACTTCTGTTAGCTATGCGCAAAGAAACTCATGAAAGTCCCAATCCACAAGAGACTACAGAATTACTAAGTCTGCTACCTCCAGGAATTTGAAAATCATGAGTCAGGCCCCAGATATAACTTTTTTTTTTTTTTTTAATACAAAGAAACCTCAGGGTCTTTATTTGCTTACTGGCTTGTGAACATTGAGTTCTTGTTCTCAAACACTCAGGCCCTCATAGCTGGGGAAATAAATCTATTTCTAAATGAAAAGCCAGATTCTCTTGCAATAGCAGCCCTAGAGAAGCTGATCTTTAACTGCAAGCTTCATAACATTTGGGGTGAAATGAACGCTCTTACAGTCTAATGCTACCACCTAAGGTGGACCTTCTCTGTATGGACTCGTGTGTAGTGCCAGTTATCACCAGTGAGGGTAGGATCTGGCATCTGGTTTTAAAAATCCTCCCAAATGGAGCTTTCCCAAGCAGGTCAGAGGGAATAACTGCCTGGGTGACTCTGAACGACGGCTGTGACAAGGGATGCTCAGGAGGAGCCAGACCCCGGGCAGCCTGTGCTGGCAGCAGGGTAGAGGGGCTGGCAAAGCAGAGACGTGTCCTCTACTCTTGCCTTGGGATGGCACAAAGCAGTTATTTTAATCCTAGGTCTGAACTGCTGCCAAGCTTTATTTAAAAAAAAATAAATAAAGGAAGGCAAGCATGCAGGTCATGTGAAACTTCCGGGTACATTTCAGCTGTGTGAATAACGCTGCATGTGTTTCCATTTACCCTTCACTCCTCTGGTCCCCAAACCTGATACTTTGGACTGATGCCTTCGCTCTGCCAGAAGCGTGGTGGTGAGCACATCGAGTGCAAGTGCCTGGGAACTTCACAATTCCCATGTAGTAAAGTTCCTAAACAGAAACCGGCAGCTACCTGGCTTGTGTCGTTCCCTCCACCCTGGGAGACAACATAAGCCAAAGTTTTTCAAAATTCATCTGTTTCTGTGAAACACTGCCCTTAAGGGTCCTTAACTGTGGAAAATGTTGGGTTGCAAAGTGCCTTCTGGAGAAGGTGGGTTGTGCTTGTCTAGGTTTTGGATCAAGTTCATCAGCTGCCACAGCAGCATTTAACCAGCCAACATTTCACGTGTGCTAATGTGGCTCTCGCTTGCTATTGAGCATTTCGTTTCACAGCTGATCTCTGGGGCCCGGGTCTGTGTTTGCGAGGAGATGGTGCCTCTGTAAAGCCCTGTGAGCTGTGCTCCCCCTCTGCGCACCTGGGTTTGGAGGTCGGTCCCTGACTCAGGTTTCACCGACACGATTCAGCGCAGCTCTGCTGACGACCTTTTCACCTTAGCAGTTAATCTCTCCTGCTGGCAACCCTTACTGTTTATCCCTCCAAACTGAATGTCCCTTCCTGGAGCGTGTCCCTGCCAGGCAAGTCTACTGGGATGGGGGTGGCTGACTCTGAAAAACGGAGTTAGAGCTAAATCTCTGCACCAAAGGCTCATCAGGCTTAGCCATCCAACGCGGCAGTCAAAGACCAGCAGCTCCCTTTACCTTATAAAGCCTCCTCGCATCCAGCTTGAGCGTTCCTCAGTGCGAAAATAGCTTTAGGAGGAGGGTGATGGTGTGAGGATCAGGAGTGCCACCTCTTCCAGTGCTGGCCTGGATGTTGCCACTCTGGGCTTGTAGAAGTCATCGTGGAGGTGGGTTGGCTGCTCTCAAATGTTCGGGCAGCTTTTCGGGAAAGATTAAGTAAAGGCGATGTGTGACCACAGCAGCTCTGCTTGGCTGTGGGGTTGTGAGCAGCTGGGCCAAGAGGCGCAGGATTAGTGCCTGCGGGAAGCTTTCATCTGGAAAAGCGAGGGCTGACTCAAGCAGCCGCAGTGACTTTGTGCACTGACCTCCTGCTGTGGCTGACAGCGAGCGTTCAGCGTGGCTGGAGATGCTCCTTCAAACGGGAGACGTTCCCTTCCTGCTCAGAGAAGAGATGGACAAGGAGGGGAGGAAAAAGAATGAATGCTCTGTTAGCCCGTCCTGAAGTACTAAAAAGTTTAAAATAAAATTATATGAGCTTCATGAGGACTCAGGAGATTCAGGTAGGGCACACCATCTGGGGTGAAAGCTCTCCCAGCTCTCCTTTGGTGCAGTGGAGGTTTTACTCTTGGATATCTGGAGCTTTTGAGCCGCTGTAGTCTGACAGCAGCCTGCTGAAGGGCTGTAAAATGGATCTATGTTTATAAGAGTGCTGAGCTGATGCGGAGACACCTGGGGTTTGTTTGGACCTTCAGCAAGTTCCTTAGTTTCTTTTGACCTTCCTTTCTTCCTTGGCTTAAACACTTGGTGAACTTGAAAAAATGTGCTGTAAGACACTCAATAGTACTGTAAATTGTGAATGAAAAATGGGTATTAGTTATAATAGATTATTAGCATAGTGGGAATCTCTCCTGGAAACTTAATGCAGGATATCAAACATACAGTATATTTAAAATGTACATAAAATGTTTTTTTTATTCTTAGGAGTCATTTAAAAGTTCTACAAGATTAATAAATGCTGGCTGGCTGCATATGGGGGGTCATGGAAACTTGACTGGAATTTCTTTAAATTTTCTTGGAGATTGTGTGACGTTTGTGAGGTACAAAGTCCCAAATCAAGTATTTCTAGTGACAAACAGCATGTTTGTCTCCATGCATTTGTGACCGATGCAATCGTGCTATTTTTCTGCTAAAGATAAATCCGGAGCAGGGGGAAGCAATGATATCATACTCTGATTAAGGACCTGGATGACAGGCTGAGAAGGGCAGAGGACAGCCTGTTCCGCCGAGTGGGACTTGCTGCGTCCCTGCTCTTGGACAGGGATTGCACAGCCTGGTGACACAGGTTATAACTGTCCACAACAGGTCTGCCTGGGCGGGTGGGTTTGCTGGTTGTAAACAGGTCCCCAAATTCACGTGGTGTGAGTTTGTATATTCCTTAAGCGGTTCTTTCAAATTGGGGAAATACTGTGTTTAATGTGTGATGGTGTCCTCACCTCAGCTTGCAGGAGGGTGCTGAAGCATCCTGAGGACAAGGACTGCCAGTCCTGGTGTGACCTGTCTAAAGCTAACTTTTAAGAGAAAATCACAGGAGCTTTCAGATCTTGTAGCAAAACCAGATGTTTCCCACGTTTGCTCTGGACAGAGCTAGGGGAATGCTATCACCTGATGAGTGTTCATTACTGGAGCTTTGCTTTGCTGGCGCAGAAATGCCTGAGAACAATCTCAGCTTTATTTCTACCTGCTGGGCACACCTTACTTCAGAAAGAGCTCGGGCACATGTTTGCGTAATGAAATGCCGTCCTGCCCTCGTTTGGTGTGAAAATGGTGCTGGGTGTCCCAGCTGCACAGCCCGGGACGCTGCCGTCCTGGAGGGACTGCGAAGCACGAGCCGTGTGTTACCTCTCCTTCCGAAATGCAGGCTGGAGAGATGGTTGCATGGATTAAAGATGCTGATTAAGCCTCCAAAGATTGTCTTAGGCAGATGGTAAACGCCACCACTAATTACTAATATATGGAAAGCTTGATGGGTGTCATTATAGACTTCAAAGAGCCATTTGAGGCAGATGTTTCATTCCTGGTGGCCTTGTTTCCCCTGTGGACGTTTGGTGTAAGGACTCAGCCTGTTCAGAGACTCCCAGGGAGGTTTTTAATGTCAATATTGATTAGGGACATAGGAGGTGTATTTGATGTATGCATGAAGAGGTGGTCTCTCTGTGATACCCTCTTAAGAGTCAAATAATTATTTCCTGCCTGTGGTCAAACAAAACATTAGAGCAAGACATTACTGAAATCTTAGTATGACCCTAGTGTTTGATTACATTTTCTTCAAACAGACCCTAATTTATAAAGACATCTACCTTTTCATGTACTGGAAGTTATAATTCTTGCATTATTTTATTCTAACTTATCTATACCTGCCTTGTCTGTTACGTTGTGTGCAAAACCGATCCCCTCCGGGGCAAAATTCTCTCTTGTAAGCAAATAATTGAAAGGACCATTAACAGCAAACCATCCTACGGGCATTTAGTTAAAGAACATTTGCAATATCCAACTAAAACAGTGAACGGGTAGGAAAACCCTCTGAAAACTGGATGACTTTATCTTTACTGGAATCAGTCAGCTCTTGAGTTAATAAATCAAACTCTTGCCAGCTCAAGTATCTCATCAGTGCCAGTAGCTGGGGCACGAGGTTGTTCTTTGTCAGAGGCTTGATGTATGGGTATGGTGGGAATGAACTGATGACTTCGGGCTTGTCAGGCATCAGAAGTCCCCTCTGGAGAGGCAGATCCATCTGTTTTTCCATCTCTGCCCCATTTCTGTCCTTGGTTACGTGACTTCCCCTTGAGAACATTTCCTCTGAATATTGTTCATAAATATTTCCAAGAAACCAACAAACTATTGTTTGGCTTCTGTCTGGTTTTTTGGTCTGTCTTTTTTTTTTTTTTTCTGGACAGTTTTTGAGCAGGGAACATCACTGCTGCTGGTCTTTTCGTTGGTTGGGAGGGAGGGGGTTATTGTTTCTGGGTATGGGCAGTTTGTTTGACTCTGTTGACTCTGTTGTTGTTGTCTTTCCCCTCCATTTTTGGCAGTCTGGGGAAGTGGGTGGTCCCCTGTTTTGTTTTCTGGGCCATTTGTGAATTATTTATACAGAGGCTTTTGTGGGGGTGAGGTTTTCTTTGGGTTTTGGTGTTTGTTTGTAGGATTTGTTGTATCTCAGGGCATTTTTTTTTCGGTTCAGCTTTTGTTATTCTGAAGTTTGGTAGCTTCCAAGTGGCTTCTGCAGCTGGTAGCTTCTGTAGCTGCCTCTTGACAGTCTGATTTACAGCTGAAAAGGGCTTTGCCCTTTGGTCCCAGACTGCCCACTGCTCAGGGAGAACAGCGCTCAGACTCGCTTTGCTCCTTGGATGAATCATGGATGAAAATCCAAGTTCTTTTGGAGCACATTTCTGGGCACCAGAAGGATAAGGTGGTGAATGGGAGTAGCCAGCATAGATAAGCAAAGGGTTATTATGTGTGACCAACCTGATTGTCTTCTGAGAAGAGGTGGTTGAATCTGTGGATGTCACTTATCTTGACTTTTGCCGGGCTCTTGAGGCAGCCTCCCCCAGTTTTCTTGTATGCAAGTTGAGATGTTATGGTCTGGATGGGTGGGCTACTAGATATGTTGCAAAACTGGCTGGGTCATTGGGTCAAAGCATAGTGGCTAATGGCTTGGACTCTACCTGGAGGCTAGTTATAAGTGGGGTGACTCAGGAAGCCCTCCTGGAACCTGTCCTGCTCCTGCTTTGGGAATGATGTTGACTGGAGACCTCCCAAGGTCTCTTTTGACCTTAATAACTGTGTTATTTGAACAAGCTGGTGTCAACTAGGTGTCAATGTCAAGCCCACACAGTGGAGACTGCCTGTTACAGACAATTATTTTTGCGTAGATGTCTAGTTACTTTTCAGCTGAAGGGATGGAGATAGACTTTGATTTGGTAGCCAGATCTGTGGTTGCAAGGAGGGCCGTGATGATGGAAGGTGCAATGATGGACCATTTGTGTATTAGCAAACTCATTCATTCCTAAAATAAATTCGGTGTGCACAAACTTCACAGCACTTTTTTACTAAGCCATCTAGAGCCTGAGCAGGAGCAACAAACAGCAGCCCCTTCTACAGATTTCTTCCCCTTTTTCACAATTGAAAACAGAGGAGCTTCTGCTTTGGTATCCACAGGAGGGATGAAGGCAAAGCAGCCTTCAGCTGGTTTCTAAGCGCTCATGGCCCATTGGGAAAAGCTTGGGGAGAATTTGGATCATGTCTGAAGCTGAATCGCTGCTTTGAAGCAAAAGGTTTGGAAGGGCTGAGCAGTGAGCTCACAGCCAAGTCATCTGAGGCTTGCATTAGCACTATTCCTTGATTTTTAGGCTCTACATAATTTTTTGCATGGCTCCATGATATTCAAATACTGACTCTGAGGCTTATTTCCTGAAGTGCTGATCCTATAAGGCATTAAAAAACCCAAAACAAACCAAACCAAAAAAACCCAGACATGTTTCTCTGTTTGCTCTACATCACTACAGATACCTGGTGGTTATGTTGGCTGTTTTGTCCACCTGCCTTAGCCAGTTACCAAAAAAGGCCACCCCCAGAAAGAGTTTTTATCCCTAAGACAATCCTTCAAAGAGGCTTCTTCCTTTTTCTCTCCTGCTGCTCTCTCAAATGTATTGGGGATCTCCAGTGTAATAAGTCAACTTAAAAAGATTGAACAAAGTCTACAATTGGTTGAAAAAATGGAGAAAACTTGAGTTTTCTGGATTTTTAGTTGAACAAATTGAAATTTGGAAGCTAAATTGTTAGTGTAGGGGGTTTTCCTCATTCCTCTTCATTCCTCCCTCATTGACTGAGGGTTACAAGAGGCAGGGTGCTTCTGCCTGCCTTGCTTTCTTCCCCCTCCATCCCATATCCACCTTGAAGATTAGGCGAAGATCTGGAAGATGAAAACATGGACTAAGAGAGTATGGCTCCTGCAAGGCTAAAGAAGCAGTACCACCTCTCTTGCCATACCTCCATCCCTGAAGCACAGGAAAACTTGTCCTTGCCTTCTCAACAAAGACCCGGACCTGGCAGTACCAGGCGCGTTCAAACCCAAGCTGCTCCGAAGCTGGTTTAGCAGCTCTGCCAAAGGCCACAGTTCCGTGTTGAACTCTCCTAGCTGGAGCCTGGGTTGAGTTTCCTGGCAGCTCTCTAAGCTCCTAAAGGCGACATTACAGCTGGTCACAGGCTCTAACAGGAACCTTCTGGGCAGTAAAGGACTTTTTTT